>CAJNDT010000056.1:75000-260000 GCA_905221615.1 Symbiodinium sp. CCMP2592 | reverse complement strand
TTGGTTTGTCGGCATCGACCCGCAGGAAGTGGACTGCCATCAGCATCGGTATACGACCATCAGCTGTTGATTTTAATTTAGCCGGTTTTCGTTGAGCGCACATAAAAACTGTGGCCAGTCGTGTGATTTTTGTGTTTGCCTGCCGGCCAATGCGCGCGCGCATAACAGATGCATACGGCTTCAGTTGAGACGATTGCATTAAATCCGATTGTGTTGTTGTTGTTGTTGTCGCTATTGTTGTCCCGGATTTCAACGGCTTCTATGCGGCTTAGTCGTGTCTGCCAGCACAGACGTAGTACACGGCCGAGTGGATGGGTTTTGGCTCGTTGGTGATGGCTGTTGGTGCCGGACAACCCACGCGGGATTTTTCGCATGAAGTGGCAATTAATTTTTTTGATAGCGCACGCTCGCTCTGCGAGATGGGTCCGCCAGCTGGTGACGGCGATTGCAACCAGTCACGGCGAATGTTTCACAGCTGTTTCTATTACCATCCCTGCTGTGATTGCTGCCGGTATGCTACATCGTTCACAACGGCGACTACCACCAGCACTCGTATTCATGCGCGTCCACTTCCAAATCCATTGTAGCCCGTACAGCTACTGCTACCATGTGCCCACGACGACGACGACAGGGCTGATTTTTTTCTATTTAGTGCTGTTAGTATGGCGAGTGCTGCCTGCCCCACCACTTTTTGCTTTGCTTTGCGCCCGTTCGAGTCCAAGACTACGGTCCTAAAAGGACATGGGGAATGTCAGGTAAAGCATATGCACGCCTAAGATATGAACAAGCTTTGCAACGTGCGCCATTCGGGCAACGATGCAGCACAATCGATCCAACTATTTCGGTCAAGGTGAGTCGCAGCGAACATGTTTAAGTCATCATCCCAGCGCGTAGCGGGACGACCAGGCTTTCGGCTCGGCTTTTCACTGAAATTATGCCACCATTTTTCTGTTGGTAACCATTTCGTGGTATAAAAGTGCCATCCGAGTTGACCCGCAAGTCGCGAAGCCAGTTTGAATTTACAACTTCGCAGCTGTTTTGTCCAATTGGGTATTGGGTGTTGGCATAAAGCGTAAGAGACCCGAGAGTTCATCCTTCTCATCGTGACCACCCACTCCTCATCGTCCACACGTCGCCAACCAACTATGGACCGCAGCATACGACGTTGAACAACATCAAGGTCAGTAAACTGTTTGTCAGTAAGCGGCAAAGTTGATAGTCCATACAGTACCGCCGGAGTCACAACTGCTTGAAACAGCTTCAACCTGTTCTTCAATGAGACATGTTTGTTCAGCAAGCTCTGCCGATGTAAATGAAACTTGCGCCATGCAACCCGAATACGGTGTGAGTATTCCACGGCTGCACGCTCACGGAGATTGCCACACAATAAACGTCCGAGGTAAGGATGTTGATCTTTACCGTGCAAAACCGCAATCATGTCTCCATGCACATCCAAATACATTGGCGATGCCAGCTCCGTTGTCGTCAAAATTTTTGTTTTCTTCGGATTGAGTTGCAAACCGACTTTCAGAAGCTCTTCCGACAACACTTCCAACATGTAGGCCAATTCAGATGACGATTTGCTGTAAATCATCAAGTCGTCTGCAAAGCGAATGTTCGTCAAACGTTCGGTGTGACCCACGTGAATACCACAGTCACGGATGCGGGATTTCCAAGATTGTATCGCTGCTTCAAGCCCAGCGTTGAAAAGCAAAGGGCTCAAAACATCACCTTGTTTGACTCCACGCGTGATGCGAAATCTGCGGCTGCCATGAACAGATCCTGTCTGACCCAAGTACAATGCCTTCAATAGCTGTATGTACGAAGATTCCACACCCTGTTTCGCAAGTGCAGCAAACAATGCGTTGTGTTCCATGCGATCAAAAGCCTTCGTAAGATCTAAGCTTGCAAACCACAAGTTGCATTTCCACTCAACTGATTTGCCACATATGGTGTCAAACACTGCAAAAGCATGATCAGTCCCGCGATGCGGACGAAAACCCACTTGGTCGGGTGACTGGTAACTTTCCAGCAGCGGTTGCAATCGCGAGCACAACATCTTCGAGAAAATTTTGTAAGTCACTTTCAATATCGCAATCGGGCGCCAATTCGAAGCCAGTGAAGCATCACCAGTCTTCGGGAGCATGCTGAAAACGGTATGGCACCACTTCGGATCCCAAACGTGTTCATGTAGCATATGGTTGTACATGCTGAGTAAGCACTGATGTAACATCCCGCCGGCATGAATAAACATTTCCAAGACCAAGCCATCGCCGTCTGCAGACTTACCATTCCGAAGCTGTTTCAAAGCCAACTGGAGTTCAGCATCGTCGAATGCAGGAATCTTGTCAACACACGACTGCGGGCAAGTAAAAGGCAATGACGCGTGACTGTCATCCTCAGTCGAAAAGATGTTCTCCAAAAAATCGGCGAAGTCATCCGGGGAAGGTTGCGTCGAAAAACTGTGTCGTTTTATGTTATCATCTTGAACAGCATGAAGACGATTTAGGCTGGAAAATTCGCTCAGGATCTCGTTCAACTTCTCATTACGTCGTAGACGCATATGGCGACGCAAATGTTTTCGAATAAGCTTGGAAAGATGTGCCCGCTCCACGGCACATCTGCATTGCCGTCGTTGTTGAAGTAGGCCACGAAAATCTTCACGTTCCCAAGGCTTCTTTGCATCAGTGGATCGTTGGGTGCAACTTTCTGCCTGTTCTGCACAACGTTTAACACCATCTTCAAGCTCCGAAAGCCCCACCACCCAGCACCGCAACTACTAATACAATCTTGACCTTTGTCATCGTTAGTGTCACTGTTACGGTTATGGTTTGCTGCATCTACTGCTGTCTACGGTTGCAACTACTCGTATTATGTACGAAGCAAGTATAGTGTTACAAGTCCAAACAGTACTTGTTTGCTTTCACCGCCACCACCACAGCCACTAGTACTGTTTGTACTACTACGACGACGGCTACTGCGATAACTACTGCTATTTGTATGGCTATTACCATTGTAATCATTTCTACCACCACCACCACCACCACCACCACCCCCACGACGTATACAAATACTATTGCTGCTGCTATTATTATTATTACTACTACTACTACTACTACTATTAGTATTACTACTACTACTACTACTACTACTACTACTACTACTACTACTATTACTACTACTACTACTACTACTACTACTACTACTACTACTACTACTACTACCTCTACTACTACTACTGCTGCTATTACTACTACCACCACTACTACTGCTGCTGCTACTACTACTACTATTACTTTTACAATTACTCCTGCTACTGCTACTGTTACTGCTGCTATCATTACCACTACTACTACTACTACTACTTCGACCACCACCACTACTACTACTACTACGACTACGACTACGACTACGACTACGGCGACGACGACGACGACGACGACCACTACTACTACTACTACTGCTACTACTACTACTACCACTACTACTACTACTTCTACTACTACTACTACTATTCTTGGTCGTAGTAATATTGGTGCAACTACTAACGACTACTACCACCAGCACCATTTCTCCACTACCATACTACTGCGGAGACGACGACGACGACGACTACTACTACTAGTCCTGCTACCACCACCACCACCACCACCACCACCACTACTACTACTACTACTACTACTACTACTACTACGACTAGTATTGTAATTGCTACCACCGCCACCACCAGTACTATTACGACTACGGCGACGACGACTGCTACTATTACCACTATCACTATCACTACTACCACGAAAAATTGCAAACGAACTGTATGGCCTTTAGCACCAGTAGTGGTGGCACTACAACCACGACTTTTGGTGCTGCCACTGCTATGCGGTTGTGTTGCTTCGGCTGCACTGCCATTGGTACAGTTGCAAGCGCTCGGCCGTCGTTCTGCTTTTTTTCTTCGTGGTTATAACACGCATCATCCCTATTAATGGTGCTAGGCACCTTTATGGCGATTGTTGTTGTTGTTGTTGTATGCTGGTGGTGTTGCTGCTGTTGCGGCTGTTACTGCTGCCGCTGCTGCTGCTGCTGTTGTTGCCGCCTGTGTTACCCTCAATTTTACGACAACAACGGCGACGACTATCTTTATTACCATTACCCGTACCATCATCACCACTGTTACGACTACTACTGCTGCCACTGCTACGGTTACTGCCCTGCCACCAGCGCCATTAGTAGTAGCCGTAGTAATGGCAGTAGTAGTGGTTGTGGGTGTACGATTGTGTACGAGTGGTAGTCGCAATAGTAGCGGTGGTGGTTGTTTGTAGGTGTGCCAGCACCGCCACCACCACCACTAGTGCTACGACGACGACCGCCACCAGCACGACAAGAGCATTGTTAGTATGCAGGCGTATCACAATGAGTCCTGTTACTACGATTCCTGCAGCTACCGCTTGACATCCACGACGGCCACCTCTAGACTGATACGTCGGCGACGGCTAATACGACCACCACTTCTACCGCCACCACCACCGCCACCACCAGTACCACCACATACCATCGCTACCCATCGCTACGAATACGCGTGTTATTTCTACAACCACCACTATTACAACTATTCCTATTACTTTTTGCGACGACAACGACGACGACTAGTACTACTACTGAAGCTGCTGCTCCTACTGCTGCTGCTGCTGCTGCTGCTGCTGCTGCTGCTGCTGCTGCTGGTATTACCGCATAATACTGCCACCACCACTACGACTGCTACTACTAGTTCCGCTGCCACGACTGCTGCTGCTGCTGCTGCAGCTGCTACTACTATTCCTGCTGCTGCTACTACAACAACTTCTACTACGACGATAATGATTACGACCATTCGTAGTACTACTTGTAGTTTTACATCTGTCACTGGTATTGGTACTGGTATTGGTACTATCCATTTTTATTTCATTTTTTGTTTTGGCCGCACCACAGCTTCCAAATTGAAACCGGCGGCAGCTCGGACAAAAGGTGGTTCTGAAGCCTGATGTCGAATCATCCTGTTGAATTGGGCTCTTTGCTTGACAATTATCGCCGACGAGGCCTGCTTTTCACTCAAGCCCTCAAACGACTTTGGAAGCGTTTCGATGCGTGCATTGGGCCCACATTGGTTCCCAGTTGTTGCAGGGCCTGCACACAGCTTGGCCAAACAAAGCATTCCTTAAAAGTTGGGTGGGTTGCAAGCCCGATGTTTGCGCAAAGATGTTAGAATGTTTTGAAACAGGTTAAAAAAAAACAGGTTGCGGCGAAACCATAGCCGATAGCGGACGTCATGCGAACCTGTGTTTTTGAGGACGGTTCGTATCAGCTCCAAGGTCATGCGACCCCGAGATGTAGGGGACGCCCCAAACAAGTGTGAACCTCCCGGATGTATCACTTTCAGTGACTGGGGGTCCCGAACCCGCAGCCTTCCCGAGGCTTCTTCGCGAGCACGAGCTCCGCGTGCGCAAGCTGCAGTTCGCTGGGTTCTGCGTGCGGCTTGCGTGTTTCGTGCGAGTGGCATCATCGCCGTTTGATCGAGCTTTCACCCTTGGATGGTCTGCCTTGCCCGCTTGCTCCGCAGGTAGAACCTTCGGTTCCAGTCTTGTTGGTGCTTCCCTCGCCAGCACCACCTACGTTGACAGCGACCAGCCTCAATGAGGTTTTGCCATGTTTTGCCCGTTTTCCTCTGCACCAGTGAGCTGCAGCGTTGGACTCGGGCGTGGAGGATGCTGACCTCACCAAGACAGCGTGTGGCAGCAGTGCCTGCTTCCTGCACAAGGACCGCGGACTGACCGTGGATCTCCTGTCGAAAACAGGTGCATTGAACCAAAAAAAAAACCATCGAGCTCGCTTTTGCTGCCGGTCAGCGGGCAGTGCTTGGCCAGCCATGGACCCAATCACCGCATGCCAGCCTCGTCGAGGGCCCGCCGCTCAACGGCGAGGCCGAGGGGCCGAGCCGCCTGCCGGTGCGACCCTACCTGAGGTGTCAAGTGTAGGCTTTGAGCTCCCGCAGGGCCCGCTGACCGGACACGACGTGGGCAGGAGCAACAAGACATTAGCAAGAAACGAAAATGCATTTACAACATCTTTCTTTACAGTCGGTGGGAACTCCAGTGCCAGCAGTACGAGTCCATGGTAGTTGTGCGTCGTCGTCGTCGGAGTAGTAGCATCACAATACCAGTGCTGTGGCCGTGGTCCTCGTAGTCGTAGTGATAGTGGTAGTAGTCATCGTCATCGTAGTCGTAGTAATATGTAGTAGTATTCGTAGTAGTAGTAGTAGTAGTAGTAGTAGTTGTAGTAGTTGTAGTAGTTGTAGTAGTAGTAGTAGCAGCAGGAGTAGTAGTAGTAGTAGTAGTAGCAGTGGTAGTAGTAGAAGTAGTGGTACTCGCAGTAGTAGCCGTAACAGTAGTAGTAGTAGTAGTCGTCGTCGTCGTAGTAGTAGCAGTAGCAGTAGCAGTAGCAGGAGCAGTAGTAGTAGTAGTAGTAGTAGTAGTAGTAGTGGTAGTAGTATCAGTAGTACTAGTACTAGTACTAGTACTAGTAGTAGTAGTAGTAGTAGTAGTAGTAGTAGTAGTCGTACTAGTACTAGTACTAGTACTAGTAGTAGTAGTGGTAGTAGTAGTAGTAGTAGTAGTAGCAGTAGCAGTAGCAGTAGCAGTAGCAGTAGTAGTAGTCGTCGTCGTCGTAGTAGTAGTAGCAAAAGAAGTAGCAAAAGCTGTAGTAGTAGCAGTGGTAGTGTTCGTGGTAGTAGTAATTGTAGTCGTAGTCGTAGTAGCAGTGGTGGTGGTGGTGGTCGTAGTAGTCGTCGTAGTAGAAGTAGTAGCAGCAGCAGTAGCAGTAGCAGTAGCCGTAGCCGTAGCCGTAGCTGTAGCAGTACCTGTACCTGTAGCTGTAGCTGTAGCTATAGCTGTAGCACTAGTAGTAGCAGTAGTAGTAGTAGTAGTAGTAGTGGTAGTAGTAGTAGTAGTAGTAGTACTAGTAGTAGTAGTAGTAGTAGTAGTAGTAGTAGTACTAGTAGTACTAGTACTAGTACTAGTACTAGTACTAGTACTAGTACTAGTACTAGTACTAGTACTAGTAGTAGTAGTAGTACTAGTAGTAGTACGAGTTTTAGTAGTAATAGTCGTCGTCGTAGTCGTAGTCGTAGTCGTAGTAGTAGTTGTAGTTGCAGTCGTAGTCGTAACCGTAGTCGTAGTCGTAATCGTGGTCGTGATCGTGGTCGTAGTAGTAGTAGTTCTATTAGTAGTAGTAGTAGTAGTAGTAGTAGTAGTAGTAGTAGTAGTAGTAGTAGTAGTAGTAGTAGTAGTAGTAATAGTAGTAGTAGTAGTGGTTGTGGTGGTAGTAGTAGTAGTAGTAGTAATTGTTGTTGTTGTGGTCAGGTTGGTGGTGGTGGTAGTAATCAGGGTCCATCTTATCCAAAGCTTCGACACCTCATACCATGTCGACAGTTTTTGCTGTGTATCCTCCGTTTTGTATACGTCTGCGACTGCAACTCCCTGGTAACCCTTGCGCCGGCAGGGCGCCACTGCTACGTTGTTTTGCTACTCTGTCGGCACGCGGTGCCGGCTGAGGGCCGCAGAGGCAAACGGCTAGGCCTTATCTGGGGGGAAGGTCAATCACACGCTCAAGGGCTGAGCCTTCGCCCCCGTTGCAACCTACACTGTGCCCGGAGCCTGGGTCCTCGCCGGGGGTCGGCTGGGGGCAGGGACGTGCAGCCATGATGCACAGCCGCATGCCCCACCGGCGGCTCGTCCAGCCATTGTAAGTCCGCAGTCGAACTATCTCTTACCAGACGCTGTGCATCGCCGTTGAAGCGCCCTCCGACCTGGCTGCCAAGCACGACGAGCTTTTGCTTGAACTGCAGAGAAGAAACACTACTGAAACAAAGTCCTTGAACTACAGGGGCCCGTGCTTGATTCATACCGGATGCATACCCCCGTCATCCCCCGTCATTGTTGGAACAAGTGATGGTTATTCGGGGCTTGCCGAGCACGCATTTTTAAGTCGTGAAATCCGGTCCTTGTCATGCGCATCTCAATGGCTGCAGGCCCGACGCCTTGAACCAGAAATGAACACGTGTTTACCAGAAACCGTACCGTATTACGGGATGCTTGAGCTAGTGCATAGCTTCGTTTTGTTCAAAGGCTACACATGCTACACTTGCCTTGAGCAATCCCCATAAGCCATCGCAATCACTCATTAATTTCGCGTTAATTATTTACGAAACACACTGAGCAAGCTAACCATGAGGACTAAACGTCCAGTGATAATATCTCACGGTGCAATGTGCCTTCCAAACCTGGCTGTGAAACATACCTTGAAACATCTCCCGAAGCATACCTCGAGTCAAACCCCGAAGCATTCGTTGCTATGGCTGTTGTTATTGTCACTGCTACTGCTCTTGCTTTTGACAGTTGCCACCGGTTGTATTGTTTTGGTTTGGGGCAGTTCAGAACCCCGACAGTGCGCAGCTGGTCCTACGGAGGCGCTCCTACCAGGGCCTCAGCAGGGCCTGCCAACCACCGGAAGCGGTCAGCGCACGCCGACGAGGACATTATCCTTCATCTCGCACTTACTGCTTCTGTCGCTATTGCGACCAGGCGCATCATCAAGGGCGACACCCTCGAGCTCCACGAATTACCTGCTCATGTTGTGTAGCTTGTGAACGCCAGCCGTGTTCGCCAAGCACCTATGCTGCGGTAGTGCTGCAGTCGTGGCTTGAACTCATAGACGTAACTGCGAAGGCTTGTGCAGTCGCTTGGCAACTAGTTCTGGAGCAAGCGCCACAAACTTGGATTGGTGCGAACCAGCTGCGTCGCATAAACTTAGGTCTGAAAGATTGTATAGGGTTTTTACCGTATGTATGGTGACGGTGCCCACCCATGTCAGTGAGTACACACTTTTGCTTTTGCTGGTTCGAGTCAAGCTAGTGCGTAGGACATACAGCAAACATATGTTTTTTTTTGTGTTGTTCCGATGTTTTTTGAAACGGTGGACGGGTTGCATGAGCGGGGAATGTCAGCGAGATCCATATGGGGTGCCGGGCAGGTGCAACTTATATGATATGAGCATTCATTGTCATTTTGTTGTAACAGTCCCTTAACACTTTCATGTGCCATGAAGCGTCGGCTGTCCGAACAATGGTTACTCCGCAGCTGTGACGTCCAGGCATCTGGCCGAACTGACCCACAACTTTGATTGGACATGATGTGTAACCTAGGCACGACAATACTTGCTTGATTTTGTTTGATCCTCAGACCTTTCAATTTGAGAAGCACGGCCACATCGCTTGAACAACAAGAATAAATTGCACGGCCTCAAAGGCCTGCATGGCATCCTCGAGTTTCAACCTTTTCGACAGTTGATGACGCCATGGCGATCAGCGACACGCAGATCCAAGATCGTTGTCTGCATTGGCATGGGATGAGTTTGGAATGGCTAAGCTAGATGTACGGCAATGTGCATGTTGCCCACCCACATGTTCTGCTAATTGCTGCTGTGGCGCGCTGCTTGATGTGATCGCAACGGTTTGCCGACGATTCCACCAGGAAGAGATGCTGGCCGCGATCACGGCCAAAGCATTGCCGGTGGTTGCTGCTGCATGTACGGAGGTGTTCGCCCGTAAAAGCAACGGGTCATGTGCAGTGGGATTTTGCTGGCGGTGGGAACGGGCGCGTAGTGCTAGACAGCTGTTGCAAACAGGTTTGTTCGCGACATTTGGCAGCACTGCACCAGCAGCTGCAACAGCTCCGCTTCCTTCAGCAACAGGCCGCCGTCTCGCGCACTCATGCCGTTTTGTGCTACGGCAATGTTGGCTGTGACGGTTTTGCGTGGCAGGTGCAACAGCTCCAGGCCCAGGCCAACTTCCAGGCAAAGTTGTGGGGCCTTTCGAAGTATTGTTTTCCTGTCAGAAAGTTAGAATCAGCCCACCGCCGCCAAAACCATCAGGCCCAAGATCAACGCCAATCTTGGCCAGCATCGAGGACTCCGTCAACATGTTTGTTGTTTATTAAAGATGCGTGCCGGATTGATGTATGGATTTATGCATTCCTCGCTTTGTGTGTTTTTGTTCCACACATCTCACGAACAGCCCGAGACAAAGTTGCAGGCGCATGTATTGTGACCAGAACGAAGTTGAAGGTGTTGATGAATGAGTATTGTTATGAATGAAATGGTCAAGTCATGTCTTGACATGTGGTAACCACATGAAGCTGCAGTTCCAGCATTCCAGCACAGAGCGACGCAGCAACCGATCCATAGGCAGGTTATGATACATGGCAGCTTTGCTCGGGGATTGCTGCTGCATGCGACTTGTTCGACGTGTTCGTTGTTAGTGGACATAGGCTACTCGTGCCTGAAGGTTGATTGAGTGTGCAATGCGTAAGGTACAGTTGGCGTTTGAAGCAGCCAGCCGTTCAATTTCGGAGTAACTGAAGGCTGCGACGTGGTTGTACATAGTTGGTACGATTTGCTTTTGCAAACTCTGCGTGTCCGCAGCAAGTGGCGCCAGCATTGTTTTAAATCAATGTCAGACGATTTGGCGATGGTAGGAGCAGCCGTTCTGCATCTCCTCTGCGGCGAGCTCTCGAGATGGGACCTCGGTGCTGAATCATTCATCAGCCAATGAGTGTGCGAGGGCACAACAGTAACTGACAGGTTCACGACGAACTCGAACGCTGCGCTGCCCCTGAGCCCGGACAGCTCATATCGGGGCATCAGAAGTGGTCCGGTAGAACGGCCGTTGGTTGCACGGTGACATTGTTCCTGCAACTTCGTTCAGAGAAGCTTTGTCTCGCAATGTTGTCATGTTAGTTCCTCGTGTTGGGTGCCATGTGGCGTAAACTGTCAAGCAACTTTGCTTCCAGGAGCTGGATTCGTCGCCTTTCAGCTCCCCAGCTCAGCAAGACAAGCTGTCAACTTTGTGTGGTTTTCCTGCGAGCACACTAACCGGTTTTTGCAACATACCCCGCAAACAGATAATGACGATCGCCGGCCGGTTTTGCCAATGCATAGTTCACTTGTTGTGTAAATGCACCAGAGTGCTCGCAGCATTCGCCTTTTGTTGCTCGTCCCGAGGCCTAAGCGGTGGCCTGACACCGATCACCCCGTATCCGGACACAGACGGCACTGACAAGGCCCACTGTCGCAAAAGCTACACTCATAACACGGGGGGCTTATCAATCATCAGCACACGATTTTGCGGTTTTAGAATGCTGGAACACTATTACGGAATTTTCCGAACCCTCTACATTTTTCTGCTACTGTTTAGTGCGACCCGCAGGTCCTCCATGTGATGAAACGCGTTCGCAGCGCAGTGCGACGGTCGCCATCACCCCAGCTGGCGATGCTGTGCAGAGTAGGGCCGAGGGTTTAGCAGGACTTTCCGTCATTGTGAAGATGAAGCAAGGGGGTACGGAGCGTCAGATACACAACAGACACATGCAATTTGTTTTTCTCTCCTCAGCCGCTATACTATAAGGGCCTAAATAATAAGCAATACTAGTTTGGGGGTTCCTTATTATAGTTATAGTATAATGGGCCCCGAAACCCTATTCTAATTATTAAGGACTCTATACTAACTCACCCTCAGGCCTATGGGGGTTTAGTGGGGACTAGGGTTCCCATAATAGGGTTCATATTAAGGAATCCCTACCCCAAGAATCTTAAACCCCCCTTTTGGCCTCCCGTCACACTTGCTGAGGCGTCAAAGCCCTGAGCAGCTTTTTAAGCGTTTCTGCAAGGCAGGAGGCGCCGGAGTGCCTCGGTCGCATTGATGCCCTTGTTTGCGGAAGGATGCGGAAGGTACCCGTGATGACAGTGGGATCCTTGATAACTATGTTTTTGCAGCATATCCTCCTTCATTAACTCGGGGCTGTGGATTTTGTTTGGCAGATTCTTTTCGAGCTGCCGTTGACTACTTAACAAGCCTTTGTTCAAGTGGTCCCGTGAGATCCCACGCAGTAGACTCCAACAGCGTTAAATTCGACTCCAACTGAACCGCTTGAGAAGATCCGGGAACAAATGACATCAACATATTCAATGAAACGGTTTAGATAGTTATCAAAAAGTCGAAACCAAGCACCGCCGCAATATTCGGAGGAGATTTCAGGGTGTAGCATACCCTTAGAGGGTTTACGGGTTGAGACCGGTTTTAGGGTTTGCAAGGAGTCTCAGTTTCGAAAAGAGGAGTTTGTTAGGAACTGTTAGGGCTTAGGGATCCAGGGCTTGGTGCGTTGCAGCCCCTGCTCACCTGCGCCCGCTTTTCCCGAGGTGTCCGGACCCATCATGACGAGATCGGATTTCATTCGCGTGTCGGAAGCCCAGGAAAGACAGTGCTTTCGAAGCATTGGTACGAAGTCAGGCGTCCACGTATGGATGAATATACAGAGTTTCGGAGTACAGTTCGGAATGATTAGCAGCTACATATGGACCAGAAGTTGAGGTCACATGTTGTTGTTGGCATCTACTATTGTTTCACACATAGAGGCACAACTTTCAATCCGATGCTCTGCAAGTACTCCGGTGGGTCAGGACTGCAAGCGCGACTCTTTTGTTAAAAATTCTCGAAAAGCATTATCTTACCTTTGGTCAGTAGGGAATGGAGGAATGGGGTACAATTATAACTACTATTACTAGCCTTCTTTCCCTACTAACCAAAGATAAGTTATCCACAAGCCCCAAGCCGTGGACCCCATAGCTGCACAGCTGGCTCGGCTTGGCCCAGTCATGAAAGCCTAAGGGCTAAGGGGAGATTCCAAACTAAACCGTATCTCCTTATATCCCCCCACCCTTAATATTGCAAAACAAGAGGGGGGGGTGCACCCCCCCATTCTGCAATATGTTTTGCAATATGCGCCTTTCAGAACGCAGGGTCCGGAAGGGTCGAGATTGCAGTTTGCAATTTGGACCACCCCCTGGGTCAAGGGAGGGGGATATCCTTCTATACAGGCCTAAATAATGACGAATACTATCTTGGGGGCTCCTTATTATAGTATAAGTGGCCCCAAAATCCTGTTCTAATTATGCAGGCCCCTATAATACTGTTGATGATATAAATCCTACATGATCTTAAGGACCCTAAACTATGGGAATTATGGTACATACCTTATGATGGGCAATGCAGGATTTGTATCATCAACCGTACCTCTGAGGCTGGGAACCTTTGAGCCCAATTTGGAGCAGGTTGGCGGGAGACATTCCGATAGAGGTTTGGGGCTTCGTTCAGCGTGCCCTACTTAGAGGATCATGGGACTTAGTAGGTAGCTTATAATTGGGGTTATAAGTCCCCTAAGTGGGGTTATCCGAATTATAACCTACTTATAACCTTACTTACTAAGTCCCATGAGCCTTCAAGTAAGGCTCCTAAGGGGATCATGTGCTTTCTGGGGGATGGTTTGCGCTTTGGGGGCTAAGGTTTGGGATCTCACTACGAGGGTCCAGGAGCTTTAAGGTGTAATAACATCTCCAGGAACCCTATCGAAGCCAACCTGTGAACATCCCAAGCTTGAGATGTGGGGTTCCGGTTTTGTTACCAAAGGGTTTAAACAAGGTTCGGTACTTGTGAGAACCAGGATAATTTAGGATACTCTGCTGCACAGGTTGGCTTCCTGATCGAACTTTCGTCGGGCTCGGGACTATATGACTATATAGGATGCAAGGAGATATAGTAATGTACTTTTTTGCCGGGTTATTTGGCCTTAGCTATCGGGTTCTTTTGTGCTTCAGACTAAATGAAGAGTACCGATCAAGGACAATGCGTTCAGCAAAAAACGATATTACCAACAAACGAAAGGACGCTGAGAGCAATGTGCAGGCCCTCAATCAAGGCCTTGAACTCATTGCATTTTTATGACAGCTGACCGGAACAATGAGCACATTTGAGCACGTTACTAAGAGCCTAAAAGACCTAAACATACATGAGGGGCTGACAAGGGCCACAATCCCAAGGAACTACAATGGAGACATGTGGAGACTATAGGTAGCCTGTTGTGCGTGTTGGGCCCTTCTTTGAATTACTTTTGGGGGGTTTAGGTGTGCGCCAAACCGGGCTCTTAGCACTCCCACCTTCAGGACGAAATGAACCATAAAAGGGTTTAAGGTTCATATACAGTTATAGGAATTCATAGTATATCGGTACAGGGCCCCTACTTTTAAGGCATTTGGTCCTTCAGGCAAGTCTGGATGCTGCAGTTTGAGGGCAAAGGCCCCACTCATCCGAGGGCCTCGACATTGGAGGGGAAGGTAGCTGATAGGAGGGAGCTTGAGGCGGCAAGGCTCAGATACGGTTGATGATATAAATCCTGCATTACCCATAAGAAGGAAGGAATTATGCCATAATTCCCATAAATTCCCTATTATGGGTAATGTGGGATTTATATCATCAACCGTATTTCAGAGTCTGAGGATCCCAGGACCTAGGATGATACGTGTACGGGGGGCCCAGTAAGATTTCTCGGGCTTGTAGGGCCTGTGCCTTCTGTTTAGGCTTGATGGGCTCTGCGAGTCTGGGGTGGCCGTTTACTGCAGGGAACCCAGGGGGCCTGTATAGAATCCCTTGAAGGAAGTTCTAGAAGCGTTAACCGTAAATCCTAATCCCAAGCCCTAAATACCCTGAACCCTTGGACCCCAAGCCAGGAGACGGTGCTCCGACTGTGGCAGCACTTGGTGTCCCAAGGCAGGGCTACGCTTTTGGGCGTAGTCAGATCGTTTCTGAGACGCTGCGGGGTGGTAGACTGTAGACAAAGTGCCAAGAATCGCGCTCCATTCCATCATCACGGAGTCTTTAGCGCTGCATGTAGATATGCTCGAATTCAGTCACCTTGGTCTCAAGATGCGTTTGCCTCTACGTTGTGCCACCACAAAAGAACTCTGCGAACTAAATCGTGAACCCCACGCCCAGAAGCGCTTTTTCTGAAAACTCTCGACCTTTACCAGTTACCATCATTGAAAAGAATTAGAGTTTCGAGCTAGTTCATAATGCAGCAGGAGGAGTAGGAGTAGTGGTTGCCAGTGGCAATGGCAGTGGTGGTGGTAGTTGCCATCGTCCGGCTGCTGCTGCTTCTGCTACGATGACCAGCGCCACCACCGCTGCCGCTGCCGTTGCCGCAGCGACGACGACGGCTGCTGCTACTACTATTCATTGCTTTACTACTGCGTGACGGTTACGAGGACGATACTACGACCGACCACCGCCACCAGCCCTACCGCCACGGACACCACCACCATTGCATGGTAGTACTCATAATGAAGCAGAGAAAGGTGCTAGCACAACTTGTGGTACCCATGAGCTGGCCCGAAACCGAGAACCCTGAACCCTGAACCCTATAAGCCTACCTAAGACTACCCGCAACACAGAGAAAGGTAGTGGAGATGACGGCCTCAATTTCGCCGAGTTCCAGCGCTGGTTCGTGAATGGGGTTCAAGCCCCAGCCGAAGTCGGGTCAGTGTTATGGATTTGGGAGTTTCCGAAAAATAGGGGTACCTTATTTTGGGGTCCTTATAATAAGGGTCTTACTATTTAGGGTGCTATATATAGGGTCCCCCATATTGTCGGAAACTTCCATTTTGCTGAGAGTATATTTCGGGTTATACGGTGCCAGTATGGGGATGATGTGGTACTAGGATCAGACAGGTAATCAAAGCAAACTATAGGGATTGGAGGAGCTAAGGGTGTGTTTTTTGATTTTTGGGGCGAGTTAGGATATTGTTAGTATTGAAATGTTTTGGATTTTTTTACGGGCGTATGGCGCTTCGAAGTGTAAGCTCGTCTGCTTTAGAAAGACAAATGCAAGGAAGAAGGTTACCTGCAGTCTCCATTGTAGTTCCTTCTTTTCTTAAGCTAGTGTTGTGGATACTATGAGATAGCCCAAAAAAGGCACTACAACCCAGACCCCCGCAGCGGATCTAGAAAGTAGATCCCCTAATTTGGGGCCCTATACTACTAAGGGTACTTTATAGGACACCCCCATTAAGGGATCTACTTTTGGGATCCTCCAAAGGGGGTCTGGGAAGTTCGTCGGGTCTGCTGGCGACCCCTCAGACATCCCTTCAGCTTCAGGCTTGCCATCCCACACCCAACTCTACATAGTCTGATATAGTCTCCTTAGGTATTATTTTACTTTTGTTCATATAAAATCCAAGAGAATATTCAACATGTTATTTTCATTATGGTTCTCAGGGGGGTATAGAACTAATCTGTACTGGGGGGGGCCTGCGCTTTAGAGGGTTGATCTGAAACCCACGGAAATGATGTATGACGCGGGGGGGTCGGAAGTCGGACCCGAACAAACCCTTGCGTCGGAGTAAGTATGTCGAAGTCAAGATCCTAATATTTGCCACAAACCACCCACATCTTGGAATTTGGTTAGGGCGATTAGGGGTCTGTTTACGCAGATCAATGCCTTTCACGCGAAGCTCCCTGAATCCGAGGAGGGCTTGGGAACTTTATCGAGGACTACGAGCCGAGTTCTTAGCAGCTCTTCAGGGCTCTTCCTGTGTTTAAGTCTGACGGGGTTCGGGGTTCAGGGGTTGACATTGTTTCAGTTTGTGTCGTTGGCGGTTTGTGGGTGTTTCGGGTGTTCCAGTGTTTGGGTTCTCAGTGGTTTACGTGGATGGGCCAAGAGTGTTTAAGGTCGTGTTCGGTGTTGAATTGGTGTAAGGCTGAATCGTGTTGCTGTTGATGCTGTTCTTGTTGTGGTGGTGGGGTTCTGCGGCTGCTGGTTGTCATTGTCGTTGTCGTGGTGGCTGGTGTTTGTCGTTGTGATGGTTGTGGATGCTGTTGTTGTGGTGGTGTTGTGTGATTTTGTGTTTGTATGTATATATGTATGCACATATGTATATGTATATGTGTACTTGTGTATGTGTGAGTGTGTTTGCGTATGTTGTTGTCGTTGTCGGTATCGTGTGTCCTGATGTTGCCTTTGTCATACGGCAGTATGCTGATGTCTTCGCTGTCATTGTCGGTCGTGGTACAGGTTGTCGTGCTGATACTTCTTGCGATGGGAATTGTAATGGCAATGGCAATGGTAATGATGGTTTGTTGTTGTATTGCACACGTTGCCAAACAGAAGGGGTACGCAATTTGTTCGTAGCATGTTGTACCAGTCTGCATCACATTAGGCCCAGGGTTGTACAGCCCCGGTGCCCACGGTTAATAACTTTTAACACTTCGGGGGGTTGCGTTTAGATTCCAGGGCTTTGCACTTGGCGCGTCGTTTAAGATGAGGCTGTACTGTTGTTGTTGTGTGCTTGTGTGGTGTGTGTGTGGGGATGCTGGTGCAACGTGTGCAACGAGAACACCGAAGCACACCTAGACCCTAAAATCTGTGAGAAACCACTGAAGCTTTGCATCCTGGACTTTGCTTCTTCTCACAAAGACAGTCAGAATACCAAAGCAGTGGCTTTTGCAAGGCTTCGCCGTGACGATGGACTGGATACTGGACTCCCAGTTCGAAGCCGCATTCAAACATCCGTAATCTAGAATCCCCAAATCCATCAAAGCCTCTACTAATCAAGCCGGGGCCTCGCAACCCAATTACAGCCTAAACCCTGCCTAAACCCTTGAGTCTGCGAGAACTCGACTTCGACACCTCGCACATCCCGAAGACCATAAATTCCCAAAACACCTAGATCCAGCCAACCCGAATCCTGAAATGCAAGACGTCGAGGCAGCTCGACATCCCTGGCTCTCTCCGGCAATGGCTTGGCCTCTTCCCCAGTTGTTGGTTGTTGCTGCTTCCGTTGCAAGGCTGGCGATGTAGATTCGCATGTGCCGTTTGTATGCATGTGCCTCTGCATGTGGGTTTATTCTATGTGCATGTATATATAAATGTAGGGTTCAAATATGCTCATGTATACGTCATCCGTGTCTCTGAGATGTCGGGTTTGGGGGTTTGAGGGTCTGTGGATATGGAAATTTCCGTGGAAAGATTGCCCGTCTCGAGGCCTCGATGGTTCCTCAAGAAGGGACATCTCATTCCAAACAGCAGGGCCGCCACTCTTCAACTACTTGAAGGCTCATGGGACTTAGTAAGTAAGGTTATAATTAGGGGACTTATAACCCCAATTATAACCTACTTACTAAGTCCCATGATCCTTCAAGTAAGGAAGGCGGCTACCTTGACGCTGGCGATCGTCCCTCGCGGTGGCCCGAGAGCGGTTTATAGTTGGGTTTAGGGTCCAGGAATTTAGGAAGTGGGGGTCCGGTTCCTGGCATATGCACAGTCCAGGATAGTCCAGGTGTGAAAAGGGGTTTAGATGTTTAGGGTTTAGTGTTTATGTGGGAGTTTCCGAAAACAGGGGACCCTACTATAGCACCCTAAATAGTAATTAGGATCCTTATCATAAGGACCCCCAAATAAGGTACCCCTTATTTTCGGAAACTCCCATGTCAGAGTTGTCCGGGGTGGGAAGGGCAAGGTTCTGGCTGGGGGCTGTATTCTGATGCCCGTTCCGCACACCGACAGGTGGCGTCAAAGGTGCCATCGTCATGTGGGGGCCGTTTGAACGGGGTTGCCTGACCTGCATCGTGTTAGGTGAAGGCTACTCTCACCGTTGCTTGTGAGCTGCTGCTTATATCGTCTTTTGCAACACAATTTCGTGAATCCAAAACCCGAAACCCTACTGATGAACCCACAAAAAACCCTGCTCCGATTAGAAAGCCCTGGACCACGAACACAAATCCTGCAACGCTCCCAGAACGGCACCGTGTGGCTATGCATCTGGTCCAGGCCTGCCCCCACAGGGGACATGGCAAGCAATAAAGGGGCCTAAATAATTAATTAGTAATATTATGGTAAGGGTTCCTTATTATATTTATAGTATAGTGGGCCCCAACACCCTCTTCTAATTGTTGAGGCCCTTATATTAGCATTCTATGAGTCCTCTATGTTGGTGCATTTGGGTTTTTAAGAAATGCAGTTAATAGTTCGGGTTCCAATGGTCAGAGGACTCACTGGGAAGTATATCATGCTTATACTCCTTGAAACTACACAAACAACTGCTTGAAACCCCAATCGAGGCGCTTACAAAAAACAAACTTCCGAAGTGCCCTGATCCTTCAAGTATTTCTGGCTCAAGGAAAAGCCCGGTTAGGAACTTGAAGCTGAGAGCCTTTGGTTGGGACAGTTTAAACTTAACTGAACGGAACGGCTCCAGAACCTGGGCTCTAATATGTAAGCAGATTTTTCCAGTAGATGGCCTGGGGTTTCGGTCTTGAAATTTGGAGCTTGGCATTGTCGGCAAGGCCCGCAGCGCCCCGGTTTAGGGTTTAGGGTTTAGGGTACCCTAAACCCTAAACCCTAAACCCTAGTGCACCATGTTTGGCACCGTGAGAGAAATTTGGATTTTGGATGTCTGGGGCTTTCGGCTTCAAGACACAGTGGACATACTGTTGATATTATAAATCTTGCATTACCTTTAAGGATCCTAAACTGTGGGATTATGGTATATTCCTCATTATGGGTCATGCAGGATTTATATCATCGACCGTAGGGGCCTAAGGCAAAACTTAACCTTACCGAACTCGACTGCAGGTGGCCGAAGACAGTCGAGGCCTCCATTCTCACCCGCACCCGGGACGTCGGGGCCAAAGGTGTATCCCAAAGGCTCCATGTACCCATATAGCAGATACTTAGGCCTTAAAGTACCTAGAAAGGGACCCCTTTAAGGCCTAAGTATCCACTCTAAAGGTACATGGAGCCTTTGGGTATGTCAGTGTATGTGGGTGGTTCTCAAAATTAGCATCCTTTTTTGGGTACCCTAAAAAAAAGAGGTGCCGTATGACAATAAGGACCCCAAAAGGGACCCTAATTTTGACAACCAACCATGTGTTGGGCTGCAGGCGTAAAATCGATGCAGCAGTGCTTGGAGGTTCATGGGTAATTAGCTACAAGAAAAGGGTTATAAGCAGGGTAGCCCATAGTAGGGGACTTATAACCCTACTTTTAACTACCCATGAACCTCCAAGTGGGTCGAGGCACTAACGCATCTGATGCTGTCCCCTGCAATTTTACCATGCCTGTCGGCTGCCAGTCTTCCCCACTACTTGGAGGATCATGGGACTTAGTGAGTAAGGTTATAAGTACCTTAATTGGGGTTATAAGTATAGTTACCCTAATTATAACGTTAGTTACTAAGTCCCATGATCCTTTAAGTAGACCCTAAGCCCTTAAACCCTAAACCCCGAAGCGCCGAAACCCCTAAACCCCTAAACCCTAAACCCGGAGACTCCAATATCCCTTAATTAAGGAACATTCCTTAAATTATGGTAGGATCCCTTATATGATTTAGGGTATATTCCTTAATTAAGGGATATTGGAGTCTCTGGGAACCCCGAAACCCTAAACCCCTAAACCCTAAACCCCCGAACCCGAACCCAAACCATCCGGGTTTTGGAAGCTCTTCAGCTTTGGGGATCCAGGCGAGCCTTCCGTACTTAGAGGATCATGGGACTTAGTAAGTAGGTTATAATTTAGAAGCTGCCCCCACCCTGTAATAGTGGTATAATAGGAATATAGTAGGGCCCTAATATAATCCTATATAATCCTTATAGTCACTATTACAGGGTAGGGGCAGCTTCTAAGTTATAATTGGGGTTCTAAGTCCCCTAAGTGGGGTTATCCTAATTATAACCTACTTATAACCTTACTTACTAAGTCCCATGAGCCTCTAAGTAGACCCTAAACCCTAAACCCCATATAGACCCCTTTAAGGAACCCTATAGATCCCTTTAAGGAGCCCTTTAAGAGCCCTTACTAAGTCCCATGAGCCTTCAAGTAACTTTGGGTAAGACCCCCCGGCCCCTTCTACAACTGGGGCTTTCCGAAAGCAACGGGTAATTTTGGGATCCTTAAAGGGATCTATAAGGGTTCTATAATGGGGATTATCGTAGGGAGTTTTCGAAAACTAGGGGTACCTTATTTTTGGTGTCCTTATAACAATGATCCTACTATTTAGGGTACTGTGCTAGGGTCCCCTTTTTTCGGAAACTCCCAACTCAAGAAGCCCAGCTAACTTACCTTTGGTTAGTAGGGAATGCAGGACTGGGGTACAATTATAACTACTATTACTACCCTTCTTCCATTCCCTACTAACCAAAGGCAAGCTAAGGGATATTGGGAGTCCTTGGGCTTTTGAGGCACGAAGGCCGTGTGTAAACCCGAAAAACTTAAGTCATGGGTCTGTTTCAATCAAGCTCGACTAGAAACCGGGAGACCTCACCTGCTTTGCGAGATCGTAAATCCTACGATTCCCTAAACCGCAGATTTAGGCCTACACCTCAGCCCTGTTGATTGTATTGAGTTGATGTCCTTTAAACTGTATTGCCCTGCAGCTTAACTTCCCGAGCGGATCTGGATGCGACCGATGTTTTCGCCGTACTGCTCCTGAAGTAATAGAAGTCTTCAGCAAGTCGCAAATATCTCGCGTGGACTTCTCTTCTGAGTTGCCTTTTAGCAGGTGTACTTTGGTTGGGGATCTTGCCTTGCTTTGTGCCAGTCCTCTGGTGTTTCAAATCATCTGACCTACAGACACATGCCTCGAGGTCACCGGCTTTCTTCGCCAACAACCTGCGCGGAGGCGTTGTTTGTTGGTTTTGGCTAGATCTGGCTCAACGACCGGAGAGTTAAGCGTGACATAATATACATATACATATATATATATATATATATATAATATGTATGAAGCCTGCAGGATTGCTGATGTTACTCCGTAGTCCGCTGTGTCAATGATTGAGGGTTTAGGGTTAACGGGTGTATCGTGTTCAGGGGGCATTTCTTCAAGCATGCCGGCCCCAGACCGCGACACAAAACAGGGGAAACAGGCATAGGGTGTAGTGAAGTGTTAAATGGGGCACAGGATTTAGCATGAGCCCTACGACTTATCCATATATACATCACATACACCTGATAAGCCCTAAACTCTGAACCGCAAACCTCAGCGGACGGGTAGGAATGAAGGCGGATGACAACAACCACTTGGAAGCTGCAAAGCTTCAGGCATCATGAACCGAAGCTCGGCATACAGTAGGAACGTTTCATGTTCTATGTGTGCGTGTGTACGTTTCTTTACACACATGTATGTATATGTATATATAAATTAATAACTATATGCATTTATGATGATATACATATATATATAAATATAAATATATATATATATATATATATGCACATGCGCACATGTATGCTGTGTACATATAAGTGTGTGTGTATATATATATATATATATACAACACCTGACATCGGTTAGGCTAACCAATTTCAAGGGTCCGAGGTACTGTTATGGGGGATACTTCCCGAAATCGTAATAGTAATTTCTAACATAGAAACCCTACATTCTACTATAAAGGTACTTTGGACCCTTTGGGCCTGCATCCTCAACTCTCAGCACCAAGCCGCAAGACCGTCTGGTCTACACATTTCTGCCAACTATAGTAAAATATACCCCCAAACCCCGCTCCAAGTATTAAGGACCCTGCTCCAAGTAGTAAGGCCCTTACATTACACACCTCTTCTAACTATGGGCCAAAACCCTATTCCAATCATTAAGGCACCTTTATTCACACCTCTGCGATGAAGGAGCCATGACTTTGCCAATTCCCAGCCGCAGCGAGTCGGGCCGATCACTTCAGGAGTTCGTCAGCGGGGAGGCGTCTTCTTGCACCCTCCCTGTACCCTGAAGCAGGGGCATATGGTCGCGTAGGTGCACTTAAAGTCAAACGGAGCGTAGTGGGTAGATGGAGGGTCTGGTGATAAAAAAGTATGGTTTACATTGGGGGGTTGGTAAGTGCATCCAGGGCTCCTTTGTAATTTCGAGGATACAAGTAATCAACTCCTTCGAACTCAAAGTCCGACTCACAAGTGACAAACAAACTCTACCTCAAGTGAGGTACGTGTGTCTTCTGAAGACACTGTCTAGAAGCAAGCTTTATCTCGCAGCCTCACGTTCGCACACCTAAACTTTAAAATCTGAGCACATGTTGTCTCTTGGGTACGGCCCCCACTCAGTAACAGTTGGATAATATTCATAATATAGATATATAAAGCCCATAATAGTAGCCCTTGGGGGCCGTACCCAAGTTGTCTCCATATTTCTTCGACTCAGGGTCTGAAAAGCACGAAAAAGCTTCGTTCGAAGCATTTCTCCTAGGACCTAGAGTAGGCCCTTATTTAGGGTTCAGGTTCCCATATAAGCCCCTTTAAACCAAAAAGGGCACCCTTTTTATTCCTAGGTTACTCTTGGGTCTAGTCTCTTCAAAACCACGACGGAGGCTTCAGGATTTGGGTCACAATGGCTGGTCTCTTCCTAAACCCAGAGTCCGCGAAGACCTTCCTAAATACTCTGCATTACCTGATAGGCTCCTGCATCAAGGAAAACCCATGAACGGTACGGTGTGCTCAGGAACCCTGCAAAATCCCGAAACCCTACGACGAGCAGGAAGCCTGCCTTAAAGCTCAGGCCCCACAGCCCTAATCTCAAACCACGAAACCCTGACTAAACCTCTGCATCCGGAACCCTTCACCCCTTCTCACCGATTTCAGGCTCTATTCATGGAACCCTGTGCCGGACCCTCTGTAGGACCCGAAATCCCCGTCTAGCTGTCAGATGGCGCCGCTTCGGAGCGCTGACGAGATGGCTTTGATCGCTGCAGTCTTGCGGCTAGGCCATCGAAGCCGGACAAGCCTCGGTACACAGTTCATGCCATCCAGGGGCTAGGATTTAGGGATTCGGGCACGTACTATGAACTTCCGGATGGCTCAGATAAGGCTCGTATATAGTAGAGCTTCGGGCATCGAGCAGTGCATGATGCTACATGAGAACTGTTCGCTCGGAGTTGCATGTTGCTAGCTTCCATGCGAATTTGTACGTGTGTGCGTAGATCTTCAGGATCTTATCGGTTTTTGTGGGGGTCAACGGCAGACTGGTCGGAAGCGCACAGGTTCCAGAAAGCGTGGACGGCTGTTGGTTGATCATCGATATGCTTATTCATGATGGCCAGAATCCGACTTCAAGCGTCTCTCACCCCGGAACAACGACATAAGTTTTGACAACGGCAATACAGTGCACATATTTCAGGATACCGGTTGAGCATAAATATCCTTGAAGAACCATGCCAGAGCTGCATGCGTGGGGTCTTCGAGCAGATCTTGTGAAAGGGACATGCGTGAAGCTAGCCGAGGTAATTATGAGGTGCCCTTGCATTTTAAACGGTATATGATGAGAGGCCGCGGCCTTGCAGCCGACTCACTCACCGTAGCCGTGGCCCTGGCACGTGCACTAAGTAATTAAATGAAGAGACGACCTTTGCCGAGTTCTTGTTAGGGAACGTACTTTAAGTTACATCCTCGCAACACGACAAGCAGCAGCAACCGACAACCCAAAGTAATCAAACCCTGACCCCGAGCTTCAGCTGATCCTAGCCAAGTTCGGCGAGTGTGCCCTTGTGGCATATCTGGATACGAATGTGGTTCAGGTTTTAGGCTTTCGAGTTTACCAGGACCCCCCAAGTATCGTTAATGGGGTCTGATGTTCCGCAGTAACAGGTAATTAGGCGCAATAAAGGGTCGAGGTTGGGCCTGGGCTTTCGGATGCAACGCAAACTGAGTTCTGCGCCTTTGCCGTGATCCCGGCCGCATGCCAGGCTGCAAAAGATTGCAGCCTTTGAAGCTTACAATGGAGCCCGAAATCATTTTAACCCCTCCAGCAACATGTGAATTTGAAGCAGATGTGGGAATAATCAGTAGTAACATGCTCCTATTAGCCCTCCGTAATCACACTATATCATACTGTCATGTGCCGGTTCTACTCATCATTACGGCACCTACAGTAGCAGGAGTGCCCTTGCTGCCCCAGCACCGAACCCGCAGCTTACTGGAGGCTTTGAGCTGAATAACATGTAGGCTTTTGGTTGGAGATCGTTTTATCGAGGCCGGTGCCTTTGTTCTCTATGACGAGCATCTGGAGAAGATGCCTCTTGACAATTTCAAAGCCCGTTTAGGCTAGTTCGTGGCTAGACTTAAGTCCAGTAGCCATCGGGATTTCGAACTTGTGGGCTGTGATGGTTTGCAGTGAAGTTTATGGGATGTGAGTGTTTGAATTTATAGATGGGCTCGCTGCCTCCAGGATACCGATTCCAAGTGTTGAGACCGTCAAAGTTTTGAGCAGTCTGTGGCAGATGGGCTTGTATGCCTTTCTCTTAGCAGGGTTTCCTTCATTCAGAGCTCTTTCAGAGTAACCCAGAGGGATTGCAAAGATTGCGAGAACCCAGGATCAAGTTTCTGCCTTGCAGAAAGGGCACCTGTGTTTATTTGCAGGAGGAAGGAAGAACGTGGTCAGAAAAATCGCAGAGAAGCGATGCGAAGCCCGCACTCTGACGCAGCTGAGGCTTAGTCTGGATAAGTTCCTCGAGGCTTCACCGTCTAAGCACTGTACCGGGTGCCCAGCTGCTTGAGTGGCTGTTTCTATGGCAGACAGAGTGGCACCTAAAATGTGAATCTGAAGCCACAAGATTTGAAGCCTCCTATATAACTGTCATAGGAGGCCAAAAGGGGTTTTAGCCTATGGGGGTTTACTAGGGATTAGGGTTCCCATAATAGGGTTCATATTAAGGAATCCCTACCCCAAGAAACTTAAACCCCCCTTTTGGCCTCCCATCAAAGTTGCTGCTTGATCCCGAAACACATGCCCCGGGACCAATCGGATACTTGACCGCGAAGTAAGTTGTTTTCTGCAGCACTGATCGACTCGACGCATGTGCTCATCAGACCATACCCCCGGGTGCTGGTGTCGGATCTTGCTAGGGGAAATGTGTTGTTGCAAAGCTTGCGTATACTGAGGATGTGAGAGACAAACTACGGGGTCTGTAAGAGTTAGACAGACCACTGTGGTAATACCTACTTTCTTCGGGCAGCTACACATGGCCAGATGCAACAGCCGTCATGCAACAAACATTTACAAAAGTCAGGAATCAGCCAGCAGTAGGTATAAGTCATAACTCCTCACCATCTTCGTCACCCAGAAGCAATACTGATGCTCTTGCATCCGCTTCTTCGCGTCGCCCATGGGGGCTTGCCGCGGCCATTTTTGGATTCTCATTTCGGCGCTGAGCGGCTTGGCTGGAGCCGACGAGTTCAGCGAGACCTGCCAGTCACCCGCTGAACCCTGGGTTTGGAGTACCATACTTGAATACTTTTTTTGGGGGTATACACCTGCAATAAAAGTCTATATTTTTTTCTCCCTGGTTACTTCCAAGTCCAGGAATGCTCCTCAGAAGGGCAACCCCATTTTCAGCCGCAATTCTGCGCTCGGCCGCGCCCGATCTATCGGAGTGAGTTTTCGCAGGAACTGAATCTGACACTGCAGCATTGCGCAGACATCTGTCGTCATACGATTGGTTGTGTGTACTTCGGCCTCGGTGATCACAGCTGCGACACCTTCTCAAGCTGCAACAGCGAATGGTCGGAAGCAGCGCACTTAGCTGCAAACCTCTATCAGATACCGGGCTTTGGAGTACCATACTTTGATACATCTTTTGGGGGATCTGTTACTTAAAGGGAACCCATTATGAAATAAGAGTCTTTACTTTTTTCCCAAACCCAGGATACCAGAAGATCCTGCACGGTGCGATTGGACATCGAGGCAAAGCATGGGTAGGGATCGGAATTGTGGCAGCTTCGGTTGCCCAAACCTGTAGTGAGGAATTTGTCTGTGATGATACCGCTGAAGAGGTGCCACAAAACATGAGGTCGTGTGCGCAACCTTAGAGGCGGGCTCATGTTTCGGAATTGTGCTGCTTGCCAGCGGTGGCTCTTGTCATCCAAAGCCGAGCATCACTGCCCCAAAACTACCTTCAGGCACCTTCGTGGGCAAGCGAGCCGTGCTGTCCGTGCGGCAATGACTCGAGGTGGAGCCCTAAATCCTCCACCCTAAAATTTCTGGGGTTTCGGGTTTGGTTTTGCATTGCGGGTTCAGGCCTGAGCTTGCACAGCCACTGAGCTGAAGATTGACTTTTGTTGTTCTTATTGCCCTTAAGATTTGGATTTCTCCAGACTTTGAAAGTGACCGCTTCTACTAGGACCTAGAGTAGGCCCTTATTCCCTTTTTTAGAGTTCAGGTTCCCTTATAACCTTTAAACCAAAAAGGGCACCCTTTTTGTTCCGAGGTTACTCTTAGGCCTAGTCTATATACGGCTTGCGAGCACCGCGTTCCATATCTCAAATGAACTTCCATGGTGACACAACTGTACTGAGGAGAGACGCCATCAAGAACCAGCATCCAGGAGTTTTTCAAATCAGACACCCAGACGACTGCTCATGTGCAACACATGATGTCAAGCATCAGAGCCAGAACGATCCTCACGATGTGATCAACACACACGGAAAGTGGGAGCAACGGCTCGGATGGTGGTTCGCTTTGTTTGCTACTACTGAGGATTCTAAAGGTACTACTTACTATTAACGTTGTCATTGCTGCTGCCGTTGCTTCTGGTGTTCCTGACATCTTCACAAGCATTCGCTGGCATTAATCGCCCTGCTGCCTCTAGTCTTCCTGGCCATTTTCACCATCATGGCAAGTCTTGCTGTTGGTTTGGGATGCGTGCTGGCAGAGGTGTCGCTGCAACCACAAAATCATGACCTGATCCTCCGCAGAAGCGGGTTCTTTTGCAGGGACTCTGCTTCATTTTGGGTCTGGCAAGGTTTAGTAATGTAGAAACCCTTGTACATCTTGAGTATCGAGTCTAGTATATCGGTACCTGGATACCCTGCAACCTTTGAGGGCTTCGGAGGTTGAAAAAAGCTCAGAAGCCGCCTGAAGCCTACCGATACTCAAAGGGGAAAAGGAGGGACCGTTAATGGGGACCCCTACCCTATAATGGGCTATATAATGGTTATATAATAGCTATATTAAGGGTATATACCTAGGGGTCCTTATTAAGGGTCCCCCCTTTTACCCTTGGAGATACTTTACCTCGAGAGATCTTGCTACATTAGGCGGGGAGCTGCAGCAACATCTCGTGGAAGCTGCGTTGCACCACGTGAGCCATGACTTGGTTCGGCTTTTGGTATGTGGATTTAAAGGGCACTGAGGCTTCAGGGGTGCTTTAATTCGGGATTGTGATTGGACGAAGCCAGAGGAGTAGCAGGGGCAACTGTCGGTAGTTGCCAAAAAAGCGTGGGCATCCAGGCAAGCTCTAGAAAGTCCAAGAGCTTTGTAGTTGAGGGTCAGTCAAAACTGGAAACGGTTTTTGGAGGTACTTGATTAATTATGGCAGAAATGTGAGTGGACTATATGGGGGGTACATAGTTGCTGCAGACTAAGACCTCTGCATTTGCAAAAACATGCAGCTCTGAACGACTTGGTAGAAGCTCGCGACATTGACCCTTCAGCCCAAGTGCCTTGGACCTACAACGTTGTGCCCATGACTTACCTTTTTCGGGCGCAGGGTTCAGGGATCAGGGTATAGGTTCGGCAATGTGCCTGACAGAGCTACTTTTTGCGATGCCAAGGGATTGTTAGCCTAGGGCGAGGCCTCAAGACTCCGAAATGGTCCTAAGGCATACTTTTTTCCACAGTATAGTGTAAGGCCTGCTTCAGGCGTTCCTGAGGATCCAATTCCCATATGGACTAAAAGAATTTGGACATAGTTTTCGGCATCTGTACTATATGCATACTTAAGTAGAGTTTTTATTTCAGGCATTGTGCTACACTATTACCCTTGGTTCAGCTCGCATTTTCCCACAGTAGGTACTGTTCCTGCGCAGATTCCGCTATAAAGTTGCTTGACCTACTCGACGAAAGCCTTCACCCGCAAGTCAGTGTAGGCAAGAGCACTAAGCCCCCAAGACCTTTGTGGGAATACCGAACCGCAAACCTTGCAAAGGTTTGCAGAAGCGCAAACAACGCCTAAAACGAAGTACATACTTTCATCTCGGCATCATAGAACTACAAGACCTGGCATAAAGGGACGTTTGATACAGAACCCCCACCATCCCCCTGTAAATATTCGTATCGAACTCTCATTGAAGTCACAAAGCCCCAACGTGTACTAATATAGTGGCCTTAATAATTTTGACTAGCCTTTATTATACTATAATGATACTATGGACCCCCCAAAATAGTATAGTATAGTATAGGTATTTATTACCTAGACCCTCCATCTACCCTGTATTAGGCCCTAAATGCCACTGATTTGGGACCATATACCCCTACTTGAGGGTACAAGGAGGGTCCTGGTAAGAACCCTAGACCAGACCTGTAGCCGAAAAAACCTACCTTTTTAAAGAACTATATATAGAAACCATAATAAGGAACCCTGAAACGGTAGGTCTTTCCGGCTACAGGGAGGGACCCCGATGGCTGAAGGAACTCACCAGCCTTCGCCGCGTGCCCCGTGGCCGGCGCGGCAATTCGGATCCTGCAGCCCGGCGCACGAGAGAGAAGGATCCTTACCCTGCAACCCCAAGGGTCCAAAGGACCCAATAATCAGGTACTTAGGTTCAGGATAGTAGTTTTGTAGGTTACTATTTGGGGGAGTATATGATAATTAGGTACTTGGACCCTTAGGGTAAGGGACTGAATGATCAGAACGTGGTTCTGATCGCATTTTGTAGACTTCATTTAGAGACCTTGTCAATAGGAAGTTCGAGCAATGTATTTGTGCCCGACGTTTCCTACATGTGTTTGCTATCCCGATTGTTTGTCATGTTGCCGGTGAGATGCAGGAGGTCGGAAGCTTCAGCGTTTCTCAATGTGGCATCCGAGAAAGCAACATAAAATGTATGTGGCCTGAAGTAAACTGAACAGCCCTAGTCGATCATGAGGGCGTTGGCTCGGAATCATCATCACATGACACAGGCGCGACTGCTAGAAAGCTTGTTCGACCTTGTAAAGCTGATCAAGTTGGGCCAAGGCATGTGTGGGCTGCAGCATCTTATCATCACGGCTGGAGGCAGGATCAAAAACAAAGCCTTCCACAACATCAGTGCGATGTATCTTTGCCGTGTCGCTGCAGTCCACCTAGAGAATATGTTTCTATACCTGGCGAAGCTCAAGAGCTACTGGCATGCATACCTGCAGATAGACTTATTTTAGTGCGCTGTGCGCAAACATATATGTATGTATATATACCTACACACGCATGTCAATAGGTAAGTAGGTATGTAGGTGTACCTTTATGTATATGTGTATATGTACGAGCATGACTTTATGCGTTTAAATATACACCCACACTCAAACACACAAAATATGTATGTATATATATATATACACATGTATATACATGTGTGTGTGTGTGTGTACATGAGTCTGTTTGTTCACGGCCAATTAGTAACTGTATTTGCAACTACACGGTCACATAAAGTACAAGCCTTCGATTCTAAGCTTGCCTTCGACGCTTGTAACCGATGCCAGGACTTCCAATCCTTTATGCTAAGCCTGTGGCCCATGTCAGGACTTCGCGAGACGGAGCGTGCCGCAGTAACACACGAAAATTGTGCCAGCTTCTTCGTGGATCCTCAGGAACCCTTTCGGTATCAAGGTTTAGGACTTCGGGGTTTAATGTAATAGAGTTTGGGGTCCAATATACTTTGAATATAATAAGCAAACCCCAAAATCGTATTGGTAATTATTCAGCCCCTTGTATTAGGTTTTGCAGTTCTTCTGCCCCCGAGAGGCCGCGCCTGGCCTTCGCAACTGAAGCCCAGGACGTTCTATCTTGGAAAGCCCCTCTTTGTGGGACGTTGGGTGGTCTTGGGTTCAGGAAGGGTTTGGGGGTTTGGCCCTTGTTCTTGGACATGGTGTGCTGGGACGCAAGACAACTCGAAACATTGGCAAGCACTGATGTTCTTAAGCGGTTTCATAGGGCATTGATGTTTTCAATTCCCTGTAAGCGTCCTTCTTAATCAGTCCAATTTGCTCGGGTGAATATTTTCGGTTTAGGGAAGTACTGCGAATGGGGCTAGATTTGCTACAGTGCCGAACACTGCCTCATGTGCTCATGATGCATGTGAATGGCAGGAGCTGCCGTTCAGTGCTGAGCTCGCCCTCATACTCGACACTCCCTGGGCCCATCTTCTACGCGCCTTGACACGCATCTGATTTATCGACTTTTCTGCCTCATGATCCTCACCCCTTGCCCTCTAACCCGGCAGCTGGATCTGTGGCCGAATCTTTTTCAAGAAGGCGAAGGCATTTGGAAGGTTTGCTAATTTGATCGCAGAGTTAGTGCTCAGTAGACCTTCCCGTTATTTGAGAGTCCGGAGGCTGCGGTTGACGGCAAAGAATGCTCGAACGTTGGAGCATGGGCTAACGATGATAGTCCTGGCATTCCCCATGGGCTCTGTCTTGCAGATATGAGGATGGCGATGTTCCAGTTTTATGGCTTCTGCTGTATCATTTCGGGATGCCTATAGTTCCTCGACAAGAAGAAACCCAATACCCTTTTCTGGTTATTCAGGTGCTCACATTACACCCAATACCTGCAACGAGGCAGTCAATGGGCAAAAGCTCTTTTCCTGGGCCTATCCCAGCTTGCAGAAGCCTGGAAGCAGCAGATGCAGTGTCTCTGTGGTGATACAAGAACATAATCTCGGTCAATGACCAGAATTAGAAACTTGTGCCTGTCTTTCTCAACTGTGTTTATGTGTGTGTGTGTGTGTGTGTTGTGTGTGCGTATGTACATACACGTCTATGATGTTGAAAAGTATAAGCACCATCAGGAAAGCAGCTTATGCAGTTATGCCGTATACGTTGTACATGTTTGTGCATGTGTGTGTGTGTGTGTATATATGCATATCTACGCACATACTTGTGTTTGTGCTTGTGCACGTGTTTGTGTATGTATGTGTACATGTAGTATATATACCATGTGTATATATATATATATATATACGATCAGCATACATACATACATACAGACCGACCGACCGCCAGAGACAGACAGACAGACAGCCAGGCAGACATATAGATAAATAAACCTGTGTGTGTGTATAAATATGCAGAGATGTATACACTCTTTTTCGTGTAATAAGGACCATAACGGGACTTATTCAAGAACCCAGTCTTGATTCGAGGACGCTTCCATCGTCTAGTGGGCTTTGGAACCAGTACACAGGTTTCTGTCAAGAGACCGCAAGTATGGGGGTCCTTGATCTGAGGGTCCAAAAGACCAAACCAGGTACTTAGTTTGCAGAAAACAGTTCTGTGGGCATGAATATCAGGTACTGGACCCCTTGGAGCAGGTTTCGGAACCCCTCCATGTCCGCAGCAAGTTTTTGGGTCGGGGATTTGGGCTTAAGACGTATCAAGCTCAGATCGGGGCTTGATAGAGGCTTTTGAGGCTAGTGTTCAGGATTGCGGATGGGCATTTCAAGTTTCGTTTTGCTGTGCTCTTCCTCTAAACCAACCTTGTCCCGAATACTATTGCTTTATTTGAGTAAGCTGTAGGCTGCAAGTCAGGAGCAGCGAATGCAAGAGCGTGGATCGCAGCTTGAGCCCGAAAACCTCTTATCGCTGTAAGCCTGGGAGCCACTGCAAATACTGTGTTCTATGAGCTTCGTAGGAGCGAACCGTGACATCGAATATATTCACAGCGCGAGCTTTGTCTAAACTGTAAGCTACAGAATAGCCGAGGAAGGCTTATGCCAGCGCCTGGAGAAGTCGGCTTCAGAAACTGCCACTGGGTTTCTGTTGAAAAGGAACATGGGCCCTTTGCTTAAGGAACTCATGTTTCGCTCTCGCTTCAAGGCTTAAAGAGGCATCTTTTTTTCAATGCAACTGCTTTAAGGCTTTCGCAAGGCCTTGTATAACTAGAACGGGTTTTGCTGGAACTGAACTCAGGCGTCGCAGGGGTTTACACACCGGAATGTCGGGTTCTGCCGGGGCTACGGTGAATTGCAAAGTCCCTAAACACTGCATAAAGAAAAGGAGCCAAAAGAATTAGCGCAAGGTGAGCAGGACTCCTTGGGATGTTTTGCAATTTCTTGGTTGGACCTAAGGGGATCTAGTTTAGTTGGGATTTTCAGAGGACAAGAGCCTTATAAGAAAGGCTTTCTTCAATGGTAGTTAGCTGGGAGTAGTTCGTTTCCTTGACGAAAACCCAGGCTTGTTCAGCATCCTCCGCCTCAGCAAATTGCAACTTGAAGCAGGCAGCACTTCTGCTGGAGACGCAACTCGACAGCATCCGGGTTCTCAGGGTTCCGGGCAAAGTGGCAGGTTCAAACCCCTTGAACCCAACTTCAATAAACTGTTACGAAACCCAAATGGGCGGTTGTCAAAATTATAGTCCCTTTTTGGGTACCCTAAATAATCGGTGCCATATTATAATATTGAGCCAAGAAGGGACCCTAATTTTGATAATCACCCAAATCCTTCAGCCCCGCCCCTTTTCCAGGACAAAAGGCTCAGCCTCGCCAAAGGCACTGCAGAAGGCACAGGCACTCGCCTCCGGCTGCGCCTCCGATGGTCGGCTGTCCTCTATGCTTCGGATCAAGGCCTGATCCTACCAGAATTTCATGCTTTTTCCAAGCAATTGCTTTTTTGCCTACGGGGTGCGGTGTGGATAATTAACATAAGACGCTGTAAGACTATTTGGGAGTTTCCGAAAATTGCAGCCTTGTTTTGGGGTCCTTAGAATGAGGATCCTACTATTTAGGATGCTTTACTAGGGTCCCCCCATTTTCGGAAACGCCCATGTAACTCCAGTATTGAGGGCCGGGCTTCGGGCTCCCTGGGCATGCTTGGGGAGGTGTCGTTCCGGGTTTGGTGGGCGCGTGGTGTTCTCGTTTCTCCTACCCTGCTGTTCCGCTTATACTTAGGCTGACAGCGGGTGAGCCGTGAAAACCACTCTTGTGCGCCACCCGCAATGTAGTTTCTGTTGGTAAGCTTCCTCGTCAGGGACCTAGTAGTTCAAAGAAGACACTTCTGCTACAGCCCGAAACCCTAAGCCTTAAACCCCTGAACCCTAAACTCCAAACCTCTAAACCCAACCCTAAACCCCACCCTAAGCCCACAACAGGATGCTTCTCGGCTTTTCACCGCGATTGCCAAGTTGGCCCCGTCTTCGCACGCCGATGGCGAGGAGGATCTGGAGACTGGGTTCTTGTTAAGGAGCTCAACTTAAGTTACTATAATCTAGGGCTCCTTTCAGGGATCTCTAAGGGTTTCGGGTTTACGGACTTTGACTTGAGTTAGCATAATAGGCATCTATAGTAAATAATATGGCTTCCATGTGATGACAACTTAAATTGAATCCCTTAACAAGAACCCAGGATTTGGAGAGCTTTTGCACTGGGACTGTGGCGCATGCGGAGCTGGACACTTGGTTCAGAGCTTTAGGGTTTTGGGTTCAGGGTTTAGGGGTTTAGGGTTTCGAGGGTTCGATTTCTTTTGAAGTTTGGCTGTTGTTGTGAGAGCATGTACATGATTGAGCTTAGGTCTGGAAGCTCAAGCTTTTGTAAGGTTTACAAACGTGAGCCCTACAGACCCCGGTCACGGCTTAGATGCCTCAGGTGTGGGTTGAGGTGGGGGTTCCGGAGATACCAGGCTAAGGGGGGATCATTGCCGACGGTAGGTTTTACCTGGCTGTGGCTTTACTGTAGTGTTGATACAGATGGCTTGCGGCCTAGAGTCTAGAGCCTGCCAGCAGCACAGGGGTCCTCGATCGCTGGTGTGAACCATGATATGTGGGACAACAGGAAATTCTGAGGGCTTTCGCAACTTGGGGCGAAGGTTTAGAGTGAGAGAGCTTTGTCGGCTTAGTCAGTCCTATACACAGGACGGCATGGCGACGAGGATGACAATCCGCGATGAGCATCTGGCGGCGATTGGGCTTGCTGCATCAACACGAAGATGTGCGAACATCATGGGCTCAGGCAAGATGCGACTTCTGGAGACTAGGTCAAGCAAGAGGGTGGTTATCACTCTGTTGGGACTGTTTCGTGGCCCTTGTATCAGAACTGAATAGCCCCTTCTTATGTGAGGGGTGTGTTAATGGGGAACCAAGGATGTCTTGGTTTTCATCGAGCAGCTGCAGTCAACAGGGCATGTGAGTGGATTCTTCAACGTGGTGACTGAGAACCGGTGTGAAATGGACTTTTTCTCCCACTTCCACAATGTCTTCTGCTTGCTGCCTGGGGGTTCCGACCAGAATGAAACTAAGATGCTGAGGGGGCAAGCCTTCTGTTTTTGATAGCGCTAAGCTAAATTCCAGGACCGACGAGTCTACGAACCCTAAACCCTAAACCACAACCCTAAACCCTAAGCACTCAACCTCAAACCCTAAACACTCAACCTTAAACCCTGAACCATGAACCCCGAACCCTAAACCAAGCCGGCAAGGAAGCCAAGATCAGCCCAGCCTTCATGACCTCGGGACTCCTCGTGCACCCTCCCTACGGTCCGGCTGCTTGGTCCTGCATCCTCCCCTCAAAGCAAAAGAAGCTCGAGGTGGGGAGTTCTGGGTTCTTTTGGGGGTCTCTTGCGGGGTCGTTTCCTGCAGGGTTCCGTGTCCTTCGATGATGATTTCGGGCGTACATTGCGAGTCCCGAGGGCCGCTGCGACACCGAAATGCCTGTAACATGGGCTATGCTTGTGGGTCAAAGTTTGGATATTTGAGAGAGGGCATATTGAGACGGAGTCTTGGGCCTTGGGAGGCACAGTCGACTAGTACATAGCCTGAAAGAGGAAGCTCCATGAGCCCGGTATCCTATACTATTTTTTATCTAATTATAACAATCTGCTATGATATATTTTGCATTTTACAACATACTTTATATAGTGCATTATAGTATATCATAATTTGATATACCCCAGGTGCGACTTCTTGATCCCGTACGCTGGCAGAGACCTTTGCGAATGAACCTCGACCTGAAGCCGGTGTCAAAAAAGTACAACTTTGCGGTTTGCCCGCAACCGCTTTACCGGCTTGAAGCGCATCGAGATCTGCTGGAGGACTGGCTGGAGTATCACAGGAAAATGGGCGTCGAGCATTGGACGATTTACGATCTCGATGGCTCGGGTGCTGCAGCCTTGTCTCGCCGGGAAGACGTTGACTTTCACCCAAACCTTCCAAGCATGTTGAATTCCCCGCGGTTGGCTGAAGGCAACTGGTGGAATCCAATCTGCCTGGAAGCGATCGCTTTAACGCAGTGCTTCTGGCGATATCGTGGGAGAGCAGCAATGGTTTTCTCCCTGCACTCTTTTGACGAGTTTCTGGTGTCCGCAAGGCACAGGCATGGCGGGTTCAGACGGTGGATGTCGGCGGCAGGACCAGACAATCTCACTACTGTGGTGCGGCTTCCAGCTGTAAACTATGGAGGAGCAGGTAGGAGTTTCCGAAAATGGGGGATCCTAAGATAGTACCCTCGCCTGGCAAGTCCGAGTTGTGAGAGCGTAATATGGTACCCTACATAGTAGGATCCTTATTATAAAGGACCCCAAATTTAGGTACCTGCAATATGGAAACTCCCAGGTTTGTCTGGGGACTCGCCGCTTATCCAACAGTTCCGGCGGCACACTGGAAGATTGTGCCTCGGTGAGGTTGGAGATCCCAAGTACTTGCAACCTGCACATGGGTGGTTGTCAAAATTAAGGTCCCTTTTGGGTACCCTGATAGGTGCCGTACTATAATAGGGACCCCAAAAGGGACCATAATTTTGATAACCACCCACATGTATCGGAATGTATCGGGACTAGCTACTGCGAGAGGGGTGGGCATGGGTGGAAAAGGTTTTCTCCTTGCTTGAATAGCTCTTGACCGAAGATTCCTTTCCAAGGTATTGGCACATCGTCGGGGCCAATCCAGACCACGTGCTATCCGTATCTTTTGCCCACAAGACTCCTTTTCTTTGTTGAAAACTTGTCCCATGTATACCCCCTTTTGGGGGTACCCTCTTCTTCTTGGACCACAGGTAAACACCACCAACGCCTGGCCAGAGCCACCGCGCAAGCAGATGAGCTTCTTCCAACCTGCAGCCAGGCTTTTGAGTCCCGAGAAGCTTTGTACCCTGTAGCCCCTTTTGCTTTAGGAATCTACCCTAAATCAGCGGTAAGCTCAAGCCTATTGCTCCTATAAAACCTACACCGGAAACCTGGTAGGAAACCTCTACAAGTAAGGACGTCTTGCGGGTTAACCATTACGTCGATGCCCTTGGCGCGCGCGACCGACGCGAGGATCGCTTCCTTGCAAGCTTTGCTCGCTAGACCCAAAACAGCCTCTAAACCCTAAGCTGTAATCACGGTTTAGGGTTTAGAGTTTATGGCCCTAACCCTAAATGGGGTCCCTATAATAAGGACCCTATTATTTTAGGGTACTATATTAGGGTCCCCTATTCCTTAATCAAGCGGACTTATCGCCTGAAGCCATGCGAGCCTGGAGCGAATGCGTGAGTCGAAACCCTGCTTGGAGGTTCATGGGTAGTTATAAGTAGGGTTTAGGGTTCCTTTAAAGGAATCTATAGGGTTTAGGGTTTAGGGATTAGGGTTTAGGGTAGTTATAAGTAGGGTTATAAGCAGGGTACCTATACTTATAACCCATATTAGGGGACTTATAACCCCACTTATAACTGCCCATGAACCTCCAAGTAGACTTCGGACCCAAACCCAAAACCCTGAGCTGTGTTCGGCGATCTGTTTGGGACTAGAGCTTCCCTCGCAGCACCGCCGCTTTTAAACGGCTTAGACGAGCTCCCGGCAGAAAAAATCTTGAAGCCCTCTGCTACCCGAAATGCCTAGAAGCCCTGTCTACACATGTAAAACCAAGAAAAAGTAGACGAATCCACAAGAGGGGACTTTTATAGTATGATGGGCCACAAAACCCTATTCTTCTAAGTATGAAGACCCCTAAACCCTAAACCCCTACATTAGCAAGTCGCGAGGATGTCTTCGTCCACGAAGATCCCGAGAAAGTACTCGGCTGGGCTGCTGAGGAGCTGCGAGTGGCCAGAGATCGAAACTCGGTACAATTTCAGTGCTTAGGGTTAGGGTTTAGGGTTTTAGTTTGGGGCTTTTCGGTTTCAGGGTTTAGGGTTTTAGGGTTTAGGGTTTTAGGATTTAGGGTTTCCAGTGCTTAGGGCTTAGGGTTTTGTGGTTTTGGGGTTTCCGGCTTAGGGGGATAAGGGTGTGCTTTTCAATGGTTATGGTTGTTTGGTCTGTAATTTGTTGAGGTTGAGGTCAACTTCGCAGTACGAATGCGCGTATAGATTACTCGCAGAGGCGGAAAGGAGTTGGAGTTTAAGGTCCAGGCGAAAACTGACGCCCAAAGGAAACAAGCGAAACGACGCTGAAAAGCATGCGGCCGTAACTATGCCTCTTATCTCTAAACGCCTCTGGAGCCCATCAAACTCTCTTTTGTGTCAGAGCTCCCTAAACCCTACAAAACCCGAAACCCCTAAAAAGAAAGCAGAAGCGGAAGCCAGGCCTTTTGTACTCGCCGTACAGCTCCGATTAAGTGTAAATTAGGTCAGGGGCAGCCTGGAGACGATTTGTTAGCGCTGCCTGCTGCATGCCCTCCAGCCCTGCTGAGCAGAGCCCTGACATATGGAAACTTGAGCAACATAGCAGAAACATCAGGATTTGTACGCCAAGTTGGATGGCGCATGTCCCTTCACACATCTGTATGCTTTACGTCAAGACTCAAGGCAAGTCATGACACGTCTTCGTCTTACAAAACGAGTGTTGGGAGAACACTTCGTGGAACATTTCACTGCAACTAAGCAGGGAGCGCTGCCGCACTGAACACTATGGGATGGCCCGTATGGCCTTTATGCGTTGCATCACAAAAGCACATGCCAAAGCTGACATTCCTCGGACTGTGTATGCAGCCGCTGGTTGCAATGGGATCCCAGATTGGCTCAAAGCAGCCCCTATTCCCAACTCGTCACAAGAAATGACTCGGAGAGCCTGCACATACGTAATGCCAGCCCCAAGGGGCCAAGGAAGTTGCATCGACGTGTCTGCTCTGCATGCATAGAATGCAAAACCCAAAACGAACCCCAGAAGTATGGCCCAAAAGAACCACAAGGGCGGGGCTGGATGCTCAAAGAGAAGAGCCCAGCCATGCTGCACAAGACCTGATGCGGGAAGTCCCACTCAGGCCTTGATTTCCAGTTCGGCTTGCAGATGCGTAAGCAAAATGCTCTGGCGCTCTTTGCAAGCACGTGGAGTGGCCAGACCCTCGCTTCTGAGCACCTCCAGAAGTTGGCGGCCTTCCATGGAATCCACTACAGCAACAATGTCAGCCCAAGCTTGCACTGTCGATTGGTCTGTGATGGCTCCTGCCAGCACTTTAGTAGCGAGGCGTCTTTGAGGGCCAGACAACACGATCTGTCCTGCATCGGCACTAGACGGCGGAGCAGGCTTCGTATGTGCAGTTGTGGACTGCAACCTTTCCCAAAGACGTTGTTCTAGTTCTTGCAACTCTTTGTGCTTCTTCTCTTCAACAGCAGCCTGTTCGGTCTTCTCCTTGAAAGCACGAAGTTCAGACAACTCCCGCTTGATTTTTGATGAATGCTTGGATCGCTTGTGATTGTCTGCAGATGACGATCGGGACGAATCTGACGAGGCATCGTCGCGATGTGAGCGCTTCTTGCCGGAATGACGCCTTGTAGACTTCTCCCTATCTCCCAACAGCATGGCATAAGCCAATCCAGCATCAAAGCTTGGGGAGCCGCCTTTACCACTCCATGACTGCTGATTGCCGCCAGACCAATTGCTCCGGTTCCAGTTCTTAGACGACCACTGATTGTAGTAGCCTTTGTTGCCTCCCTTGCCCCATGTCGCCTCTAGGTGGCGAGGGAACAGCAGGAACCAAAGCAGGAGGCTAAGCGGGACCATCATGCTGCTTACTGTCTCTGGCAAGAGGCTGCAAGTTGCTTGAACATTGGATCGCGGATAGCACTGCGAAGTAAACAAATCGTCTCATGCAAACTTGCAATATGCACTGTGAAAAGTACCTTCGACAATGCTCTGCTATTCCATCCACACGACATACAATCCAAAAGGAAATGAAGCACATACAAATGCAGGTCACTACGTGAATCACATATTTGCGAGGCGCGATGAATTGCACCCAACAGCAGAGGCCGAATGTAACCTTCTCCAGTCGCCCATGGGGGAGGAATCTGTAGCACCTTTCTTTTGGGTGTCAAACGTTTGTCAGAGCCCACCACCATGTCTAGGAAATGGAGGGGGAACTCATCCTCGGCAACATCGAACCGCTCCTGATACACATGAAGAAGGAGATCAACGAGGCAATCTTTGCAAAAACTGTGGGTACCCAAGAACACGTCATCAACATACCTGACATGGCAAACCGTACGCCTCCAGGATTGTCGCAGGGAGTAAAAACCTGCACGCTGTCTTTGCATATGATTTGTTTTCCAGTTCTCCTCTTCCTGGCAAAGAACCATGCTTGAAGCCAGTTTGCTCATGAGGCCACCTATCGGCAACCCACTCAACATAGCAACTGCGTGGCCCACAGACACTAAGGAGACGCTGACGGCCGTCGAAAACGTAGCAAAAATGTCCGACAAGCTCAAGCGGACAAACTTGCCGCGTCCACCTTGTAACTCGCACGTCATGAAACCAAAGAACTTCCGGGTGCGAGCAACGGCAACGCCCTTCCAACCAACAGAAGCAGCCGCAGAGAAGACAGTGAACCCGGCATCAAGAGCGCGTTGTGGAGCAACCTCTTCATAAAACTGACCAGCATCTGCTACAATTGCAACGAAGTGTTGTTTTGCTGCTTGGCACCTACAGCAAGTGTGCGGGTCTCCAGGAATATCCAGATCTCTGAGCCCTTCGCGTAGTTTCACGGTTGCGTCCTTCAACCCATGAGCCTCAAACCCTGGGCACAAATGTCGTAGAATAACATCTGCACCTCGATTGAAATACTGCCAAACACGTCGTTTTGGCCATTTGGCATAGCTACAAATCTTTCGAACGCAAGAATGTGCATGCTTTTGGCAACATCGCCCCACTTTGCAGCCATCATAAAAACATTTGCTCTTCAATGTTGTGTAGACGTACGGTAAAACCCAGACACCATCATGTAGTCCTAGCCGTGCGCTTAGGGCCGCACCCAAGGTGTACTTCATGCGCTGCAGCAACAAGCTGTTGGCATAGGCCCGCGAGTACTGCACAAACGTCCAGGTACTGGACAAGCACACGAAAGCAAGGCAGAGTACTTGGTACGCAAGCTTTGGCAAGATCCATGCACTTTTCTTGTTTTTGTCATCAGGAACAACAGCCCGACGCAACCTGTAGAATTGCATGCCCTTGGTCTCGCAAGCATAAGCATCCGCAGAACGCCGCTGTCGAGCCAACAACCTGTCAACTTCAACAGAAGAACGCAAGGAAGTGGACACAGTCGAGTGCAGACCGGCAAGCTCACGTTGTGGCAAGCCAAGCGACTTGAGACCCTTCAATGATTCATCACGAATGCACTGCACACGCTCAGAAAAAGTCAACCTGTATCGATAATCCCAGTTCTTTTCCGATCGAAGGAACCCTTGTCCTGACATGATCGAAGTCAAGTCATGCATGCTCAGACTCTCAAGTGATGTCAGGGACGCTCTCCCAGCAACTTGCACATGGTTCCAGAAGGACTTGAAAGTGCGGCTTTTGCCAACTTGCACACGTATGCGAGACTTAAGCCAAGATTTCTCCACACCTGAAAACCTGGCAGCAGAGTTAATGTACTGGACCAACACCTTGCGGAGAACACGCGCAGACTCCTTATCCGGAGAGGCAACACGCAAAAGGCCAAACGGCAAGCGCTTGTAGTCACAGTACTCTCGCAATCTCCGGCTCAGCATGGCACGTTGACCGGAACGAGGCAGGAACCGTTTCAAGCCACAGAGGGCAGGAAACAAGAAAGATCTGCCCCACTTTCGCTCACAGAGTTGCCAATCAACGCATGCTAGTCGTGTAACCAACCACAGTGCAAGCAAGTGGGCGTTCGCAGGATTGTAGATGTCGTGCGGACCAAAGAACCCAGTGTCAGCCAGAACTGCTCGTGAATGAGCCAAATAAGCAGTGGCATATGGTATCCTCTGAACATCAACATGTTGCAACCTAACTCCTTGATCCATCTTCGTGAGACGGGCCTCGCGTGCACGTAGTCTGGCACCATCTTCTGATTGATTTTGTGATTGAGGAATCCGACAGTGTTTAGGAGGTCGCTTTCTCTGCTTCTCGCGCATGCCCGTGGCAACATATCCATTGGCGGAGGGTCGATGGTTGACGATGTCTTGCCACTCCACAGCACGCATGCGCAAAGCCGTGCCTTGACCAACGACTACGAAAAAGATCATCCAAGGAGGATGTCTGCGTGCCATACGATAGCGAAGCTTTCTTGCTTCCGGTAAGTGAGGCCGCATAGTCGCAAGCATATGCTCAGAGAAACGTTTCACAGGCCCAGCAATGTTGGGCGCACTATCTCTGGCAGTATGTGCGAAACCTGTATATCTGAAATGACACGAGAACCACTGATAAACAACCGCCTCGCTATCAGCAGTATCCAGGATCAGGGCCTCATGCCATCTCACCAAGTCTCTGACAGCAACAAAGGAGCCGCGACCCTGAAAAGCAGCCTGAACATGGTCGGGTAACAACCGCAACACGCACACAGCCTGTCTCTTGCTACAATTGTAGCGTAGCCAAAGCAAGCCCTTGGCCATTGCGCAGAGACATACCAATCTTTCAATGTCCGGTGAAATATGGCATTTTTTACTGTCGGAAGGGAACATGTATTCAAGCAGAAGCTTTTGGAGCTTTGTCAACACAGCCCAAATTCGACGAGGAAACTCTGGCCGTTGCCAATGGCATAACAGCCTGGCGAAGACTGACCGACACAACAGTGCCGTGCAGTCGCGCTGTAGTTGTTTGGTGAGCTTTACATCGCCAGAGAAATGAAAAGTCTCATCTGTAACAAGTTCCGACCAGATGCTGCATGCCGTCAGGATGCACATGCTCACGTTCGCCATTGTCTGGAATCTGGCACAAGAAAAAACTGAATGTTGCCCAAGACATGGAAAAGTACGGTATCTGAAGATGCAGCAGATAAGTACTGCAAGATGGATGGAGTAATCGAGGATGAAGAAAACACAAGGCACCGTAGCAAAACGCAGTCACTGGTAGCCGGTGAAGCCTTGTGGGAAAGCCAAGAAAGCAGAAGCGGAAGCCAGGCCTTTTGTACCCCTAAACCCTGAAACCCTAAACCCTGTCTCACAGTGTCAGACTCCGAACCATTTGCCTCGCCTGGATTGTCCGAGTGTTAGCGCCGAAACCCTAAAACCCTAAACCCGAAACCCTCCCCTGAGGCCGAGCCAGTCTCAGAGACCGGCGGCTTTTCTCCGTGGCTGGGCCTCTGCTGGCGGCTCTCCGAAGAGTTGGGGAGATGGAGACCCCGGAGGAGGAGCGGCTTTAGGGTCTTAGGAGTTATAGGGTTTAGGAGTTTAAGGGTTTAGGGGTTTAGGGTTTAGGAGTTTTTGGATTTTAGGGTTTATCAAAAAGGGGTTCAGGCAGCCAGCAAGTCCAGTGTCAAGACAGGGGTTCAGGGTTTAGGGTTTAGGCGTCCTGGGGTTTAGGGGTTGAGGGTTCGGGTTTTATGCGCTTTAATAGGGTTTAGGGTTTAATAATCGGCTTTAAAGAGTTTCTCAGGTGGTTGGTGGGGGTTTCTAAGGACGGTTCGTGTTGAACCCTACCCCTACGCTCAAATCTCTAAACTTGCCGAGTTAAAGCTTCAAAGGCTAAACCACCTAAACCCTGCACACTTTGTTAGGCTCCAAACATATCCGCACTGCTGGATGCCTCTTCCGAGAGCCTTTCGCCCGCTCTGCGGGTAGCCTTCCGCCTGGCCGGGACTGCAGAAGACGGCCACGTGCGGAAGGCCCATGTGTTTAGGGTATATGCTCTTAGGGGTTTAGGGCTTTAGCAGGGTGTAGGGGATTTAGGGGTTTAGTGTTTATGATAGGGTTCAGGGTTTTGGGGGTTGAGGGCTAAGGTCAGGGTTTTGAGCGGTTTTGGTGACTTGCACTCTTGTTCTCGAGTGGGGTTTCGAGGCAATGTCTCTTACAGCGGTTTTGCAGGTTGAACGTGATCTTAGAATACCAGAGACTGAGGTCTATTTCTAAACTTGCAGAATTGCCGGGATTTCAGCTGGCGGTACCCTGATCCCTGCGAGCAGATTGGCATTCTTGTGCTGGGTCTGATGCATAAGCTAGGGTTTAACATAACAACTCAATCGGCACCTTGCTGAATATCGAGATATGCTGAATACTCTGAAATTAAACATCTGCTACATCCGCAGCAGATTTGTTTCCAGCAAGCCTGCGGAAGGTCTTGCGCGATGGCTTCGTCAGCTGCGACCTCGACCAGGACAGAGACTCGGCTGCCTTTGATGAGGATATTGAGCATAGAATGGGGTTTAGGGGCTTCCTTAGTACTTATCATTATCGTACAAAATCCCCCAAACCCTATTCTAATTATTGAGGCCCAGCCAAAGCTGCCGAGACACAAGCCCCCATCACAAAACAGAAGTAGAAACCCTAGAATCGTTAGTAGATATTGCCGCCTCGAAATCTAGAAGCGGAAGACTTCTCAAGTTTACAAGCTCTAAACGACTTACCACTTGAAACGTCAACTCTCAGAACTGCATCGCTAGCTCTGCCATGCGGGAGCCCAAACCCTCTTAATACTACACATGTCACTTGAATCCTCATCCGGAGTGGTCTAGTCGCGCACACCCCAAACCGTAAACCTCCAAACCCTAGGCCCTAAACCCGAAATGGAGCCTTGCCTGCTGTGAGCGAGTGTGAGCGTCGAAACCCTAAACCCTGCACCTTAAATGCCAGGGCAATGCGGGCCTCGTCCTTGCTAGGTAGGAGGGGAAAAATGCCTCGGCCTCGTAAAACCTATCTCCCTGCGAACCTCACCACCTCGGCGCGAGAGTCCGAGTCGCGAGAGTCGCGAGAGACTCTAAGCTCCAAAGCCGTGGAGTCCTAAAACTCGAACCCCTAAACCTCCAACACACGACAGACCCTAAAACCCTAAATGCCTCAACGCTAACTTACTACCCCAGAGCCCTGAAAAAAAAGGCACTGGGACCTATTATGATCTCGACCCTAAACCTTCCAGCCCTGAAGCCCTTGGCAAACCTGAGCCGAGGAGTGTTGTCTTCGGCAGAGTTCATCGGTTGTTCGGAGCCCTCGGGCTGGGAAGCTTGGCTTCTGGATTTAGGGCTTTGGTGTGCTATGGAATTCAGGGTTCTTGGGGCTGTACAGGTTTAGGGTCCAGGGGTTAGGCTTTGGGCATGCAATTTCGGGTTCGGGTCTTTAAAGCGGGCTTTCAGGGGTCAGGGTATAGGATTTTGGGTTCCGGCCATAGGATTTCAAAACTTAGCTTTTGGGGTTAACCAGTTTAGGGTATGTTATGGGGCAGAGGATTTTACAGTAGAAGCCAGAAAGTTGGAATGTGGTTTCAGGGTAGGATCACCTGTAATTTACCATAGAAGGGCTTAGGATAATCATATTCCAACTTTTTGGCTTCTACCTTAGGGGTTGTGGTTCTAAGCTATTTTGCGATCTGGGGTTTCAGGGTTCCTGCGTGGCTTAAGGATTGATGGTATCTATGCTCTTGGTTCGGGTCCCCGATCTGCAAGGTCACACAACATCGTTCCGTTTGGGGTTCACTTTGTGATTTCCGGCATAAGGACGAATTCCGACACTCTGAATCCTAAACCCCAAACTCTTGGTGCTCTTAAACCTTGAACTTTATACCATCTTAAACCCCAACACCTGCAGTTTCTCAGGATGCACACCTCCAGCGCCGGGATTTTCATTACATCGGCCTGTTCCTTCATTCGTGGGCCAGCAAGGCTGGAGGGTGCTTGTAAGTTTCACACTTAAAGTGCTGCAGATGTTGGAGTGATGATAGGGCGTATGAAGTAGAAGCCGCAATCCTCAAGCGGAACCCCAAACTCCGAGCCCTGAGCGCACTATAGTACTCTAAGTCGAGAGCCTACACGCGAAGGGTTTCCGAACTTAGGCTTCTGCAATACAGTTTTTTGGAGAGCCGCCCGGCAGGGTCCCTTTTGAAGAGCGATGTGTTCTTGTTGGAACCCGCAGTTCGGGGTTTAGGGTTAGGGTTTAGGAGATGGGCCCAGGTTTATCCACAAGGATCTCACATCAGATGACCCTAAACCCTAAACCCTGCGTAAGTCGAAACCCTAAACCCTAAACCGTGACCCCGTTCTTTGCGGGGGAACTGCCCACATCCAGGCGACCGCCAAGGCTCTTTTCGATGGCATGGACGTCGCCCCGAGCGACGGTGGGCTCTCGAGCCAAGAGTGGGAGGAAGGCTCCTCGGTCTTCCAAAGGGTTTAGGGTTTAGGGGTTTAGGGTTTAGGGTTAATACTGCTGCAAATGTTGTACGGCGGCTTTCAGAGCAATTAGAATACGAGCACGGCCAAAGCTTTATGTGTTATATTTTCAGGGCTCCCCCATTTGACTGAATGTCTGTGCCTCGCAGGGAGAACTGGCATTTGGGTTAGCATTATAACGGAAGGCCATGAATGGAGATCCGGGCATTCTTCCAAAGTGTTCATGGCGAGGTTGCCTCCGGCTTTGCGCGCATCAAGAGATTTCTGACGGCCTGAAGCTCCTCAACGACTGGAGTCAGCGGGACCAGAAATCCAAGAAAGCGCTCGAACTGCCTGGGCTCTCGGGGTTGACGCCATGTTTGGGTTCTGCTTGCGAGAGTAGTGAGTCCGGTTTGGGTTTGGTCTGTTGTTGGTTTGCTGTCTAAGGCTTCTAGAGCCTCTGGATTCCGAGTTTTTCAGATGACGGTTCACGGGCTGGCAGCCCTAATCTTCATACTGCGGCCTTTGCGAAAAGATCTTAACCTTGGAAGGTATACCCTAGTTGTGCCAAAAACAACTCTGTGTATACTAGCGTCTCCGATGAGGGTATAGAACCCTACCACAAAGTAATGAAGTAATGGCAACAACATTCCCAAGGCGCCGACTGTGAACATGAGTTTCCCCACCCAAATTTCGACTCGAAGGGCTTACGCTTCGGAACCGGGCACCCTGGGTTCCCATTCTGAACAGCAAATCTCTCACCAGACCTTAACCCTGGATAACCTACCTTTTTGGGGGTTCGTTATTATGATTTCCTTGTATAAGTCCTTAATTAAAAAGGTAGGTTATTTCGGGTTAAGGTAGGCCCTACACCGGCTTTGCGTTGCTGTTGCGCTGCTGGCCTTTGACATCGAGCCGTTATGAAGTCTGCTAGGTTGCTTGAGATTCAGGTGCGATGCCTGATGTCAAAGTCGGAGATCTTCTTAGCTCCTTCACATCGAAACTCTGTATCAGTGCTTTCTGAGACTCCGACAAATTCGAGTCTCACAAAATCAACATACATAGGCCATTGGATTAACATGCTGAGTGTCTTGGTTAACTAGCCCTCAACAGGGCCCTTACAAGACCTAGGGCAACGCCTTCAACGACCTTGGTTGAAAGTTCTAAGATCTCCGATAAGATCCTTTCCCAAGTTCTCACAACCTTGGTTGATAAATGACTGGATCCCCATTAAGACCCTGAAGGACCCCATGAACGAGCTCAGCTTAGAACAAAAACACATCTCTCGCCAGGCCTGCTTACATCACAGCATTCCAATCTCACGGTCGGAGGCAGAGGCCCAGATGGTGGCGGCAGGGTGTACAGGGTTGGTGTACGGGGTCGAGCTTGTGTTTTTGTTTTACGTTTGACGGGGGTTTCGTTGTTTACAACTTCAACACACCTATCGCATTGGCTGGTCGACATCTGGACGGGCTCTTTCTCGAGATTGTTTCTCCGTACATACGTACCTCCAGGTCAAAAAGCCAAGGGGTTTGCTTGTATTGGTGGGGCAGGGTCAAGCAGATTCCAAAGAGAAGAGGCACCATATTTTCTCGTGGAAGCCCAACCTACATGCTGAGAGAAGTGTCGGGTTCCATGCTTTTCCCTAAGTCTTTGACACACTTCTTATTCTAGAACAATCGAATATGGGAGGCCATCTTCGCTCGCTTGGGTCGCAGCACTCCCGGCGGCATGCGGATAACATTCCAGGCAGGATCGGGTTCCTTCAAGCGTGCCTCAAGGATACATGTATGTATACTTTCCGGTACAAGGATGCTTTTCGGATCCGTCTCAGGGGTGCTTTAGGGCTTTCCATAAAGGTTCCTTGGTTCCTTGAGGACGAATCTGTAAGTTAGTTTTGCCACATGAGTCTATTAAGGGTTCAAGTGCTTCAGCCAATTTTGTGCCTCTCCGCCTGGGCTATGGATTATGGTCCTCCAGGGCTTTATGTTTAGAGTTTAGGGGTTGCGGCTTCTGAAGTACAAGGGGCAGATCTCCAAAAGGAAGAAGCGCATCGCACCCCTGAAACTGCAACAGTAAGAGCCACAACCCCAGAAGACCTACAGAAGAGAAGGCAACATTGCCAAGCGAAAGCCGTATCAACGAACCCCAAAAGCCGCAGCGAATTCATTTTCGAGCAACTTAAAGCCTTGCATAGCCATTTCTTGAACCTACCAAAACCTACTCTTTTGTAGGTCCCTAGAAGTTCCATATTAAGGTATATAATAAGAACCTACAAAGAAGTACGGTTTTTTAGGTTTTATTGAGACACAACCCCGCCACCCCAAGCTGCAAAGACACGCTCTGTTGGTTTTCACAGGATCTTGAGTACGAGCTGCCCGGCTGCCAAAGAGCACGCATTTACTCGGGGGTTGAGGGGTTTAGGGGAATCGTTGGCACGCATTTACTTGGGGATTGAGGGGTTTAGGGGAATATGGTCTAGAGCACATGTTTGAACATTGCGCAATTATCCGGTGGTTCGGCGTACCGTCTTCATCATGGCCACGGAAGTGCGCCACTATGTTTCCCAGTGCTGTTCTGTGTACACCAGGGGGAAATGCAGCTGGTACTTACGGCGGTTAACATGTGGACTGCGCACATGATGTAGAATTTAGGGGCATAAACATCTACCATCTACCTATACTGTCTTGTGGGTTCCTTATCAATAGTTACAGAGTATAATAAGTATAATATGTCCCAAAACCCTATTCTATAACTATTAAACCCCGTATATTGCATCATTACCACGCTGCCCAGCTGCAGTTTTCAACCTTGGATCTCCTGAGGCTGCAGAAAGGTCACGAAAACATCGAGGACTCCGCTTTGCGTCACTTTGCGCTGCCCCCTAACCTGAAGGACCAAATGACCCTTAAAAGTAAGGGCCCTATACCGATATACTGTGAATCCCTATAATGGTATATGAACCTTGAACCCTTTTAGGGTTCATTTCGTCCTGAAGGAAGGCTCCATGTGCCCCTTGATGAAGGAATATAGCCTAAGTCATAATGGGCACCTACAGGTGCATGTAGTACACAAGCAGATAGGGTGCATATATGCAGCTTTATGTTGCGCTACATTGAGTTCGGGTTCCGACGAAGCGCTTTGTTGGGAGAATCGTGAGCCCTTGTTTCTGCAAAATGCTGCAGGAAGTGTGCCGTGCCCGTGAGATGATTGTGGTCGGGAGCCGTGTTGCAGATGTTGGAGGTCGATCAAACATGTGCTCTCCAGCACTATGGCCCGCATGAAACGCGAAATCCTTTAAATTCCTGGACCTTCACTTGAACAAACGCCGAAGCCATAACAACAACAAGAGGCAACGGAAGAGGCCAAAGACGACAGAAGCGGCACCAGCGAGGAGGAGGAGGAGGAGGAGGAGGAGGATAAAAGCTGCCACAAGGAAGGCACCGCAAGCAGGAAGATGAGCGCACGACATGAACAATTCCGATGCTGTTCGATGTTGCATTTTCGAACAGCGAAACTTCTCTTACGCAGGAGACTTGGGTAAGACGAGTTACGGTTTCCACGAACGAACATGGAGTCCATATCTTTGTGCCGTTAGCCTTGACCATAATGTTTGTGTGCCAAGGCCATGAATCATGTTCTGGTCGAGAAGCACGGCTCCAGCCTCTCAGCGGAAGGAGCTTTGTAATGCTCGTTGAGTTTAGTGCTTCGTGCTTAAAGAGGCCCTTCCAAAAAAGAGCTCGGAACGTGCGCGAAATCCTGGGTTGCTCACTGATGGGACTCGGAATGTAAAGTTTTAGGCAGGGGAGACATACGGTGACATGCTTCCTTACTCCAGGACCCGAAGAACAAGAGTCTTAACCAAAGCAAAGCTGCAGTTGGGGGCTGGGCAGTTCTATCCTTTGTCAGATTCCCTTTGCTCGCCCAATACGTCTGCAAGGTCCGACCAGCTTATGATGAACCTCGGTTATCCTCCATCGATTTACACCTAAATCTTTCTTTGTCCATCCATCATCTGCGAACCTCCTTCTGTGAGTGTCGCGAGTATCTGAGGTTTGGAGGCCAACTTTGAGCAGTTCGGTCGCGCGCCCAAGGGTGTCGGTATAGGATGGTACAGGAATAGCATTCATTACTCCTATGCTGTGATTGTTTGCATTAGTGTCTGGTTGGTTATCTTCATTGCCACTGTTGCTATGTATTCACTAGGAGGTGCATCCTTGGGACTCGTTTCCTATTTAGGGTCCATAGTGCATAGGTCTCATGTGTCGTATCGGTGGGTAACTGGATACTGTCGCGGAACTCTGCTTCTAATGTCCATTCGTTCCCTCTGGTGCCCCTACCCCTTATCTAATTGTGGAAACATTAGCAGCCACATCCCTTGAAACTGTCATCTGTATTCCTCAGATTTCTACAAATACACACACACACACCCACGAATTTATATATATATATATACAGAGAGAGAGAGAGAGAGAGAGAGAGAGAGAGAGAGAGATAGAGAGAGAGAGAGAGAGAGAGAGAGATCTTTCTCACACTACAGCTCGAATCCCAAGAGTAGGCAACAAACAGCACAATGCCAATATCCATCTAGCACAACGAACCCAGAGCCGCTAGTGTATCCCAAATACGGGAGCCTTACGGGAGACTTAGCAAGAAGGGGTATAGGTAACACAACTACGCTTACAGCCCCAGTTATGGTGTTTCATGACGGCTAGCACTAACCCTCCCAACTGGGTGGTTGTCAAAATTAGGGTCCCTTTTCGGGTACCCTGAAAAATTAGGTGCCGTATTATATTGGGGACCCAAAACGGGACCACAATTTTGACAACCACCCAAGTGCCCGGATCCTTCAAGTGCTTGTCCGGGAGAAAAAAAGGGGTTGTACTATGGAAGCCTAGATATCTAACCAACGCTATGTTGGGGGCTCCTCATTCTAGTTGTAGCAAAATGGGCTCCAAGACCCTATTCTAATCAGTAAGGCCCTTATATTAATGCAGAGGCATCCCTTTGAGGCAACTCGTTGAGTAGGAGTCTTGTAGTGTGGGTCTGGTTGCTTTGTGGTTGCTTTTGCTGTGGAGGCTATGGCAAACTAGAAGGACCCCAAAGAATCGCCAGCTGGAAGCGAAAGCTTGTGCTTCCAGGTCAGGAAGGCTTGCCCCCAGAGGACATCCACAAGGCTCCCCGGAGCTTCAAAGCCTGATCTACGGGTTCAGGTTTTCAGCTGGCTGGTTTTCTTCCTAAACCCTAACCCCCTCAACCCTAAATCCTAAACCTTACACCCTAAGCCGTTTTGGGCAGTTCTAGTTGTACCTGCAGGTGGAAAAGAGCCCGTAAAACAAAAAAACAAACCTTTGGGGCAGGGTGGGATCGGGGGTTGGCCTGAGAGCCGGTATCGAAGTTCAGCGCGCAGGGACTCGAGGACTGAGCATGGATGCCTTGATTTGGGAGTTTGCCAAAATTAGGGGTACCTTTAAAGGGATCCTTAAAGGGATCTATAAGGGTTCTATTAAGGGGTTTAGGGTTTTGGAGCTTCCGAAAATTAGGGGTACCGTATTTGGGGTCTTTATTGTCACGTAGGATCCTACTATTTAGGGTAGTATATCAGGGTCCCCTATTTTCGGAAACTCCCACTTAGGTGAAGATGAATCAGCTGGCATGCGCCTGTGGCAGCTGCCTGTTCGACAGCGCAAAGATTGAAAGGGTGGGCTCTGTAGGTGTAGATGCATCAACGTCCTCTCGTTGTTGCTTGCTTCCTCGTAGTTGCTGCAGCAGCAGCAGCAATGAACGCAAATCGCACACCAAACACGATAAAACGTGAACATCGTAACGGCCAAACTGACCCCAAATTTGAAGGCGCGATGCTATGCGAAAAGCAGCCAAACCACACATGAATCAACAGAACCTGAAGACTATTGCGAGCACCGATGAAGCCAGCCGCTGCAACAGACGACGCTGCACGAGCGCAGAACACCGTCACCTGCGAAGTTGTCTGTGTTTTGGACCTCGGGAAGCGCCGTAAATAACGACATAAACGTCACAGTTTTCATTGCATCGGAGCAGCATTCGGCTAAGTATGACATTGCTGTTACGTACAGCTCCGTTTAACATTGCTAGTTAACACTGCAGCAATAGACCCGCGTGTGCCGCAGGTGTTCTCTGCTGCACGTCCACTTAGTGTCGCGCAGTGGCAAGCGCTTCTGCTCGGGTGCCCGGTGTGCAGTTTTCAGCTGCAGCGACGGGCCCGGACAAGGACACGAAAATTCCTTCAATGGTAAATCTATCAATCGCATGGTTGCTTCTGTGTCGATCGCAGTCGTGTGCTTTGTTTGGTTGCTATTGTTCCTTGAACTGACTGCACCTTGTTCTTCTTTGTCTGCTCAATGTGTTGCTGTAGAACTGCCAACAACTCATCTCCTCAGCTCCTGAGCCTGGCTGCAAGTGCCGCAGTTGATGCTGAAGGTACCTTTCAGTGCCGGGGCATCTTTGAAGCCACGTCTTCTTGAGATTTTAAAAGTTTAGGCTTGCGGTAACCCCTAGACTCCCAAACCTAAACCTTCTAGGGAACTTAGCAACCAGGAGACCCTTCTCAAAGCCTCTCGGCGTCGACCCCTGTGATGCAACAGGCGATAAGCGCGTGTCGAACCAGAGCCACTCTTTCATGTCAGTTTTTGGCACATAATGGGGTTGCTAACTGCGTTTCTAGCACTATGGCCGTCTTAGGACTGGAAGTTTGGTGCGGAGATTCTACAGTTTCGGGTATATGTCGTGAAAGCCGAACTCCCAAACCCTCAGTTCCTCCTTGCAGGACCACACGTAGCAAGCTGAATCATATTTCGGGTAATTACAGCTAGGTACTTATAATCATATCTCTAAGTTCCATGATCCCTTCAGTAGAAGCTAGAAGCACCAACCTAAACCCTAAACCCTAAACCCTAAACCCAAAACCAACCCACCGAAACTCTCAAGACGCCTGCCCCAGCTATGCGGGAGGCATAAACGTCACACCCGGATCAGAAAAGAAACCGTGTGAGCTATAAACCCCAAGCCCAAAACGCAAAACCCACACCCTGAGCTTAAACCCTATCCCTAAACCCTAAACCCCTTATCCCTAACTGACATCCAAGAGCTTAGAGCGAAAGCTTCTCGCTAGCTGCGACCCGAAGAAGGGGCCCACATCCGAGGCCTTTCCTGGATAAGCGGCCAGATGGGAGCATCCTCTGGTGGGAAGCTGAGTCGGATCGTACGGATGTTTGGGGCTTTAAAATTATGTAGGGTTTAGGGTTCAGGGGTTTAGGGTTTAGGGGTTGGGAGGGGCGGACTTGCTGTCTGACAATTGGGGTGTGGCTCTTGATAATTATTTGTGTTGTTCGGGGGCGGGGGGGTCGAGGGGTTCCGGATGTTGGAGGTTTTGGATTTTTGGATGTGGGGCTTGCGAGTTTCAGGAAGTTGGCCGTTTAGGGCTTGGCAGTTGGAAATTCTTCTTGAGAATTAGGGCGCAGGGAAGCCTCCCATGCCTACTGTGCCCAGTGCTTGTGGTGCTTGTATATATCTGAACCCTAAACCTGCCTCGTCCTTGCTAAAAACTAACCCTAAACCCCTACTCCCTAAACCTGAAACGCCTGAACCCGAAGCCTCTAAACCCCGAAACCCTAAACCCTAAGACCCTAAACCCCCAAACCCTCAGCCCCAAACCCTACACCCGTAACCGTAAACCCCAAACCTGCAAACCCCTAAACCCCTAAATGCTACTACCTAGAGGCTCCATCTGGTAGTTCCATTTCCTGGTTCATATTCAGAATCCTATAAGCTAATCCCAAAAAAGGAACTACTATGGAGCCTACCTTAACCCAAGTAACCTACCTTTTAAAGACTTGTGTAAAGAGACCATATTGGGGAACCCTAAAACCGTAGGTTCCTTAGGGTCCAGGTATATATGGGTATAAACCCCAAACCCCTAAGTCCCTAAACCCCGAAACCCTAAAACCTAAACCCCAAACCCGAAACCCTAACCCCCCAAACCCTAAACGCTATTATGGACATTTTTCAGAAAGCCAAACCTTGGGGGATTCGACTGGGGGGCCGGTGGTTTAGAGCCCAAATTCCGGACATTTTGGCTGTAGGGTCTAGAGGCCTTTAAGATTACCTAGGGCTCCCTCTAAAGGGGTCTATAAGGGTTCTATTATATTGTTCGGGGCCTTGATAATTTATAATTGTGGTATAATGCGCCCCAAAACCCTCTTGCAATTATTAAGGCCCCCTATAGTAGGGTTTAGAGAGCTTGATTTTTTTCAGGATCGCTTTTGGTCGGGCTTTCAGCGTGGAGAGTCTTAGCGTTACCCAGAGGTCGTACTCAGACAAGCGCCTCATCTGCCCCAGTGGGCCAGACTTCAGACGTCTGGGATCCCGAGCCTAGATACTGTTCGACTTAGTCGATCTCGAGACCGCTCCTGCGATGCAATACTCGCAACTTCCAGTATAGAGTTCAATACACAGGTTCCATCAGGTGATGCCCCGCCCTAGCTTACTAGCCTATGGCCCTTAGCCCCACCACAACGCAACACTGTTGATGGACAAAATCCTGCATGACCCTAAGGACTCTAAACTATAGGAATTATGATATATTCCTTATTATGGGTCATGCAGGATTTATATCATCAACCGCCCTAAACCCTAAACCCTAAAACCTAATCCCTAAACTATAATGGGTAATGCAGGATTTTGTCCATCAACAGTATTGCTTCTGAAGCGCTGCAGCGGCTTTCCAGGCGCTCTGTCCTCGCGTGGGCGGGCATTACGGCAAGCAGGCACTTCTGATTCTGCGCGTGATTTCGTTATAGAAGGTCACTGATAATCAAGACAGCAGAACAGATTAGAGCAGCACATGCTAAAGCATAACCCAACCTTTCGTGAAGTGGATCAACAATGCAATATAACAACCTGCTGAATGCCAATTGAATGCAATGCAACTCAATTAAAGAACGCAATATATTACATTTCGTGAATTTGCAACGTAGCATGATAATATGGTGGAATGTAGAATGTTTCACCATGAAAAAGCATACTAACAACAGGAGATATCTAGCCATAAGAAAATATTTGTTGAGTTTAATGCTTTTCAGAATTTTGTGACACAACATAACCACAACCTTACATGGCATAGCATAGCTACTTGTTACCATGTCCTGTTACGGTATACTGTAATGTATTGCACTGTGCTAAAACAAATGTGTTAGATCAGTCAAACAATATAAATTCTTATCATAGTAAATAACGAATGTAAACAACATGATGAAAAACGGTATACCCCGTCGTGTATTACATTGTTCTTCAATATGTAACTATAACTTGCGTATACTGCCATGTCATGCTTTATGACGGTAAGTCATACATCAGGTTTCATTTTGATCCATTCATTCTACAATCCATTCGGCATCTTACAAGTTGTTGTATTTTGAATATATAGTAGTATTGGCTTCAGCTTAATGGTAGCGCATCAGCATAGCCACAAGATGTTTTAGGCTGGGCCCCGGCCTCTCTATGCCCCAGACCCATGAACTTGGGAAGCTCGTGAGTTTGTAGGTATGTCGAGGAGCGGCGATCTGAATGTGGAAACGTTTTGTGATCGTTATTTCCCTCGAGCTAGCGTGGTAGCATGTCAAAAGACTTCTGGACTTTGAGACTTAGAGACTTAGAGCTTCAGGGCTTCAGGCTACAACGTTTCTGGGTTCAGGGCCTAGGATCAGTACTTAGGCTGCCGTGGCACTGCGTCCATCCATCCATCCATCCATCCATCCAGTGACAGGGACAGAGAGAGAGAGAGAGAGAGAGGCAGACAGACAAACTTACCCACAGATTTACATAAACAATGCAAACACACAGACACACACATGTGCACATACATACGCGCAAACTGGGATGCAAACATGCATACAATGATGCCTACATACATACACAAATAGAGACATGCATGAGTAGTTTTACATGCGCACATATTTACATGCATGTGCTTATATACATACATATATACATATACACATGTACAAACACATCTGATGTCAAGCCCCCCGAACTTAAACCAGTAAACCAGCAGACTCGCAGCCAAGGCCCCAAGACCTGGAAACCTTGCACCCAGAGAGCCCAATGCCCCACTCGCTCAGGAATGTGCCTCCGACTCTATTCCGTGGGCTCTTATTCTGATAGAGGGCATACCATCTAAACTTAATGATACTAAGGAGCTTCTTATGTCGGTTCCAGGCTGCCGTCCTTATCAAGAGTTTTGGAGGTTTCCTTGCATGAGGGAAGGGCATAAGGCAGGGTACAAGACATAGCTCACAGCGGTGTCCGTCTCGACGGATATAACAGACCGAATGTATCACACAACCAGCAACATGCAATATACAGTCCTACAGAAGCTTGAATAAGTACCAACACTATTCCTAGGGTTCCTATTTACGTAATTACGGTGTACACCCAAAACCCTGTTCTAAGTGTTGGGGTCCTTCTATTGTATTTAGTCTTATATATATATATATATGTGTGTGTGTGTGTATACGTGTATATATATATATATATATATATATATTTATATTTATATTTATGGATATTTATGCTTATCTACCTATCAAAACATACATGCAGGCCAAAACCTGCCGCGCCAGCCTCGAGCCCTGCAGTGCCGGCGGCGGCACTGCCAGCCGAGGCGGTCGGGCTCCCGGACGCTAGGAGAGGCGGCGATCAGAGGCTTCGTTTCCTAGGTGTTTTTACATATGGGAGTTCACCATGTTTATGTTTGCTTATGTGCTTTTTTGGGGGCCCTATATACTATAGTGTATTGCAGGAGAGTAGACTAGCTTAGAGTATACATGATATATGATAGTTGTTATAGCTAATCTCACTGTTGTGTTTGTTAGTTTCCTTTCCTACTAAGTTTAGGGTACAACTTCGAAGATAGGCTTGTTTCATCATGCATACTCGAAGCTGGGTTTAGCGGGATGAGGCCGTAGCGTGAGGTAGTCTTTTTAAGGTTCTGGGGTTAGATACAATCAAACCAGGAAGCTCCTGGTGGTTCGGGGTTTAGGGTTTTGGGTTTAGGGTTTAGGGTTTAGGGTTTAGGGGTTTAGGGTTTAGGGTTTAGGGTTGACCGTAAGAGCCCAGTTACCATAGAATGATGCTTGTTACTATTATTCTTATTGTCACTATTTTACGAATAGTGTACATAAATACTATTACCATTACGTATGTCCCATACTCTGAGGGACTGTGGGCTCCGGGCTACAGGTTTTGGGGTTGAGGCTGACATGTGAGTGTAGAAAGCTTGTACCCAGAACTGTTAGCGTCAACGCCTAATGCAGGCGTGGGGGTCTGAATTGTGTCTCTGGTATTGCAAAGTGTCCCTAATATGGGCCCGATGGCTTCCAGAATCTGCAGAACTGTTTGTAGCTTGGCCCAAAGTTGTGTTGAGCTGGAAGAGGTGTAGTTCATAACGCCCTGGCTTAGAAGACGGCACATGGCAATTAACCAAGTTTGTGCGCAATGGGAGCCTTCGGGGTAGCTTTCTGAGTCTCAAGATAAGTTATAAAGACAGGTCCGCGATCAGGAGCGTTCGCGATCGTACTTACCCTCATTTGATGGTTGGTGATTAAGACCACTATACTCACTATACTTATGCAGCCATATCAAAAGCAAACGAGGGTTTGGGTAGCATGTCTAGACTCCTGAGCCCGTCTTGCAGTTGATTTGTAGTTGAAGCCGATCTCTCGCAATCGGATCGCAATCCAGGTCGCCTTGCCGAAGCCGGCTGCAGCGCCCCGAGTGAATCCGTTGGGCTTGGGGTGGGGGTAGTCCGGGTTTGAGTGACAAATTTCCAGCAAATGAGCCAGGATCCAGATCCGAGAAGGTTTTCTGTGACCGGACGGATTTGAAGTTGAAGTCTCTGCGACAAGATGTGAGTTTGCAGGCATCAGTCCCGGCGATGCAGCCACATCACTGTCCTGCAGCCCCATTGTCGGCGCCATCCAGCGACTGAGCTTTTGACTGGGAAGCTATTCGTAGTGCTATTCTGCTGTCAGTTCTAATTGCGTGCAAGCAGATGCAAAGAGCCCAGGTTGCGTGGCGCCAGCTCCAGCCCCGGCTGTGACCCCCTGCATCTCGAAGCCCAGCGCGCCTCTTGGGCCCTCTGTCCCACCGCCCGGACCAGCCAAAGCTCCGCTGGCTCTTCCGAGCTCCAGTCCCGGACCCAGCCCGCCGCCACCAACACCTGCGACACCTGACACACCCGCCACCGCCACACCGGCTGCGCCGGCAGTTCCTGCGAGGCAGTGGCCTCGGATCCTTGCTGCATGAGTCTGGAGTTGTCAGGAGGGCACCATAAGCCCTATCAGCCCCAAACCCCTAAACCCTAGTGTGAGTGTTAAAACCAAGCCCAAACTCCCTTCCAACATGTGTCGCGGGCACTGCAGGCCCAAAAGTGCGACTTCCCCAGCCGGTGCCCAAGTGGCGGCTCCAGCGCTTTCTCCGTTTTGGAGATGCTCCGGAGTGGGGGCTGGGTTTAGGGAATTTATATCTCAAAAAGGGTGCTAAATAATTACCAACACGATTTCGGGGTTCCTTGTTATAATATTTGTAGTATGCTATACCCCGAAACCCCACTCGAATTATTAAGGCCCGTATATTACGGGATTCTCCCCAGTAGTCTAGATGGTATGTTAGCAGTTATGGTTGCTACTATAGACTTGATACAGGTTGTAGGCAACATTGACCTTCTACACCGGCAACTGTGCCGGCTTACCAACCCTAAATCCTGAACCCTAAAAGCTAGTAGATGCCACGTTTTTCAGTGAAAGTGGAGCTGGTCCACCAAGCCGTCTCGAGAACTGGCGCTGGATCGCAACGTCCGCAGTCCCTCTCCTGTGCCCCTAGGCCTTGACGTAAATCCTGCCCCCTCAACCTTGTCATACTGTCGAGCGGCTGCATCGTTGTGCTCTGAACACTGACTGTGCGGCCAGGATCTCGCGGACCCAGGGGTTTGTTTTCAGTGTTGTTAAGGAATCTTTTACGGAAGTTGGAGTGATCAGCCTTTTGGTTATATCGTGGATTCCGCTTTCCTAATTTGTAGCTGTGTTTGCAAGCCCTGAAGGACACTGGTTTGTAATCTCGCACAGTTCACACTCGTATTCCACCCTCAGTGTCCTTCACACAGGCTCCACCTACAAGGTATTCCGACTGTAGCAGGAAGGAAAAGGGCCCTCAAAAAAAAAAAAAAAAGCTAGTAGAAGACTCTTCTAGCAGTCGCAAAAAGGCGTTCAAAAAAAAGAACCCTAAAAGCTAAGGCACCCTGAGCATATCTGAGCATCCTACAGCCCTAAACCTTGCAATCCATTGAAGCCCCTAAGAACCGTAAAACCTTGTGACTGTGAGCCGTAAAACCCTATAGTAGAAGCCAGAAAGTTGGAACATAATCGTCCTCATACCCTTAAGGTAAAGTATAAGGGATCCTAGCACTAATCCTCCTAAAGCCATGTTCCAACTTTCTGGAGTTCCCTTTAAAGCATCCTAAAGCCCTAAAGCCAAGAAGTCTCACACCCGCAGTGCCGAAAATCCACTAACCACCCAAAGCTTCCAAAGCCGTTTAGTTAAGGAGTATTCTATTATTTTTGATGTGCGAAGCCATTCTGAATGACGAAGCCTAGAAAACCCTATAACAGCTCCTAATTCAAGCCGATTGGTATAGAAGGCTGAATTCCGGAAGGTGCCCGATAAATAAAGCATATTGCAATCATTAAGACCCTTATAGCTAGAAGCAGCCTTTTCTGCACAGTTACCCCGTAAAGTGTAGACTCCTTAAGGGAAGCCTTCTAGAAACCATGAAAAACTTCTGACTAATTATTCAGGCCTCTATATACTATAAGCCCTAAAGCCTAAACCCTAAGCGCTAAACCCTAAACCCTACCTCAACCTACCAAGCCCTACTTTTTTGTAGGCTCTTATTATAAATCTTAATATTCAATTTATAGGGACCCTGCAAAAAAGTACGTTTTGGTAGGTTAAGGTAAGGCTTCAATCCTCAGCAAGGGGGCGTTTAGAGTTACCTGGCCCGTGAAGAACTCGAGGCGCAGGCTGCTGCAGCCTTGCTGGGGCCTCCGCCACCCAGGAGATCAGAGGGTCTTGAGGCCTCTTATATAAGGGTTTAGGGGTTTAGGGTTTAGGGTAGGTTTAAAAGGGAGTTTCCGAGAATTAGGGGTGCCTTATTTTGGATCCTACCATTCAGGGTGCTATATTAGGGTCCCCTGTCTTCTGAAAATCCCATATGGGTTCTATCTATCAGTCCATAATAAGGGTCTATACGGGGTCATCCAACCCTAAACCGTTACAGTCTAAGGCTCCGCTTAAACCCTCTAGACTCTACTTACACCTTCAAGCCCAACTCCCAAGCCGGAAGCCACAAGCTCATAAGCCTTAAGCCGGACCCGCAGCCCTGACATGTAATATAGGGGCCTAAATAGCCACCACTACTATTCTGGGGGTTCCTTACTATATGTAGTTCTAGTGTAATATACCCCCCAAACCCTGTTCTAATTATTGAGGCCCCTATATTAGGTGGGCCCTTCTTCCATCTTGCCAGGACGAACACACCTGCTGCTGTCCCCTCCCTTCTGGGCCGGCCTGCGTCGACTCCTTGTGTCCCACAGGCTCTCCGAAAGGGTCCTGGGTACTGTTATGGGGGATACTTCCCTAAATCATAATACTCCCAGTTGGGAAAGTCGTTGCGTTTCGTTCGTGGCAGCGCCAAGCCTTCGGGGGAAGCTTTGTTGCGGGGTCGTTGCGTTTCGGTGTGCACATGGGGGAAAGGCTTTCAAGATGATGATCTGCGGTGTTTGTTTGCTGCAGGGTCCATGAGCGGCTGCTTGCAAAATCGAGTGTCTGCATGGGGAATGGCTGCTTTTGATGTGCTGTTTGCTGTGATGCCCCTGATGTGTTTCTGGAGCGGCTGCTTGCAAAATCGAGTGTCTACATGGGGAAAGGTGCTTTTGACGTGCTGTTTGTTGTGATGCCGCTGATGTGTTTCTTGAGCGGCTGCTTGTAAAATCGAGCGTCTACATGGGGAATGAGTGCTTTTGATGTGCTGTTTGCTGTGATGCCGCTGATGTGTTTCTTGAGCTGCTGCTTGCAAAATCGAGCGTCTCCATGGGGAATGAGTGCTTTTGATGTGCTGTTTGCTGTGATGCCACTGATGTGTTTCTTGAGCGGCTGCTTGCAAAATCGAGCGTCTACATCGGGAATGGCTGGTTTTGATGTGCTGTTGGCTGTGATGCCGCTGATGTGCTTCTTGAGCGGCTGGCTTCAAATCACACCGGAGGGTATCGTTCACCCCCATTTATTGATGTACGACCGGGTATCGTTCAACCCATGCATAAAAATGTGAAAACCCGGCCTGGAGTGACAGCGCAGGCGTTGCAACTGCAGGCAGGCAAAGCGGAGCCGTTTTAGGTTTGCGGCGCAGGGCTTCTTCTTTACGTGCAGTTGCAGAAGGCTGCAAAACCGAACCGCAGCACGCAGGTCTAAGCGCATGCATCTCAGGGTTCGTTCTTCACCTGTCCCCGGAGGTGTCCAGTTGCAGAAGGCTGCAAAAACGAACCGCAGCACGCAGGTCTAAGCGCATGCATCTCAGGGTCCGTTCTTCACCTGTCCCCGGAGGTGTGCAGTTGCAGAAGGCTGCAAAAACGAACCGCAACACGCAGGTATAACTGCATGCATGTCGGGGTCCGTTCTTCACCTGTCCCCGGAGGTGTGCAGTTGCAGAAGGCTGCAAAAACGAACCGCAACACGCAGGTATAACTGCATGCATCTCGGGGTCCGTTCTTCACGTGTCCCCGGAGGTGTGCAGTTGCAGAAGGCCGCAAAACCGAACCGCAGCACGCAGGTCTAAGCGCATGCATCTCAGGGTTCGTTCTTCACCTGTCCCCGGAGGTGTGCAGTTGCAGAAGGCTGCAAAAACGAACCGCAGCACGCAGGTCTAAGCGCATGCATCTCAGGGTCCGTTCTTCACCTGTCCCCGGAGGTGTGCACTTGCAGAAGGCTGCAAAAACGATCCGCAACACGCAGGTCTAACTGCATGCATGTCGGGGTCCGTTCTTCACCTGTCCCCGGAGGTGTGCAGTTGCAGAAGGCTGCAAAAACGCACCGCAACACGCAGGTATAAGTGCATGCATGTCGGGGTCCGTTCTTCACCTGTCCCCGGAGGTGTGCAGTTGCAGAAGGCTGCAAAAACGAACCGCAGCACGCAGGTATAACTGCATGCATGTCGGGGTCCGTTCTTCACCTGTCCCCGGAGGTGTGCAGTTGCAGAAGGCTGCAAAAACGAACCGCAGCACGCAGGTCTAAGCGCATGAATGTCGGGGTCCGTTCTTCACCTGTCCCGGAGGTGTGCAGTTGCAGAAGGTTACAAAAAACGAACCGCAGCACGCAGGTCTAAGCGCATGCATCTCAGGGTCCGTTCTTCACCTGTCCCCGGAGGTGTGCACTTGCAGAAGGCTTCAAAAGCGATCCGCAACACGCAGGTCTAAGTGCATGCATCTCAGGGTCCGTTCTGCACCTGTCCCCGGAGGTGTGCACTTGCAGAAGGCTGCAAATAACATGCATCTCGGGGTCCGTTCGGCACCTGTCCCCGGAGGTGTGCACTTGCAGGAGGCTGCAAAAACGAGCCGCAGCACGCAGGTATAAGTGCATGCATCTCAGGGTCCGTTCTTCACCTGACCCCGGAGGTGTGCACTTGCAGAAGGCTGCAAAAACAATCCGCAACACGCAGGTATAAGTGCATGCATGTCGGGGTCCGTTCTTCAAATGTCCCCGGAGGTGTGCAGTTGCAGAAAGCTGCAAAAGCGAACCGCAGCACGCGTGCTTTCACACGAGTTGTTCACTCTTGGGGGACGGTGTGCACGGGGTGTGCTCTTGCGGGAACGGCAAATGCAAGGACTTTGCAGCGACCCCAGTCGTTGCGTGTGTGCAGATGGGGGAAGCATCAAAAACGCGAAATGCAAGGACAAAAACGCGTAGGAGTAGTAATTCCTGATATAGAAACCCTACATTCTACTACAAAGGTACTTCGGACCGTTTGGGTCTGGCTTTAGCTCTGTGTGTCCAACCCGCGAGTACTCAGTGCTTAGGGTTTGCGTGTTCCGGGTCCCGGGGTGCGCCGAAAGAACACAGAGACCCCTGTTGTTTTAGTGTTTCCATATAAATAGATAAACAAACAAACATATATATATATATACATATGTATACATACATGCATATGTACGGTTGAGGGCCCGATCAAGAAAATATGGTCAGCCAATCTAAGGATCTACAGTAGTGGGTCCTATATAGGTACTGTCTCGCACATGTGGTTGAGACCCGAGGCTGGAATTCTTGGCCCCGGGAGCCTAGCCAGCTCCTCGCTAAACCTAGCTTGCTCCGATCTGTCCGTTTCTTGCTGCGTGGGTGTGCCCAGAGACTCCAATATACCTTAATTAAGGAATATTCCTTAAAGTATGGTGGGATCCCTTATATGATTTAAGGTATATTCCTTAATTAAGGGATATTGGAGTCTCTGGGTGCATCCATGACCTGGGCAGGCTGCGACCTTATCCTCCAGCCCAGTTCTCAGCGAGTGCAAAAAGAGGTAGCAGCATGCTTGCAATATTGCAGGGTCAGATTGTGGTTAGAGCCAGCGTCGGAGAAGGTTGTTACTTGTTAATTACTTGTTAACTTAGCAAAAGAGCATACGGTCACTGTTGCTGCGCTGTCTACTCAGGTCCTGCAGTGCCGAAGATAGGACCAGGCGCTGCAACCCCTCCAGCACCAGCAGGCCCATGCGGTCCACCACCTGGGCCAACAGGTCCTGCAGTGCCGAAGATAGGGCCAGGCGCCGCAACACCTCCAGCACCGACAGGTCCATGCGGCCCGCCGCCTGGGCCAACAGGTCCTGCAGTGCCGAAGATAGGACCAGGCGCTGCGACATTTGCAGCACCGACAGGTCCATGCGGTCCACCGCCTGGGCCAACAGGTCCTGCAGTGCCGAGGATAGGCGCCGCAACACCTCCAGCACCGACAGGTCCATGCGGTCCACCACCCGGGCCAACAGGTCCTGCAGTGCCGAAGATAGGACCAGGTGCTGCAACACCTCCAGCACCGGCAGGCCCATGTGGTCCACCACCTGGACCAACAGGACCAACACCGAATGCGTTGGCCGCTGCAGCACTCCTGAAACCAGGAGTTCAGACGCCGCCAACACCAGCAGGCCCCACCGGTCCACCACCTGGACCAACTGGTCCACCACCCGGCCCTGCAGGACCACCACCTGGACCAGCAGGCCCACCGCCAGGAGCAACAGCGTGTCCGCCAACATCGTGCAAACCGTCCGGTCCAGGTGGTCCTCCGCCTGGCCCTGCAGGCCCACCACCTGGACCAAGTGGGCCACCACCCGGACCAGCAGCACCAAAGTTAGCAGGACCTGCTAGCCCACCACCCGGACCTGCAGGACCACCTCCCGGACCAACAGGGCCACCTCCTGGACCGACAGGGCCCCCACCTGGACCAAACAGGCCTCCAGGACCAACGGGACCACCGCCTTCAAAACCATCAGCCCTTCCAACAACACCATCTGCACTTCCCACAACACCATCTGCACTTCCAACCCGGCCATCGGCACTTCCCACATCAACGCCCTCAGCACTGCCAACACGGCCATCTGCACTTCCCACATCAGCGCCTGCAGCTTGCCCAACGACGCCGGCCGCGCTGCCATCGAGCGCCTGCGCTCCGCGAGGTCCCGCCGGCCCACCACCAGGACCTGGCGGATCACCCTCTCACGTTTCCGCCTCGGCACCTCCTCCAGGACCTGCAGGTCCACCTCCTGCAGCATGTCCGACCGCAACCCATTTTTCGAGCTCTGCAGCACCGACCCATGCCAGTTGCTGCTCTGCTCCGCCTCCGGGTCCTGCTGGACCACCACCTGGACCATGTGGTCCGCCACCCGGGCCGACGGGTCCGCCACCGGGGCCGGGCATGGTAGATCCTCCTCTGGAGGCGCGTGGAGGATGGCGTAACATTCTGGTTTTTATATGACTTCTTCAAGCCAGCCCAATACATGAACATGCCTTCAATGAGGGTTCAATACCATTGATGTACTGCTGTAACAGTGCTACCAGCCCAAACTCTTCACCGCCGCTTTGTGATTGCAGAGCCTTGTGTTTCAACTGGAAGAGCCTTCAGTCCCACGATCCTCCCCATTCGAATCGGTCTTGAGACCCACCACCCATGTAATATAGAAGCCTAAAGAATAGGTCGTATGATTCCTTTAATGCTAAATTTCAAAAAGTCAGCAAGGCCCTATTGTAATAAGCTCGCGCACGCAAGACTTCAAGAGTTCCGTATTGAAGCTTTGCGTATAGATCCCCTCGCGTCAGCCAGCCTTTGGTCACTAGGAACGTTTCTGAAGTAGCCATTGATATTGGAGGAGCTAAGGAGCCAGGGATGATGATAATCCCTTTTACATAAGGAGCTAAAGAGCCAAGGGAACCCCCAAACCACTGGTTAGTGATGCGACCCTATTTACAGCACCAGCGACTTGGTAGGTATGCTCATCAGTTTAGAAAACTAAGGGCTAGCAGTGTACAACCCTGCTCACTAGGTCCCCGGATCGACTTTAAGTAGGCCACCAAGATTCGAATCCGACATCCAGGCAGACACTGCAAGAAACTTACTGCCCTATTTTGTCCTTCTGCATGGTATGATGACCTCTAGCTAAACCTGAAGCATCACCTTCAGCACAACAAGTCTCTGATTGTAAAGGTTTCACCCGCACCCGTGATTGAAGCATGAACACCCGAATGTTCATGCAAAGTCCGCTTCAACTTGAAATCCCAAGGTTACTGGACAGGTGATCACTGCTTCCAAAGGAAACTTCAGAACCCAGAGCAGAGCCAGACGAAGCTGTTCCGATGGTTTATGGATGTTGGGGATTGGAGTTTGGGAGTTTTACCTAGGGTTCGGGTCGGGCTCGGTGCGTAGAATGCTCCCCTTCAGCAGAGAGCCCATCTCGGAACCAGAATCATAGACCATCAAATGAATCTTAATCCAACCCTCGACCCCTAAACTCACCGGCCCCCAAACCCTATTCGAAGCATTCAGGCCCCTATACTGCTGATGGACAAAAATCCTGCATTACCCATTATAAGGAATATACCATAGTTCCCATAGTTTAAGGTCCTTAGGGTCATTTTGTCCATCAGCAGTATCATGCGAGTTTGCCAGGATGGTGGTGGCTCCAAGGCGGGCCCCTAGTCGCGAGAAGTTTGATTCTAGAAGGGCTAACAGGAGGGGTGCTATGAGGAGAACTTGAAAGGTTACTTTAAGTAACCCTAAACCCCTAAACCCTTACACCCTAACGCACAAATCGAGAAGTGTACCAAGTGTCAAAACCCTAAACCGCTGAACCCTAAACTCTAGAAACCCTAAACCCCAAAACCCCTAAATCCTAGACCTTGTAAGGGCTTCCATAAGGGATCTTTCCTACAGGAGCCACGTAAAGGCTCGCAAGGCCTCGGACTCCGCACAAGCGAGCCATGCCCTCGCGCCGACCCCGGTCATTAAAGGGTTTACCCATAGGCTCCATGGTACCTTATCGGTTTAGGGGTTTAGGGTTTAGGGTTTATGAGGAACGACTAGTTGAAACATACCAACCCGAGAGGTATCGAAGAACAGGTGAGGCAGAGGACTAGGGGCGGGAGCTCCAGGGGATCGGTTCTTGCAGGTTGGCAGAAACGGTGGGACTTGAGACCTTCAATCCTCAAGAGGATCTACTATCGGGGCCTTAATAATCCCCTTGCAGGTCCCCGTCTGGCTAGGCTTGCGTACAGTAGCAAAACAGGGTTTAGGGTTTAGGGGTAACCATCTTTTCTTGCCAAGTCCTCTCCGCATGCAACAGCAACAGGGAAGTTCAGCAGTAGCAGCGCTCAGCACCACTACCACAGCAGCAACAAGAACAGCGACAAGTTACATGGGAGAAGCCATCACCCCTAGTCCCGAATCTTTGTAGAAATTGTGCTCCAGAAGAAACCCAAACCCTCACTCAACCCTCAATGCTAAACCCAAACGCTCAAGTCCGCCAGCTCGACGGAAAGATGGACGCGGCTACACGGAGGAAGGCGGAGTTGGACGCGAAGATGGCGTCCCGGCAACGGGAGGCCCAGGGAGGGGAATGGAGGGGCCTTAATGATTATATATAATAGGGTTTGGGAGTATATTATACTGTAGTTATAATACGGAACCCCCACAACAGCAAAGGTAACTATAAAGGTCTCTATGTCAAGTGTTTCGGGTTTAGGGTTGGGGGATAAGGGTGCAATTAGAGTTTGGGGTTTAGGGTGCAGTTACCCGCGAATCCAACACACAGCTTACCTACAAAATCCTGCCCTACTGACTCTAAACTCTGGGAATCCTTATAGTGGGTAATGCAGGATTTTGTCCATCAGCAGTAGGGTAGCGTAATCTTTTGACTTCTTCTTGTCCAAATATGAAATACTGTTTCGAGAGACAGCCTATTAGCTACGTTTTGGTTTAAGACCTACTTTGTTTCAGGGTTTCGGCTAAAGGTAGGATCTGCGCAATGGGGCTGGTTCAACATTCGGCTTTTTCGGGCGATTCTGATAAGGGTCCTGCAATTTGTAAAACAGGCTTACCTGTCGGCACTCCCCAACAGGGGGAAGGATCATGCATGGACCGGATTTCAAGACCTACATGTGTGTTGCTGAACCCCGATACCCCTTAAACCCCCAAACCTTCTAACGCCTTACGCCTTCGCGATTACGATTTGGGGATGTATCCATCCCCTTAAAGGAACCCTAAAGCCTGGGAAGTATCCCCCATAAGGGTACCCTTATAGATCCCTTAAAGCATATAACCCTCATAGGCACCCTTATGGATCCCTGAAAGGAAACCCTTAAAGTATCCCCATAACAGTACCTCAAGGGTCATACCCTACCCCGTTTTTAGGATACCTAGTTTTATGGTGAGGTTCTCTTATAGAAAAGTAGGTACTTCAAAAAAGGGGACCCCGTAAACCCTAAACCCTATTTGGAGGATCATGGGACTTAGTAAGTCAGGTTATAAGTACCTTAAGTGGGTTTAGAAGTATAGTTACCTTATCTTTAACCCCAGTTAAGTACTAAGTCCCATGATCCTTTAAGTAGCTAGGTATGTACCCTTAATATAGCTACGATATACCCATTATATAGCCCATTATAGGGTAGGGGTCCCCATTAAGGGTCCCTCCTTTTTCCCTTTGAACCTAGGACCCCTTAAAGTAAAAGCCAGAAAGTTGGAATATGATTATCCTAAACCCTTTATGGTAAATTATAAGGTATCCTACCCTGAAACCATATTCCAACTTTCTGGAACCCTAAACCCTATACCCTTATAGAATCCTTATAGATCCCTTTAAAGAGTCCCCGTTAAGGGTCCCTGTTTTTCCTCTTTGAACCTAGCACCCCTTAAAGGGAACTCCAGAAAGTTGGAATATGGTTTCAGGGTAGGATACCTTATAATTTACCACAAAGGGTTTAGGATAATCATATTCCAACTTTCTGGCTTTTACTTTAGACCCCTTAGCCCTAACCCTAAACCCCTAACCCCTAAACCCTAAACCCTACTAAACCCCGAAACCCTAAACCCCTAATTTTTGGGATCCTCCAAGTAGCCTTACCTAAATAGTAGACCCTAAACCTTAAATCCTATGGATCCCTTTAAGGAACCCTACGGATCCCTATAAGGACCCCTTAAAGGAACCTTACTTAGCCTTACGCCTTGGCGAGTTGGAGGCCGAAGAGAGGAGGGCGAAGGCCAAAGCCCGAGCCGCCGCCCGCGGCCCACGTGGGGGTTCGGGGGGGGTTTGGGATTCCTTTAAAGGAATTCATAAGGGTTCCTTAAAGGGATCTATAAGTTAAGGGGGGGCTTTAGGGTTAGGGTTTAGGGATTAGGGTTTAGGGTTTAGGGTTTAGGGGAAGGGGGGGGGGTTTGGGATTAGGGTTTAGGGATTAGGGTTTAGAGTTTAGGGGAAGGGGGGGGTTTGGGATTACAGTAAAGGGATCTAAAACAGAATCTATAAAGTTTAGGGTTGGGGGTTTAGGGTTTGGGGCTCCCAGAGACTCCAATGTCCCTTAATTAAGGACTATTCCTGAGATTGTGAAAGGATCCCTTATATGATTTAAGGTATATATTTCCTTTAAATCCGGGTTATTGGAGTCTCTGGGTAAAGGGATCCATAAGGGTTCCTTGAAGGGATCTATAAGGGGTTCTATAAAGGGGTTTACCCTAGTGGGGAAGGGTGGCTTTGGGACTACAGTAGAAGCCCAAAAGTTGGAAACCCAATCGCCTCAATCCTTGAGAATAATGGAGAAGGGAATCCCAGCACTATTTGGCCTTCATCCGGTTTCCAAATTTATGGGGTTTCCCTACAGGATTTCGGGGTTTAGGGTTTGGGGGGTTTAGGGCTTAGGGGGGTTTCAGGGTTTGGAGGTTAGGGGGTTTGTACTGGTTTAGGGGCTTAGGGTTAGGGGTTTTGGGGGTTTAGGGTCAGGTTAGGGGTTTAGGGTGCAAAAAGGGGTTGAGGGTTTGGGGGTTTTAGGGCTCTGGGGTTTAGGGTATGGGGGCTTTTAAGATTTAGCGGTTTAGGGTGCAGGGTGTAGGGCGTGTAGGGTTTAGCGATACGTACCGCAGCCCACCAGTCCCTGCAATCTTACTGACCTGGTGAGCCCATTACGTGTTTGGGGTTTATACTTCTCTCAACCAGCTCATGCCCTTGGGAGAACCGCCCTCAACCAGTGCCCCGAACCACATACTTTGTATACAAGTAGACAACATCACTGATGATTCACGTGTCCTTTTCTGCAGGGTAGCTTAACAATGCATGATCAATGTCATGAGACTCTAGGATTTGGCCAGTACGGTCTCATGGGCCACTGTTGGGTATTGGGTATAGTGACTATAGTGTGTTAATATCAATACCAATACTAATACTAATACTATTAACAATAATAATATCAATACGAATGCTAATAGTCGTATTCATACTAATAGCAATGCTACTAATACTAATATTAATACTACTTGTTCTCTGAAGTGGCGAAAATGGAAGAAGCTGAGGCACTGAAAGCGGTCAATGAAGGTGAAGGGTGAGCCTTTTGCCGAGGCCGAGTGTTGGATTTGAGTGCAAAGTATATGGCCCCGGTAGATGTAGCAGATGTTCTCAGGCGGTCCATGCCGATAAGAGCATGAACTGGCGAACTTCTTCCTGGATTCGGCAATGTTGTTGTGTTTATGTTCGTGTGTTTGACTGTCGTGCTGGTCCCCAGCTTGAAGCAGCGACTTTGCAAGTCAGTTCTGACAACGTCGTGCCATGCTTCCCTAACGTGTGGTTACGGCCGAAGAGGGTCGATATGACATACATGGTGGGTTCAGTTTCTGCTTTAAGCCCGCCTTTGCTGTCTCCTCCGCCAAACAGACCAGACTGGCTTCAGTGTAACGACACACCAAGCTTTCAAAAGGACTGCAGCTCCCCAGAGAGCCCAATACCCCTTAGTTAAGGAATATGGCTTGAATTATAGAGGGATTCATATTATGATTTAAGGTCTATTCCTTAATTAAGGGGTCTTGGGCTCTCTGGGTCTCAATCGAAGAGCTTGAGGCCCCACACTCCGAACGTCCAAGTGAAGGCTCATGCTTCTTAGAAGTCATTACAGAAATACTGTTGATGATAAAAATCCTGCATTACCTTAAGGACTCTACACTATGGGAATTATGGTAGATTCCTTATTCTGGGTCATGCAGGATTTATATCATCAACCGTATGGGTACCTTACTAAAAACCCTAAGGTTACTAAGTCCCATGAACCTCTAAGTGCTGCAGGTGCTTTCCAATGAGCCTGCCGGGCATCCGCTCATACTGATGATGCCTGCATTCTTTACTTCTGCTTGGACGGAGGCCTGACATGGCAATACTTCAACTTGCGGTTGGTAAGAGTCCTAGTATCTGGAACAGTGACAACCAGAAAGACCGAGTCGAAAAAGCAGTCGTAAGACTAGCTGTAGTCGGCATGCAAAAAAGTTTTCCATACTGCAAGACTTCGATCAGAACAGGCAAGTACAGGAAGCAGTGTTACAACAGTGGCAGAAACAGCAGTAGAGGTCGCAATGGCGGCGGCGGTGGTAGTGGTCGTCTTCGTTGCCGCCGTGTCGTCGTCGTCGCTGTGGTCCTACACGTACTAGCCAGTAGAATTAGCTACTGTTGCTGGTGGTAGTGGCTGCATGCATAGTACAAGCAGCAACACTTACTCAAGCGTAATTCAATATATCATTATATCACACCGAAGTATGATTTCAGGGTTCCTACTTTGGATTGTGCCGATCACAGCAGCAGCAGCAGCAGCAGCAGCAGCAGCCTGCGTGCCCCAAACTCAAAACCGTATGCGAGAAAGCAAAAATATAGGTACACTGTAGAGCTTGCTTCAAAAGTGAATTTAGGGTTCGGGCTGCTTCGGGGTTCGAGATCCAGGGTGCGCTTGCAATATACTCAGGAACGGCCTCGGGATTAAAGTTGCCGACGGTATGGCACTCTTGCATGTACGAACTCACCAACAGATTAACATGGGAATTCAGAGCCTCTGTTCTATTGCGTCCCATTGCGATGGGGACCTGGCCCCTTCGGGATTTCCCTGACCCCAAGGGCACACCGCATCTCCTTTCTGATCCTAATCCAGGTCGCAGAATCCGATGTGCTTGGGATGTTCCTCCGGGTCCAAAGCAAAGTCCCAAAGAAAGCACCCACCCGAACCTCATCAGACGTTTTGTGGAGCCCCCTAAACCCTAAAAACTAAACCCTAGACCCTAAAAACTAACCCTAAACCCTAAAATCTAAACCCTATAAACCCTAAACCCCACTGCGGGGCCGCAAACCTTACGCGCACCAAGCCCGAGCCGATTCAAGCGACCCGGTAACCCGGCAAGCGCCTGAAAGAACACCTAAGAGTCGAACGCATACCTGGGGCAAAGAGGGTTCCTTTAAAGGGATCCACAAGGGTTAATGTAGGAACCTGATTAAGAAACCTTCGGCCTTTATTTGGGTTCCTTATAAGAATCCTACTATTTGGGGGTTATAGGCCCAGAGTTTCTTAATCAGGTTCCTACATTACCATAAGGGCTACTATAATCGAGCTACTATAAGGCTTTCGTATAAGGACCACATTACCTTCAGGACGAAATGAACCCTAGAAGGGTTTAAGGTTCATATACAGTTATATGGATTCAGAGTATATCGGGAAAGGGACCCTACTTTTAAGGGTCATTTGGTCCTTCATGTACCTTAACCCTGAATAACCTACCTTTTTGGGGTTCCCTATTATGATTTCCTTACATAAGTCCTTAAAAAGGAAGGTTCTTCAGGGTTAAGGACATGGCGCTTTCCGAAAGACCCCAATATAGCACCCTAAATAGTAGGATCCTGACACCAAAATAAGGTACCCCTGCTTTTCTTTCGGAAACTCCCACACTAGACTTAAAATCTAAAACTACAAACCTTAAACCTTACAGACCCAGATACAACATGTGGGAGTTGTCCTTTTCCTTTGGACCCTTTTGGAGCTCCGCGCCCCCTTTGCAGATCAAGAGCCGGCGAGGTAAAGCCCAATTTCTGTCGCGAAGCCTCACCTAGCCATTGTTATTGGAGGAGCTAAGGAGCCAGGGATGATGAAAATCCCTTCTAAATAAGGAGCTAAAGAGCCAAGGGAACCCCCAAACCACTGGTTAGTCACGCTCCGAGGGCAGAAGATGCTTTCCCAAAGGGTCCTACTTCGATGATCAAGGTGGTTATTAAACAAGTAGCACACTTAGTATATAAATAGCAGGCTTGTCGAGGTTAGGTATATGTAGTTAGGAAAGTGTCATAGTTACACTTACGATATGTAGAGTAGTGTAGTTAGCTAAGTACACATAGCGGAGTTATGTGTCGGAGTTATGTATAGGTGTTTCTATATATGAGTGCATATAACTGTGAGTGTGTATGCACAATCTCAATAGACTCGCAGGCAGGGCTACAAGCTCGCCATGCAGATTTTTTCTTAGGCAGGAGTGACCATGACCTCGCCATCCTTGGGACACTTCTTATAGTAGCATGCCCTCTGGATGTGGACACTCGGAATAAACCGAGCCGTGGAATCGTCCAGGAGGAAGCGATTCTTACCCAGAGGCTTCAGAATGCTACACAAAGTGCACATGTCCCGTCATACAGGCGGCAATGCAGCCACACTTGGACCACATCACCAGAAGAAAGCAGCACGAGATCACCTTTCTCGCAGCTCTGGCCCGGCCTGCAAACGGCCTGAAAGGAAACAGTCGCACCGCATGCTCGATCGCCGAAGTTTGCATTCAACATGGCCTGCAAAGAGATCGTAGCTTTCTTGGGTGACAGCAGATGGGGCTGCAGACTGAAAGAGTCCGCTTGCATCTGCAGGACCACTTCGCCCCACACGTCTCTGAAGACGGATTTCTCAAACCAGTCTCCAGGGTTGTGAATCTCGTTTGCCAGCTGTTTGATTTGGCGATGCTTGAGTGAAGCAGGAAATCAGCGGTTTCTTTCGAGCAAAAGCGCCAAGGTGCAGGCTATAGTGGAATTTAGGCACAACATGCTCGGAGCCATATGCACTGAGAAATGCCCGGCCGTGTTTGAGGATGGCGGCCTCCAAATCGTCTGGTGGCACCTGCTCTCCCCGGTTCCCTTTAAGCAAGAGATCCAGGACGAGAAACAAATTCAAACAACTGGTCATCGCCTTTGCCAGTAAATCTGGAATGCTTCCTGTTGCAAGACTGAGCAAGAAAAGTCGCAACAATGGGTACAGGTTCAGACCTTGAGAGGCACCACACTTGAACTCGCCAGGGGGGATTCTCTTGTCGAAAATCCTCAGTGTCTCGTTGCGGTGTGTCCTCAAGCCGTAGGGCCATTCGAAGGAACACATCCAGTCTTTCAGACTTTCCACTGTCACACCGTGGGTATAGAGTATGGGGAACAAAAGCCCCAGCTCCACGTGCATCAGTCCTGCTACCAAGTAACAGTGTAGCCAGTCGTACATCAAAGTGGAGGCCAAAGGCAAACTCCCATGGAACAGGACACCATCTGGGTTATGGTTCATCCCCAGTGACTGCTCCAGCTGCTCAAAAGCCTTCTTGGAGACTTGGCCACATCGGCTTTGCAGTAACCTGCAGCCCTGCCAGATGGTATTGTCCGTTCTTGCACAAAACTTCTCCAGAGCAGTTTCGTGCACAGGTACCAGTGTCCCAGTTGTGTCACAGCCTTCCAGCATGCTCGTCTTGGCAACAACATTGGAGCACAAAGGACATGGTAGTGTCCCCGAGGAGCCCTTCACATCAAAGACTGCCTTCAAGGCAGCTTCATTTGCCACCATGGTGTCCAGTTTGGCGAAGAACATAACTCGTTCACCGCCCGAGTCCAGAAGCAAACCATGCTCGAAGTCCTCAAGCTTCAGTGCTTGCAGGAGGTGGTGGGTGAACTGCGAGAGGCCGCCAGGAAGTTGGTTCACCAGATGGGACCTCGCCAAAGCCACCGTGAACCACATTTGTTCTTGGCAACGGAACTCCGCCCCGAATTCATGGAAGGAAAGGTAGTAGGCTTGGATCTTCCGTGTGTTTTGCTGCTTTAGTTGGTTGCCCGGTGATATCTCATCACAATATAAACACACCCGCCAAGGTGTGTTTTCCTTGGGCGGGTGTTCCAGGAACTTCCTGCTGAAAAAACTAACAAGCAGGTTCTTGACGACGTACCACATCCAGGCTTTCAGATTCAATGTTGGGAAACTCAGTTCCTTTCCCTTCTTGTCTTTGATCTGCATATTGTCGATCAAAGCGCCATATGGTGTGTCGATGGCGACCTGTTCCTCTCTGGGTCTTTTGATGCCTGATCTGGAAGGTGCCACTGTGGAAGACGATTCGGAAACCTCCTTCAAAACAGCTGCTAAACCACTCTGGCTCACATAATGCTTCCGACCCAAGCTGGCCACGTCCAACGACATGGCTAGTTTCTGAATGCCGGCGAGCTTGCAGCCCTGCCGGCTTGATGGGCCCCAATGAAAATCTGTATAATATCATGCTCTCGGCTTTTATAACTACGAGCAATTTTGCGAAGGACATATAATTACCTATATTGAGGCTTCCCTTCCCTATATCTATCTATGTTCTATATTTATTTATTTATAAACCCTAAATCCATAAACCTTAAAACCTTAACACTAAAACCCATACACATAAACTCTCAACCCTATATAACTTAACCCAAAACGATAACCCTTAAGTCCTGGAATGGCATAAGGTGTCAAAGCAGCTTCATGAGATCTGACTACATGGCCTGGCACAGATCCAGCTTTGCAAACAAATCCACATGCACGGCTGACGAAGCAACTCTCATGTCGATATGTGCATGCATGCATTCGCTCCGGCCAAAGGCATGCAATCTGCATGTTTTTGTCTCGGCTCGCGATCATGCTCATGCAGACCCATCTGCAGGCATGCTTGATGTTGCTGGACGAAGATGCACAAATGGCGGAACTGAGGGAACATTTTCTTGTCCCTCGTGGCAAAACGGGTTTAGAAACAGCTTGGGCAGCAGCCCGGTTTGGACCTGCATTTGGAGCAACCGTGTGGCCTCAGCAAGACTCGCTTCGCGAGGGGGAGCGAGGCCCAATACTTTTTGCCGGCAGCATGGGCTGAAGGCTTCTTCAAGATGCTCTTGGGCTGGGCTTTTGCCTTGGGCTGGGCCTTTGCCTTGGGCTGGGCCTTTGCTTTCGGCTTGGACTCACTTTTAGCCTTGGCCTTAGCTTTTGCTTTAGCCTTAGCTTTCTCCTTCGGCTTGGCAACTCCCTCGAACTCGTCAGCCGTTCGCTTGCCCTGGCCTCCAGTCTTGCGGTTGTCCAATGCATCGGACACTTTGGTAGCTTCCTCTAGGGCCTGAGTTGTGTCGAGCTGGAAGGCGAAGGGGTCTGCAGGCTTTGTCTCGATGCCGCTTTCTCCGTTCTGGCCGGAACATGGCAAAGATGCCTGCTGTGCCTGTGGCGAAGAAGATGGCTGCTGTGCCTGTGTCGAAGAAGATGGCTGCTGTGCCTGTGTCGAAGAACATAGCTGCTGTGCACATGCCGGTGTCGAAGAAGATGGCGGCTGTTGCGATCCCGAAGAGGACCCCGTGCCGGGAGCGAAGATCTGGAGGTTCTGCAACCCTCCCTGCTGCACCAAATCTTGCTGCTGCTTCATCCATTGCATGAGGCCCTGCATGGACGAAGCATTTGGCATGCCATGCATGCCCATCATTCCCTGCATGTAGGGGTTAACCATCATGTTCATGCCAGCCATGTGCATGCCAGGCATCGACATAGAATTTGCAGGCACCATGGCAGTGCTCGCCTTCGGTGTGGCAAAGATGCCTCTCACCTTCTTGTTCGTCGGTCTCAGCGAAATGTCCATGGCTTTGAGTGCCACCTGCCCAGCCGGCAGCAGAGTGCTAACCGGCCCATCCTCGGCATCGTAGGCCGCCTTGAACAAAACATCCGGTAGCTCACGAGGCCCACCAACCGGATAGGTTTCAATGTGAATCCCTTCTTTTGGGACTTTCTTCGCTTTGAGACGAAGCACTCTTTTGAACTCCGCCACCTGGAGAAAGAGCTCGGCTTCAGTGCATGTGCCACCGGATCTTGCAGCGATGGCGGCCAGGATACTTTTCACACATTGCTCTGAGGGCAATGTGAGCCTCAATCGGCAGCACCTGCTTGCTGCAGTGTCGATCTTGATGTGGATGCTGGAATCAGAAGTCAGCACTTCCACGTCCTTCTCGCTCAGGTAGGACTCGAAGCTGCTGCACATTTGATTCTCCCTGCGATTCTTGCTGCCTTTGCTCCCACTTGTTGCACTGACGCCCTTGGCCAGCACTTCAGAAAAGGCTTTGGTTTGGTCAACAGACCATGGGCCGGTGCTCCACGAATCGGCCAGTGCTGCCCCTGCCTCAGGGTCGAGGCAAAGCCCTGCAGCTCGCTTCGTGAGGGCATCAGCTTGGATCTGGCGAATCGACTCATAGTTGGGCATGGAAGACATGCTCCCCAGGAACTTGATGGTCGCCGAGAGGTCGCCCTTGAATTGGTCCACGGCGGTTGAAGCTGCCATGTTCGAGACACACACGAGCTGCCAGCGAGCTAGAAGCCCTGCTGGCGAAAATGTGAAAACAGAGCCAAGCCTCATGCATTCAGAGTACAACAACAGGATGCTGCAAATCGATGCCCCTTCCTCCATGCACAAGATTGCAGGGCAACATCCATGCTTCACAATCATGCAATGGTGGCATTGTGCTCGCCTGGCAGTGCATGTTCCTCACATACAAACAATGCCCCATGCATGCCGGTGTGCATGCTGTGCATGGGTGGAGGGTTGGGGTGGGATGGGGTGGGTGCATGGTGTTTCGACATATAGATGTGTCGTGTATATATATATATATAGAGTATATGTGTATAGAAGCATATATAGACACAACCAGAAATATGTGTACCAATACATGTATATATATGTATATATATATATATATATATAAGAGAGACAGAGAGAGAGAGAGAGAGAGAGTTCTCTGATGCATATGCACGTATATACATGTATATACTATGGCATATATAATGTGTGTAGATATATATATATATAAATATAAATATATATATATATATATATATATATATATATATATACAGCATTATATTTTAGATGTAAGAAATGAGAGGCCGCACAAAGTAATCATTACAGATGATACCTGAGACAGACTTGTGATATATATATATATATATACACATAATAAATGTACATGAACAAGTAAAACCTATAGCTGGGAGATACGAATATGTGCAATGTATAAAACAACATACAACACCAAATAATATGTGTATATACACATATGTATATATATATATATATATACATGTATATATGTAAAAGAATACATATACATTTATCACGACGAGCAGGACAGGAAGCAAAGCACAGTAAAGGTGGGCTTTGCCGGGCCGAGGAGGGTTGTTGTCGGTGTGTGTGTGTGTGTCCTCGCCTGGCAATTCGAGTCTTTGCCTTTGTGTGTTTTGGCCTTGCAGGGCACTTGTGCTCGCAGGCACACGTGCATTGTTGTTTTTGCTCATGATGTTGTTTCTCTTTTTGGTTTCTCTGTTTGGTGCAATGGTCAAAAAAGGTTTGCTTGTTTCTTTTGTTGTTTTGTCCTACATGTGTGTATATACACAGGTATATGTATATGTGTATATATAAAGTATATATATATATATATATATATATATATATATGTATGTATACATATATATATATATATATACATATGAATATATATATATATATATATATATATATATGTATACATTCATATAACGATTCATGACTATATATATATATATATATGCATATTATATCGATACATGGAACATGTTTCTGACCTCAAGGACACAACTGTCACAAGTCTTCAGTACATGGAACCGAGCAAGCAGCTCTCAGCGCACAACCGCCGAAATCGCCATTTTCAGCTGAAGCCGGTCAAACTGTGTCTCCGTCGAACGACTACAACTGGCCGGGGTCCGGGGCCAATTTCAGGTACCTTGCAAGGTACATCTACAGGGATTTGGGGCCACCTGGAAGATGATCGGCAGCCGTGCTGTATATGTTTGTGTTTGTGTGTTGGTTTGTGGCTCTCGCCCTGCTGCTGTGTGTGCTGTGTGCTGTGGAAGATCTGGTGTGTGAGTTGCTGTGTTGTGCCTGTTCTGGCTGCCTGCTTCTTCCAGGCTCCCGGCACTGTTGCAGCCGAGCTCAGAGTGCATGGGCCTGCCACAGGGTGCCAACCGCCAGCCGATACAAAATCACATCATCTCCGGTCCGTGCCTGGAGATAAAAAGCCGGCACGATCATCCGGCCCATGTGGATGCCCAGCATCCTGCAATCGGGACAGCAGAGGCAAAAGCCCCTGGATGACACCACGACCGATGCAACTACGAGTTTATCGATCTATAAACTCTTGGCCCCGATGATACCCGGGAGTTTATCGATCGATAAACCCTTGGTCTCGTCCTCCTTATAAGAGAGAAGGCCGGGACAGAAGTTTATAGATCGATAAACCCTTGCCCCCCCCGAACCCCGAGAGTTTATAGATCGATAAACTTGTGTTCCCGAAGCACAACAGAGTCCTTGTGGAGGTTCACCATCGCCGGCTCCACGTGACAGTGTTCTTCCACTTGTCCTGTCGGGTGTTTGGGGCTCTCAATGTACTTCGAACAGAGCAATGTCGCAGACCTCGCCCTGGGAAGAGCTCGAAGCCTGCGAGGCAAACATCTCCCTCTGGAAGCCCAGCATCTCCCGTTGGAGCTCAGTCTGCCAGGAAGCAAGGAAGCACAAACCCCAAAGCCACAGATGCAGCAGGAGCAGAGAAGGAGGGGAGAGGGAGACATGTGGAGAAGGAGGCCTGGTTCGTGAGGGTCTGAGCCATCGTGCTGATGGCCTTGAACTCCTGGCCGTTGACCCTCTGGCCACCACGGCTTCTCGACCGGATCCTGTCGGCAGTCGGGGCAGGGTCCATAAACCCTAGAAAAAGAAGACACCCTGAACCCTGCAAGTGCCTTCCGCTGCCAGGCGGCCAAAGAACTCCATTCTCATCAAGAAAGCCATGAATCTGTCTGCCCTGCACCGGGGTGGCTTTCTTGACTGCCCATGGAGCTTTCCCGGAAGCGATCTCCACCGTAGCGACCTGAAACAAGCAAGTCCATGCATGCCAGAGCGAGCTTTGAAGTCATTGGAGCCCGGCTTTGGTCGGCGGCTTCCCCGCCTGCACAGTCAAAGCCTGCAGCAGGACAATAACAGAAGGGCTGCTTCACTCCGGCGGTTCGTGTCTTCATTGGCCTTGAAGGGGTCATCCTTGGCAGCAGGCACCACAGCCTGCGCACCGGCCACAGACGAAAATCTTAATGGTGAGTGTTTCCCTCGCCTTGTGCTCGCCCGTGAGATCGACAGCAGTCTGAACAACACAAAGGCCAACGAATCATAACTGCATGGGTTCTCACTTCTTTCTGTGTTTGCGAACCTCTGTCTCCTCGGGCAGCGGATCCACTGCAACTTCTTCCTCCGTGAACACACACACACAATGCCTGAAGCTATGCTCCTTGTGTGAAATCTATGCAGCACCTGCTCGTCATCATCCTCGTGGATGATCGGCTCGATGAGCTCCTGCACGTGCACACAACATTCAACATCGAGCTGAACCTTTGCTTCCTTTTAAGGAAAAGAATGCAGCACCTGATCCTCGTGGAAGTGCTGCTCCGCTTCCTCCTGCAGTCACAATACTTTGGGCATAATATCAATATGTATACAATGTGGCACCTCCTCCCCTCCCAAACGGGCTTCTTCATCATCTTGATCCGCCCATGGGTCCTGTCGCAGACAGCACAGAAAACAAATTCCATTTTTCCGTGGCCACTCCAGCCTGGAACTCCTCATCATGGCCAGAGACCTTATATATAAATGTACATCAAGAACCATCATGGGAAACAGCATCAATGGAACCATGACCGCCAAGGCCTCGACCTCATGAGGAGGCGAGCCCTTCGGCTCCGGAGGAGGCTTCGAGCCCGAAGCCTCTTCACACCACATCGGGTGACAAGAAGAACCATTGTAACGATCGAGTGCCTCGGCTGGCTCCTCGCCGGATCTGACTTCCTGTATCAAACAACACTGCATGTTCCATCCGAAATACTTCAGACACACATCCAAGGTCCTCGAAGTAGATTTGGCTGTTCCTGTACCGGCCCTTCTTGGAGCACCAGAACTTCCAGCCTGATCGGTGTGTTGGGTTGCTGGGTGTATGTTGAAGTTCACACAGGCCTTTCTCAGGAGGCTCCACGGACTTCGAGGCATTGAACCAGATGGAGAGCACCTCCTCGGAGTCCCCCATCTTGTCCACGTGCCAGCCTGGACCAAAAAAATCATTTCTCTCCATGCATGATCAGCACATGCACCCCGCCTGCTTTGGTCCACCTCAGCCTTCCCCAAGGCCTTGCAGCCGGCCCCGAAAGCCACCTCCACTTCTTCTTATTGTCCTTCGTCCAATGCACAGACTGCAAAGTTTCAACCTGGAGAAGTGCACAACCCCTGTGGCCGTCGCCTTCGTGAAGAGGTCTCCGATCGAAGCTTGCAAGTCGTGCTCCGCTGCCTGCATATAGGGTTGAGGGTTTAGGGGTTTTTACAAATATGTATAGGGCATGCAGTGCAGCAGACATGCCTCGGGCATTCCATTGAAAAAGAGGCGATAGCAAGCCATGGCTATGTCGCTTCGACAGCTGAAGCCCTAAACCCCGAAGGCCTCCTAAGCATCGGTGGCTGTATGCCTGCTGCATGCATCCTCACTGGCTGTATGCCTGCTGCATGCATCCTCCTGTGCACGTGCACATGCTGTTGCGAGAGCCTTCGTGCATGCGGGGCGGCAAATGCAGGAAGCAGTGACAACACATGCAACAAAAGCATACACTCTCTCGTAACCGTCTCTTTCTCCTGCCCCTTCTTTCATCCCTGCGATTTGGAACACTTTCCCTTTCCCCGTGTCATATGTATATTCAAACATGCTACATGTGTGTGTGTGTATAGAAAAGGCATCCATCATTCATTGTATGATATGGCAAGAAGCAAAGCTGTATACCACATTTCTTCTTTCCCTCGCAAGAATGCAAAGTGGCCCCTCAAATCGTCTATGTAATATATAGACATGGGAAACATGCTGCCGATCAATAATCTTCGTCCTTCTGTTCCCCATCAACCTCGCCGCCCTCGGCCTCCTCGTCGCTGCTGTGACCCCGGGCTCGCTTCTTGCTGCCGGATCGTCGTGTCACCCGAGGCTTCGCTTCCTCTGTATCCAGCTCGTTCTTGAACCAGTTGATGTTCTTTTCTGTGAAGTGCATCCAAATGGTCTGGGTGTTGATCCCCTCAATCAAGACTTTGAGGCTATGTTCGCGACATTCGATGTCGAGCACTTCTGGCAGCATAATCATGTGCTTGCTGTTTGCCCTCACTGCCTTAGGCTTTTTTCGGGCACCATTGGCAGTATTATCTTTGACCTCAACCTCGAGGGCTTCCTGGAGCTTTTGGTTGGCGACATTTTGTCGCTGCTCCACGATCCCCCCCCAAACCTTCGAGCTGAGACTGCCGGATGCTGCAGCCTTCCCCGGCCTAAGGTCCAGGGCCTTTCCTGTCAGCACCTTCACGAGCTGCCGGTTCCACTTCTCCAAGCAAACGAACTCCAAGCCCGACACCTCTTTTTGAGGAAGCACAAGATCTTGCTTGCCATCTGAAATGACCCGCTGCATCTTCACTGTCAAAGCCATGGCAGAGATATCCTATACACAAAAGACACAAGCTCGAAATGTTCTCTGCCAGCTTCGAAGCACAGGGTTCATGCAGGGTACATGTCATGTTTCATGTCAGGTTTGAATCAGCTCATGCATGCAATCTGCACAGAAACTGCCTGCGAGCTTGCAGCCCTGCAGGGCGGTGATGGCATCCGAGCATGCACGAACCCGTTTCAACAGCTCTGTGCGCCAAAACTCGTTCTGTCTGACACCAAAACTCCGGCACGGTCAAATGCACTCAGTGCTTGCCTTTCACCCGCTTCACGGGCTTCGGCATCTCCAAGTTCTCCCTCTTGTTGTCCTTCTTGATCGGGGCCTGCAGCAACGAGGTGCCTTTGGGGATTGCATGGGTATTCTTCAAGATGGGGATCAGCAGCTTCGCGACATTGGTTTTTGCATTGCGCAAGACGAGGTTCACGGAATCGACTTCTTCTGAAGCTGGCACCATGAAGAAGGGAGCGAAACAATACCTACCAACTTGGAAGGTCTCGCTTTCCTTCGGCATGCTGTTGGATGCCGTAATCCAGAATGATCGCTCATCCAAAGTCCAATCAACCTGGGCCTTCACACCATTGGGCAAATCTCCTTGGGATGTGGGCCTCTGCACGATCTTGAAGGAAGATGGGACCAGAACGAGCTGCCCCTTATTGAACTTCTCCTTGGTCACGAGGGCCTTCGTCGGCTTGAGCTGCATGGGTAGCTGCGATAGGACATCCTTGTGATCCTCGGTCAATGTGGCCAGCTCCTTCTGAATGCATGCCACGACCACAGCCGCCTGGAAGTCATGGCACTCCGACGGGTGGAAGACACTGAGGTCCTCGATCATCTCAGGCTCACTCCTGGGCTGGAATGTAGCCCAGGCCCCACCCATGAATTGCTCGAAAGGCACTTTCATCACTCCCTTCTTTCCGAGCTCGGTCAGATGCACATGCTGGCCCTGGAAGGCATCGATTCTGCATTCTAGCTTGTCTGCCTTTCGGCGGACGAATACCTGCAATTTGAAACCCTTGTCTGCAAGAAGTTCTGATGCATTCCGCAAGGATCCGTCGGCATTCAGTTCCCTCATTCTCTCCGTTGCTGCCTGTGCAGAGGATTGCCCTCCCTTCGATGCTTCGGCACAAGCTTGCCACGGAGAAGTCAACTCCACCCCTATGGTTGCGAAGACCATGGTGGCATCGTGAGCAATGCCTTGGATGCTCTTGTAATCCTTGCCGGTGTCTTTGTCCTCTGCCTGAAGTCCAAGGCAAAACCTGGCCACCGTCATATCCACGATGCCGAGAATGTTGACGAAACGAACATCCTGCAAGATGTCAGTGCCTGCACTGGAGACGAGTTCGCGAAGCTCCTTCAGAACTTTCTCTCCTTCCAAGATCTTGGTGCTGCAATCCCGAGAAAACATCTTCTTGGCATTGGTCTGTGTCAAACCAGTAGCAGACAAAGCAACTTTGAGGATTGCATGCCTCATGTGGGGAACTTGCTGCTGCCCCTTCATGAAGTCCTGGGCGAGCAGCTGCCAGAACCCCAAGCCCAAAGACCGGGTTTTGCCTTGACTCCGAATGAACACCTCCGTCTCACGGAGAAATCTCCCCGCAGAGCCGCCGCAATACCTCATACATGCATGCATGCACCCAAATCCCTATATAAAGAGAAACATTTAGCATCTATATCAAAGCCCAGCCACCGAAGTGCGAATGTGTACAAAGCAGGAAATGTCTCCGCACACGGGGGTTTTGAGTTCAGGGCCATGCTCTTGACCTGCTGGAAGTTTGGAGGGTTCTCGCGACTGCACAAGCTAAAGACCCTCCTCAGCAACTGCATCTCGCTCTCCGATTTCTGTAATGTCGCATTCTGGCTGGCTTGCACGAGCTGAAGTACAGCAGGATGGGCCACTGCCACTTCTTTGGCAATGACATTCCATGTCAGCCCCTGCTCCACATGCTGGGCCAGCACAGGATCTCGCAGACGAACTTGTTCGAGGCTGAGGATTCCGTTCACTGACAACGTGTCAGAAACATGCGGTGCCGCACTGGCGACCAGCCTGAGTGCAAAATTCGTGTGAGAGGCACTGAGACTGAGGATCTTCAGGGCCCCCGGGTCCATCGAGCCCAGATTCCCCGCTGCCGCCGTGCACAGCTGGACGTTGTACGACCTCTCTTGCTCGTTGCACACCTCCACACCTATGGCTTCGACCCTGGTTGGCACGAAGCCCACCTGGGCTATGGAGTCTAACAGCTCATGGCAGTCTTGTTGGTTGAGCATAATCCCATCACGGTTCTGTGGATGCACTCCAACAGAAAGGGGTGGCAAGGTCATGCTGGTCATGAGGCCAGCTTTGCGAAGGAGCCCAAAGAGCTCTTGCACCGACTTCACGAGGAAGTCCCCGCCCTTGCTCCGATCCAAAATCGCTTGGATCTGCTGCGACACTTCGTGTGTCAGCGACATCGGGAAGTGTCGGTTCCAAAACAAACAAAGTCTTCAGCCAGAAGCTGCAAAAAACAGTCCATGGGTTTCTATGCAAAAATAAGCCCTGCCAGGCTAAAAATGCCGGCGAGCTGCTACAATCATGAAGATATGTTTGAGGCAATCATCAAAAAAATGATTCTGAAGTCTGCAAACACAGCAATGTCCGTGGCATTCAAACAATAATGTGCTGTCTGGACATGATAAAATGCTGTTCTTATACATGCATATATTCTACACATAACTGCACTTAGCACAAGTACACATGTGACATAGAATGTTTATCCTATCTCCACTATCTGTGCTGGTTTGGACTTAGCTAACTCACGGAAGTCCTAGCATAACCATGCTATCAGAATAGCCTACATTGTATTCAAATAGTATCTGCTTCAACACAATTACTAATTACTATAATGCAACTACTATAGATGTAGGTCTTATTAACTCCACTAAATATGACTTAGCGAACTTGCTAACCATGACTATCGCATTTGTATAATTCCCTCAACTCTGCTACTCAAGTACTAAACAACCGATCGTCGAAGTAGGTACTGTTATAGGGATACTTCCCTAAATCATAAAGGAACCCTACATTCTACTATAAAGGTACTTCGGACCGTTTGGGTTTATGATTGTCAGGTTATACCAGGACCCCCCCCAACCCCAAGTACCCTTTAATCATGCCCTTATGGTCCTTAATAGTGGGTATGCAGGGTAGATTAAAGGGTAGTTGGGGGGGTTCAGGTAAGGTTACTGGTTTAGGTTTGAGTTGTTTTTATGGAACAGCGAACCGCCTCCCTTTCTGGACTGTGCATGGGGTCTGAATCCTGAGGTTAACCCACAATGCGTCACCAGCACTTTGACCACACATGTGCACCATGCTACAATACAAATTCTCCGCATGCACAAGATACACATGGCCACCTCTGTGTTGCACAGCCACGAAGGGTGTTGCACAGCGCCGATCGAGTGCTGCGGAAACGGCTCATGTTGTGATTGGCCGCGATTTGAGATGTTTGTGGGGTTGAACAGGGCCGTGAATGGCTGCGCCATCTTCGATCGGTAAGACGCTGAAGCAACTTCTCTGTACCATCCTTAGGCTGTGCCCTAAACGCCAAACCGAACATGGCCTAAACATGTTGTGGTGTCAATGTCAGTGTAGAGCCTGAAAGGAATAAGCTTCAGCGACAGAACCCGCCCGCCCCCGCAGATACCTGTGGGATCTGTCGATTGGCGAAGCACTGCTTCCGATCACGGGAGAAAAGACCGCGATCACGGTTTTTTTGTTCGGAATTGTTGTTTCGCAGCCTAGTGTCTCCGGTTTAGGCAGGCCTAGGGACTAAAGGGTATATTCAAAAGGTTATTGGGTTTAGGGCTCAAGTTTTCTTCCGTTTCAAATGAAGCCAGTTCGACCGATTGTGCAGGCAACAGGCTGGAGTTCGACGGATGCAGGCTTCTGGCTTGAACGATGCATTATGCACAAGACCTAGGTGCCCGCCCTACGCCCGAAACCTCCCGAAACCCTAGGCCCGAAAAGCATCCCTTCTTAAAGAACAAATATTTTCGGCTTGTTTTGGTTGCAGAAGCCTTGGGTTAGCCCTTGATGGCATCAGCGTGCAAGTCTCGGAGGCTGCAGGCAGTTCGGGATGATGTGAGACTTTTGTTTACAAACCACTTTTCCACAACTCCCGAACTACATGATACGCATAAACGCTCTAATTGCGCTTTCTCACCTAAGCAGTAAGCCCGTAGACCCCGAAACCCGGAACCCTAAAGCCCTAAACGGCAAGTCCTCAAAGCTTCAAGCACTTGACCCGGAAGTCTCAAAGTGCGAACGCGGCGATCGCCGAAACCCTCGCCCCCACATCGGGATCTGGACCCAAACGTTTTTGGTCACGTGTTTTGGGTAATTTGTGCCCTTCTCAATGCTTGCCCCAAGTACGCGCTGGATTCAGGAGCATTGCCACAAAGTACTGGCGGGAGCACGGCTGAAATGCTGACCCAAATTACTGGAGGAATTCGGGATTCAGAAGCTCGGGCCAACTCCTAATAGGGATTCCGGAAAAGTGCCGAGAAGTTTTCCACCAAGTAATGTAGAGTTTTCGCGGGGCTCTCCGAAATCACACCGAACGCTGTTCTTTAGCGTGTACCACCCTGTTTGGTGAAAAATCTTCCCCAGCAGGTGTGCTGGGGTCTGTCAACCTGGAACCCCCGAAAACATCGGCTGAGCCACAACATTACTTGGGAAGCCAAACATAGCACCCGCAATACCCTCAAGTTACATCTGCCCACAATCAAAAACCTGAGGACTAACCCATAAGTCTGCTTACTGTGACTTTCTACTTTTGGCCATCTCAGCTCCACACAAGCAACAGTGAACCTAACCAACCTTTGACCCTGAGAACAGGAGCATTCAAGCGTACAGAGATGCCCTGGTCTTGCTGCCTGAACTGCTAGCTTCAAAGCCTCGTGCGGTTGCCCGCTGCTTCTGTCTCGAAGGACTTGAACTAGTTACGTTGGCAGTCATGCGCACGTCCAGTTGTGTGTCTTGTCAGTCTAGGCAATGTTAGAAATAATTAGTTTTAGTCCCAAGGTTAGGATGATCTCGAAAACATGAACTGGGAGCTGATTGTTTGACGTGTTTTGTTGGCTGGGCATATCTGGGGGAGAGTGAACACCTGCCGGGCAGACGCGGACTCTATGCAAAGATGGCTCTGCAGGGAAGTCAGGCGCAAACTGGGGCTCCGTTGTCTGCGGCCCCAACCTCCGATATCTATGCAGATCTTCAGGTGTTAGGCGCAGACCGTAGACCTTGGACTTTACACCCTAAACATCTAACCAGCCAGCTCGAATCTTACCGCCGGCTGGCTTGTAACAGTTTTGTTGATCGCCGCAGGGCAGCTAAGCAGAAAGGTGCCTGAGATAGCTGCGGCATAGAAGCCCCCATGCCAAAGTGAATAAACCCTATAGGCCAATAAACCCTAAACCCTAGAACTTCAAGCTTCTTGGTATTTGTTGTGACAGGAGTCAACCACCGGTGCCCAGCCAAAAGCTGAGGACCGGGGGCAGCGATGCATGTCTTCGGTCGATGCATGAGAAGAAGACATGCAACGTGGTACTGCTAGTATGTTCCACTACTATCATTCTTCCTGTTGTCCTTAGTATTACTACTGTTACCATGAATAACAGTATGAAGATTTATACTAGTATTGATATAACTACTTTAACTTCTATTACTGTTACGATGATGATGATGATTTGTTGCTATTATTGTCATGACTATTATTCGTTTTCATTACTACATCGTGGTTCTTCTTCTCACTATTCATGTTATCACTGTCAGTATGGAGTCAATCAGGCCAGCTGACATTACCCCGGTCCCAGAGCCCAAGCCGTGCGGTCATTCAAGTAACTTTGCCTGCTTGCAGGACGAAAGGCTCGACTCAGCGAACAGCATCTCTCCAGCAATCTCTGTTGTATGGCATTCGACGGAGCAACGGAAGATGAGGCATCGTAGGATGTCTCAGTCCCAGCTAGTGTTTCGCATATCTTCCACAAAGCTTGCTGCAACGGGTTTGTTTGACGTGGAATGTAACCACTTTTCATGTCCTCAGATAGTGCTTACCACGCCAGCTTTGATTTCGTGAAGTTGTTTTATTGCGAAACACGTCTTACACATGAAGAGTGGTAGTAGTATAGACATGTGTAGGCAGTGAGACAGGCCAAAGCAGTCTCCTCATACAGGAATTATGTTTTCATTTTTGTTCATAGAAACCCAAGAGAATACTCACTCTAGTTTTTTTTATTATGGTTCTAAGGGGGGTATAGAAAAGAGAATGGGTGGATAGGCTTGGCGTGAGCCCCCAACTTGTCGGGGCTAAGACCTCCATGACAATGGGGTAGTGGACTCTTATTTCAGCATTACGTCTCCTACTCCTGGTTCCTTTTTGGGAATTGTTAAGGATTTCTTTTAAGGGTTCCTTTAAAGGGTTCCTTTTTGGGGTCCCTTGTCCGAGTTCTAAACCGGACCTGAGGTCTTAAACCTTGAACTAGTCCTGTAAGCAATATCGCTCGAGGTTCCCGCAGCTGTCGGAACACGAACACCGTGTCCCCGCGCTTTATGCGCGGCCTTCGCTTGCCGCCTCTAGCTTCGTGTCGGCAAAGTGCAAAACAAAGCATTATAGGGGCCGAAATAGTAATCTAAGGGCTCCTGACTCTATTTATGGCATAAGATGCCCCAAAACGCTTCCCTACTTACCAAGGCCTTGATATTGTAGAGATTCTGGCTCTCTTGTGGTTGAACTCAAAGTTGGGGTATCGGGCTGAAGCCTGTATGTTGTTGTGAATGTGTGGCGAAAAACTTGTCATGCCTCCATCTCTGAACCCCAAACTCAGCACAAGATTGTATGTTCTACCTGGACCCCCCAACTACCCTTTAATATACCCTAAATACCCACTATTAAGGACCATAAGGGCTTTATTAAAGGGTACTTGGGGGGTCCTGGGGTTTCTTTCGGGTTCTTAAGTGTGTTTAATCGAAGCTCCGACAAGGACAAGAGACCGCGCAGAGAACGAACACGATCAACCGGACACTGGTCAGCCTTCGTGTGCCTAGCTGTTGCCCACTGAGTTCTGAAGCCCACGACCTTGGCCGACCAGAAACTGTTCTTAGGGAGGTCTTGGTAAGGGACCAAACAGACTTCAGACAGACAAGTACAGGATAGTATAGGGCCTATCAGGGTCAACATGGATCAAGCATTTCCGGGCCTTGAAGCTCACTGAATCTAGACCTTCTGGAGTTCGAAGTGTCAAACCTTCTAACCGGGGGATGATGCAACAAGAGTTGTAAGAGTTGTCTCCCTCCGCCCCCCCCTCCCAAACGCAACACAGCAACGGCGGCAACACAGAAGATACGTTCCCATCAGGCATTGTCGCGCCCGACACCCAAAAAACTCTAAACCCTATTGCCCTATATCCTACACCCTAAACTCCTCAACCCTAAACCCAACAAACTCTAAACCCTATTGCCCTAAATCCTAAACCCTCAGCTCCTCAATCCTAAACCCAGCAAACTCTAAACCCTCTTACCCCAATGCTTGTCAAGGCCCAAACGCAGGGGGAGGACCCCGGCTTAAAACACCTACTCGAGGAGAAGACGGTGTGTTGTCTTTATAGTGAACCTCACAAAGTTGGAACATGAGTGTAGGATGATTAGTGCTTGGGTTCCCTCTACTTTACCTTAAGGGAATGGGGATAATGCTGTTCCGACTGTCTGGCTTCTACTGTAGAGGTTTGGGTGCTTGGGTTTAATTCAGGGTTTGCTAACTTCATACGGTTGATGATATAAATCCTTCATTACACATAATAAGGATTAGACCATGATTCCCATAGTTTAGGGTCCTTAAGGTAATGCAGGATTTATATCATCAAGAGTAATGTCTTCGGGGTTTAGTGGGCTGAGGGGTTCGGAGTTTAGGAGTTTCGGGGCCTGAGGATTGTACGGCTTCTGGGGGCTTTTGGAGGTTGAACCCAGAGACTCCAATATGCCTTAATTAAGGAATATTCCTTAAATTATGGTAGGATCCCTCATAAGATTTAAGGTATATTCCTTAATTAAGGGCTGTTGGAGTCTCCGGGAAAGGGCTTTGGGGTTCATGGTGGCGTAGGCTTTTGTGTAGCTTTTAACTTTCAACCGTTTAGTTGTGTTCTTAGGTTAAGGGAGTACTGAACTTATCCTCGGTAGGGTGCTAGAGGTTTAGACTCCAGGGTATTGATGGCCGTATTTTGGTCTCGGAGATCAGAAAATGCGGGACCCTAGTGCAGATGTAGATCTTAACCACAAGGATCCTCAGTATAAGCGGGATTTCAGACGACTCTGGATGTCATTTCTAGAATTTTCTCACACCCACGAGCTTATCGCCAGTGCTCCCTGTTGGAGTTTGTCGCTGTCTGGATCTCCGAGATGTGTTGGGGTTTTCTAAGGGGTACTTAGAAACATTTCTTTAATTTTGGGTTATTACAATCCCTAAGAAACAGCTAAAATTGTAATTTTTGCTAGGGTTCTAAGTTCAGTATAGTTTTGTTGGCTTCAAGGGGCGATCGCACAATTAAGAGGTAGCTTCGGAGGTAGGTCATGCTAGCCGAAGCCAGAGTTAAACCCTAAAGGCTGTAGCACTGGACACACGCAGACACACACACACACACAGACCTCTTGCATGCGGCGCGCACTTCACATGTACCCAGACTGTTGGATCTTCCCGTCTTGCTCATTGCATGGTGCTTGCTACCGCTTCTTGTATGGAGATAGCAACACCGCACAAACCGTTTCAAACAGGCCATCTGTGTTTTGCATGGCAAACTTTACATGCACGACCGCCCAGCGTATGTCGTAGCGCCTGCACTTTGCAACTATCCCGACCCGGGGTGGCTTGTGAACGGAAGCACTTGCAAATTATTGCCCTCACGAAGCATTGTTCACCGGAGGAGATCCCTAGCAAATGGTTTCTGGATGATGAGCTTCCTGGCTTTGCCTTCTATATCCCCAAGCACTAAAATAAGAGCTTTAACCGAGGGTGCTTCTACATCATTCCAAGCCCGGCACCCTAAAGTCCTAGAAGGGATTGCTGACTCACAAGACGGTAGTTACAGTCGACAGTCATGTCTTCCAAAGTGACCGGCCGACGCATGAACTAACCGTTGCTGAAAGATATTATACTAGAAGACAGCGACGATCACTACTGCCCTCCCAAGCGCTTGCATGTTCAATCGCTGCCGAGAGCTTCTCAGCTAGATGTCGGAAATCCGCAGCTTTGAAAACCCTAAACCCTAAACCCTAGATCCTATGCTAACCCCACAACAGCTGTAGCCCGACTCGAACCTTTAAAGACTCATTGGGTAGGATATGACACCCAGGTCAACTTTGTCATTCGAGGGCTTCGGTCGCTTATCCTGAAACCCCACCCCTTAAAGCCTAAACCCTAAACCCTAAACCCCACCCCTTAAAGAAGGTTTAGGGTTTATAGGGTTTACCCTAGGGGGCTCAGGCCTTCCAGGGTCCCGGGATTTCCAACTTCAGGGCCCGCTGTTTCTTTGATCACGGGTCCTTAAGCTCCCAAGCCCACGGCCAGGCGAAAAAATGCCTCATTATCCCGCAGCAGCATAAAGCCGATCAAGCTATAGGCTAAAGCGGCTTAAAGTAAGTATCAAGCCCCAAAACGTCGGGCTAAGTTTGTATTGGGCACGTTTGAGTTGTCGATGTCTTCAACCCTGAAGCCCAACCGGAATCAGATAGCGTGGATTCAATTCTACTCTCTGCAGGTCGGGGGTGGAACGGCTGAAACCTCACTAGATCTCATCAGACTTGGAAGGAGCATCCCGGAAGGCACTTTTTCTTGCGACTAACGCAAAAAGTGCAAGCTTTCTTCGAAAGATAGCTGACCTATTTGCAGCCTATTATACATAGAATTCCGGACCTTTTTTTCTAGGAGCTAACATACACTCACTGCTTTTGGTGGTCGGGAGGGTGCAACACCCGCCACCGGTTGCGGAACAGTGCACAGGAAGTTTTGCCGGCGCGAAGTCCTCGAAGAGAATGTCATTGACGCAGAGATGTTAAAGAGAATCGACTTCTTCCGCAGCTTGGCTGAAACTTATAATTTAGTATTGGTGGTACCAAATACATATAGTAGTGGGGTATGTTGGTTCCGGACCGTAGTAGGCAGTACATAGCTAATTTTCATGCACGGCCCAGGGGACCTAAAATTTCGACATCGCGTTTCGGAGTCGGGGATTGTAGTGCATGGCTCTTGGTTAGTTCCCGGTTAAGAAAGTACATTAGTTAAGTACATGCACATATAACCCGAAACCCCAAGGCCAAAGGTTCAGTGTAATTAGGGTTTCGGGTTTAAGGTTGTGATAGCTGGCAATCTAGAATGTCTCGACAATCGACTCCCGTCCTTCCTGAGAGCAGCATTTTATGTCCACATGCTTCTCTCGAGGATTGACGTGCTAAGCACGAGGCGAAAAGTGTCTTGCACTTGTGGTACTTGGAAGGTCAGGGGACTTAGTAAGTCGTTTATAAGTAGGGTTATAATTGGGGTAACTCCATTTAGAATACTTATAACTCTTATAAACCCCCCCCCCCCCACTTACTAAGCCCCCTTCCCCTCCAAGTAGAGCGTAGACGTGCCCGTGTCAACAACCGTCGGCCTAATAGTTGCATCTTTTCTCTGCGATTTGTGCAAAAAGCTAGCGGCTTGTTGCTATGTCTGCTATGTCTCCCTGGTCGAACAGTACGGCAAACCCTCAACCCTAAACCCCTAAACCCTAAACCCTAAGGAGTTGATTATGATTGCAGGTCGAGATCTGGCTAGACTTGAGTCCAGTGGCAAAGAAGCGGTTTATGGAAGTAGTGCAAAGATGTGTGTCTACTGTACTGTATATATATATATATACATACATACACATATATGTATAAAATAATAAGTTACACTTGACGCAGGAGGCCTTTGTTCAGATTTGTAAGTCGCCAGCCATACAAACGTCACGTGCACACCTGCGCCCATGTTCCAGCCATTAAGGCGCCTATGTTGGGAAGCATAAGGACAGGACCCCTCTAAACCCTAAACCCTTATAGTACAGTTTTTGATCTCTTTAAAGGAACCCTTATGAGAAAGGGGCTGCTCAGAAGCCTTGCGTGAGCTTCCACCCTTTGGGGCCCTGAGCAAAATCGTGGGAAACCCAGGTAACTTCGGGCCAGCATTCTTGGATGAGCTGCTGAGCAGTCCGGAGCCGCGGCTCAGGGTCTGTTTTGTAAAGGTCCTGCCACGCAGGGTTTCGATTGCATTGGGATGTATGGTGTCGGGGTGCCCCAAACCGCAAAGTTGCGTGGGGATTTCGGGTTTTTGAGTGGCACACAGCAGTGTTGAGTCAACAAAGTTCTGATTGCGCAGCCGTCCTAGGGAGCCTCAAAAGACGGACGATGGAGTAGGACGCACCCCATAACGGCCTTCTAGTTCAAAGGACACTATAGTGATTTTTGAGAGCGGTATGTTCAGATCGACGACGACTGCATTTCCGATGACGAGATGGTGGGACCAAGTTCGGACCAAGGAGAGTAAAAGTAGGACTGATCAATAACCGCTCCAAAAAGGCAGCTGTGAACGTATTCGTCGAAGCTTGGCAGCTTTACTAAAAGCAACAACTGCAAGAAGAGCTAAGGAGTAATGGCACGAGGAAATCAGGGTATACAAGGTCGTGCTGAGAGTGAGGCTACGCATAGTCTTCAGGTTCTGATCATAAGGTTGACGTGGTTTCAAGGATGCAAGACGGGAAAACGAGTCAGAGCCACTCTTACCCAATCGCCTTTAGGCAAGAAGGCTTATTTTCGGAACATAGGAAAGCCGAGCCCCACAAGAGCCCCCTGAAAAACACTGGCTAAACCCTATCTGAAGAACCCCATGATGGGCATTTGCACCCTTCCGCAGCCTCCCCTAAAAAACCCAAACCCTCATCCCTAAACCCTAAACCATGACAAAGTGCTCGAACTGAGCCTGGAATTCGCAAATATGGACTTGTAACCCTGCTTCGCGTGTTCAGCCATGCAGGAGGCAAAAAAAAAACCTAAACCCTCATCCCTAAACCTTAAACCCTAAACCCTAAAACCCTATACCCTCATCCCTAAACCCTAAACCCCCCAAAAAAAGCCTAAAACCCTAAACCCTAAAACCGCCTCAACCCTGAAGCCATGAGATCCCAGGAGAGCATCCGAAAAGTGTTGGTCATGCCCGGCACGGTCCTGCTGCGTGAGGGAGCTCCTGGTGACAGCATGATGGTCGTCTCAAAGGGCTCCCCGGCCTGCAGTCTCTTCAATTAAAGTACGGTTATGGCATTGGTGCAGTATGTTGGTAGTATTTTGGCTGTATTTTGGTCGTTTTGTCTAGTATTTGAGCATCTTTAGAGTTCGTTTGTTTTGCATGGTGAAATAATACTACTACAGAAGTCGTAGGGAGTATCATCACCTGCATGACTACCAGAGCCCGGCAACATGCCAGTGTCGTTTCATGCCCTGAATGTGCCGGCCAGCTTTTTCAATCAGGAACTCTTTTCTTCTAGAGTCACAGTGTAAAGCCCTTCTGTAGCTCCAGCGTGGCACAAATTTAGGCGATCCAGCGGTGTCCCTAAACGCAGTAGCCCTAACCAAGCCTAAGCCTTAGATCCCTTCCCCCCATCCCAAAACAGTTCAGCCCTAAAGCCCCTCACCAAAAAAGACACGGACCTCTTGATCACTTGACTTGGACGTTTGTTGGTGTACATCACAAGGCCGCGTGGCTGCCTCGGTGAATGGTCGGGTGGTGAAGCACCTGGGAGAGGGCTCTTACTTTGGCTCCCTGGCAAAAATTCGACGATCCCTGAGTGTTAAAGGTCTTAGAGTATTTCACAAGTGTGTATCGGATTTCACACGGTTACATAAGAGCTCAAGAACTCCCCCGAAGAACGCCAATTAATGTGTGTATGTCAGGTGCTAGCGGGTCATAGGTTTATTGGTGATAGGTGTTTGGGATTTGCAAACTCCATATGTGTGCCCCTGACTTGATCTTGAAACCTCCCCCTCGCGACGTACAAGCCTCAAGCTTAAAAGGGCACGCCTTTAGTGATGGAGGCCATAAATGAGGCAACTACGCCTGCAAGCGCTTATTACCACGCTGATACCTAGCCATGGAAACCTTGTAACACCCTCCTGCACCTGAAGGACCAAATGACCCTTAAAAGTACGGGCCCGATGCGCATATACTATGAATCCCTATAATAATGGTATATGAACCTTAAACCCTCTTAGGGTTCATTTCGTCCTAAAGCTATGGAACCTAAACCTTATAAAGCGCAGCCAGCCTCCGTGTGCAGGAGAACTCGTGTTTTTGGGTGCAGCTCTCCTCCGCACAGCGACGGTGACTGCCACGACCTTCTGCGATGTGCGGATCATCTACAATCGCAGTTTCAAGAGGACTCTTAAATTAATCGGTGCTTAGTAGCAACCCTCTTCACAAATGCTCCCGGCAGTAGTCGTATGCACTCCTTGGTCATGGGCGGACATGCTGCTGCGATGATTTCGGTACAGCCAGTGCCAGCCAGGATCGCGGACAAGTATCCAGAGGCACCGACTCTCCAGGGGATCTGGCTTTGGTTGATTTTTGCTGATGACAGAATAGACTTGAAGAGGGACCTTCAAGTGTGTTCTCACGGCGTGCCCATTCAACTGTACTATACTTTACTCTATGCTCCCCAGCTTCGCCAACTGAGTCGCAAGACTTTGAATGCCGTCAGGCTTTTAATAAGAGCGTCGAGAGTCCAAGTGCAATCTAACGCAACCGTGCGCGTAACCCTCGTGGCTGCATTCATTTAACTGTCCAGAACGTCAGGTTCAGCACGAAGTTTGTATGCCCGCAGCCCTCAAGCCATCTTGCCCTGAAGCACGCGTTGAAGACATCGTAATTGCTGTGCTAAGAGGTCATAGACATAGTGTTTTGTAACCCCGACGCACATTGGCAGGTACAAGCTGCGCTCAACAAGTTTGATCTCGCGAACAGCGACCCGAGATTAAATGCCAAGGCGGGCCACAGCTCATTGTATGGGTCAACTCCCCCATTCACGTTCCTGCAGTAGTGGTTCTTCATTGTTGCTCTTCGGCTAGTGGGCGTTGCCGATCGCCACCGGTGAATCTGAAAATGCCGTCATCAGTAGCCAGTTTAACAGGTTGGCTGATTGACAAGCCGTGGATAGCGAGTAATTAGTGACAGGGTTGCTGTTAGCTTTGGAGTAGTCGTCGCCGTAGCAATAGCAGCAGCATCAGGAGTAGTAGTACAGGTAGTAGTAGTAGTAGTAGTAGTAGTAGTAGTAGTAGTAGTAGTAGTAGTAGTAGTAGTAGTGGTAGTAGTGGTAGTGGTAGTAGTAGCAGCCGTAGCAGTAGTAGTAGTAGTAGAGTAGTAGTAGTAGTAGTAGTAGTAGTAGTAGTAGTAGTAGTAGTAGTAGTCAGTAGTAGTAGTAGTAGTAGTAGTAGTAGTAGTAGTAGTAGTAGTAGTAGTAGTAGTAGTAGTAGTAGCAGTAGTAGTAGTAGTAGTAGCAGTAGTAGTAGTAGTAGTAGTAGTAGTAGTACTACTACTAGCAGCGGCAGCAGCAGGAGTTGTAGTAGCAGCAGCCGTAGTAGTAGAGCAGTAGTAGCAGTAGCAGCAGTAGCAGGCGCAGCCGCAGTCGCAGTGGCAGTAGCAGTAGCAGTTGTAGCAGTATGAGTAGTAGTAGTAGTAGTAGTAGTAGTAGTAGTAGTAGTAGTAGTAGTAGCAGTAGTAGTTGTTGTTGTCGTCGTAGTAGCCGTAGTAGCAGCAGTAACCGTCGCTATCGTTGTCTCACTTTTCGCCTACCTAATCGGCTCAATGTGGCTACGGACGGTTGATAAGGCTTTGGGTTTGGGATGGTTCACGGAGAGACATGTGTGTCATGTGTGTAAACATGACGACCAGCTTTGTCAAGCTCCGCGAGCAAACATCTAGGAAAATTGGGTGCGCAATCAAGAAGGCGTTGCCCACAACATGCCCCCAGCAGTCAAGAAATCTTTCGATTTATAGATATATTATGTACTATTTGAGGGTTACTTATGGACGCTCAGGGTGATCCCACTGCGTAGGATTGCAAGGTTTTTTGAAATTGCATTGCGGTCAGGCAGCCGGGAAGCTGGGCCGCGCATTGGCAGATGCTTTGGCGCAAGCCTTTCAGCGACCCGACTGTGACACCACCGGTTATGTTTGCAAATCCGCATCGTGGTGTTCCTTCGTGTCTGATTCGCCACAGAGACCGAAGCCTCAACCTCTGCTTAGACACTGCCTGTCACCTTCGCCCCCACCTCCTTGCTGCAGAGACTTGGTGTAACAAAAACTAGGACAACGACATTGTCGAGGCTCTAAAGGAATCTGGGCATGCGGCATGTGGGCGGCTATCCTGAAACCCAACGCTACCGCTACATTGATTGAGTTGAAACGGCGTGCTGAGTCCAGGAGCCTTCCGCGAGTCCCAGCTTATTGTGATCGAGTCATCTAAGCTCCTGGAAAATATGGAGCAGTTTGATTCTGTCGAGTTCCGTGGTGTGATTGTAGTACAATATCATCCGAAACTCGAGTCTAGTTATGAAGGCCCCTATCTGCGTTCGAGTCAGTAATGTTGACATATGATGCCGACTGTGCGGAAGTGGTGATGTCACGAGATGGTGATGATGTTGACGATGGCGAGGCGGAAATGGTGACCGTTATGATGGCGATGGTGGCGTTGTTGACGATGGTACTGACCACAAAGGCGTGAAGTTCCAGCTATGTGGCGGCATTGTGATTTAGTGATGTTGCTGGTGACAACAAGTGTGGTGATGATGTCGATCAGCATCTGATGATGAGGGTGGTGGCGGTGGTGATGTTGACGGTGATGGCCTGGTCAGTTCTGTTGGAGGCTCCGGGATAGCGTGGGTTTCTGGGAGGCCTCTCAGCTTGCTTGGTTGGTGCTACAGTAGCCCTGCAACCGCTCACTGAGGTCTATCCATGAAGCACAGCCACTTGGCAAGAAGCGGCTGACTTGTTGAGACGAGGGTTCAAGCACCACGAGCTTCCTCGTCTTTCAGAGAAACTGTTGTTTTGCTTCAGGTCAGCTCGGGGGAGAATAAGCAAGACAGAGTTCGGAGTAACGGAAGCTTGGACATAGCCTTCTTTCGTGTGCCGCAAGGTCCAGGACTTGTGCTGCAGTCTTCAGCATGAATCCGACTTGGCCGGGTCAACCTTCGAGTCTTTGAAAAAGAGCTTATGTAGGTAGTGTCAACCGTGCTTCCGTCTTGGCTGAGTGAAGCTTCGAGTCAATAGATGTTCGTAGTCATTCTTTCTCCTACCGAACTCCTACCAAATCTGATTGATATAATCCAAAGAGTTTGGTGCAACCAGGCTCGTTTATCTCTACACTCGCTGCAGATACCCAATATTCAGGGACCCAAACAGCACATAAGCATAAGCATTTCATAGGGATATCCCTACCTTATTGGGCTTCATTATAAGGTGCTTATATGGGACATACCATGACATCCCTATACTAATTTTGCTTACGCGCTTTTTCGGGGCCCTAAATATTACGCCTGGTGGAAGCTCTCCATCGAAATGCCAACTGTCGAGGAAGAGTGCCGCAACCCGATTGACTTTGAGCTCGTCGCCGCGGAAAACTTTCAGTCTTCCGAACAAGAAAGCCTAGGGTGCAGGACCTACCTTAACCCTGAAGAGCCTACCTTGTTAGGGTTCCTTATTACGATTTCCTTATGTAAGTCCGTAAAAACGTAGGTTCTTCAGGGTTAAGGTAGAGTTCAGGTAAGAAACTGGAAGCTGCAGCAGAGCAATGTTGAAAGAATGAGCAGATACACTGTGCCATCACCGTTACATGTGTAATCACCACTAACATTCTTATCCTGATACTATTCCCTTTGGTATTAATCCTCGGTTTATAGTAGAAGCCAGAAAGTTGGAACATGGCTTTAGGATGATTAGTGCTAGGATCCCTTATTCTTTACAGTGAGGCCATGAGTCATGAGGATAATGATGTTCCAACTTTCTGGCTGCTGCTATAAGATAAAGCTAAATCCCTACATGGGTGGTTGTCAAAATTAGGGTTCCTTTTTGGGTACCCTACATAATGGGTGCCGTACTATAATGGGGACCCCAAAAAGGGACCCTAATTTTGACCACCACCCTTACAGATCCCCTTTAGAGAACCCTTAAAGGATCCCTTTAAAGGTACCCCTAAACCCTTTATAGAACCCCCCCCCTTTATAGATCCCTGAAAGGCCCCTACTTGGAGGTTCATGGGTAGTTAGAAGTAGGGTTCTAAGTCCCCTAATATGGGTTATAAGTATAGGTACCCTGCTTATAACCCTACTTATAACTACCCTAAACCCTAATCCCTAAACCCTATAGATCCCTCTAAAGGAACCCTAAACCCATAAACCCACATCAGGGCTTCGGAAGCCTCAAAGCCAGTGCGCAGCCTGGCGACCGCAAGTCTCACTTGACCAGGCCAAGAGCTCGCTCTGACCTTTCCCTCAAGCCCTAAAAGCCCTTTCCCCTTAGGGTTTAGGGTTTAGGGTAACCCCTAACCCCTAAACCCTAGGACCCCTAAACCCCTAGAGCCCTAACCCCTTAAACCCCTAAACCCTAACCCCTAAAGCCCTAACCCCTATAAACTATAAACCCTAAACCCCTAAAACCCTAGGACGCCTAAACCCCTATAAAGCCTAAACCCCAAGCAGGGGCCCCATGACATAAGGGGATCTCTTCAGGGTTCCTTTACGTGTGCCTATTTGGGGCTCCTTTAAAGGATCTGTTAAAGGATCTCTAAAGGGTTCCTTTAGAGAGCTCCTTTAAGGGTGCCTTTAAGGATTCAAGGATTCCTTACGGGATCCTTGACGGGATCCCTTGAGGGATCTCTTAAAGTAACCCTTAATGGTACTATAGGGCCCTGCTCCGGGTTTCAGAATTGTGCTGCCACGGGTACTATAAGATTCTGTAGGGGTTAGGATACTATCACTAATCATCAATGTGGTAGTTCGGCGCCTTGAGCATATTCACAGTGTTTATCCAGGTTCAGGGGTATTTCGGCGTGTTGGGCCTTTTTCGTTTGTATATGGTCAGAACATTATGACCAGGACGGCGCACCTGCAGGTGTCCTTCTCGAAGAGCGAGCGAGCCGTGGGCTCATTTTAAAGTAGACACTAGCCACTAGCTCCAATTGCGTTCCTTTTCCTTCGCGGGTCCAAAAAACATGGACCCCCAATGCCTTGCTTCCCCTGACGGAGGTGGCTGTTCTATCCACTCCTTCAAGGAGTAGTCACAAGATGTCGTCCGTAAGGCACACGCATCCGAGACCGGAGTAACTAAGCCCCGACACCCGTCACCCTGAAGCACCTGGGTGGCTCAGTAGACGGCGCTGCTCCCGAGGCGGGTAGCATATTCCAGGTTCAATCAAATATGTGGGAGTTTCCGAAAATTAGGGGTACCATATTTTGGGGTCCTTATAATAAGGATCCTACTATTTAGGGTACTATATTGGGGTCCCCTATTTTCGGAAACTCCCATGTAATATCGGCTTAAGGCAGGTTCGTCGGGCCTCCCGGTGACTTCTGCGGCCTCGGTGCTCTGGTTGAGCTTCTAGATTGTCAATTTGTGCGCTGATTTATGGGAGTTTCCGAAATTGGGGTACCTTATTTTGGGGGTCCTTATAGTAAGGATCCTACTATATAGGGTACTAGATATATGTATGTACAAAAAATCGCAAATACATGTGTGTACATATACAGTTCAATGTGTGTTTCTATGTAATATGTGTATATGTGTACATATGTACGTGTGAATGTACGTACACATGCGTGCATACATGTATGTGTGTTGTCCATGTGCGTGTGTGTGTGTGCGTGTATGTATGCATATACGTATGCACACAGGTATGTCCGTATGTGTATAAATGTATTGCCGTGTAGACGGTAGAGATCTATGAAGAGTGCTTGTTCCGCTGCTGAGCTGCGTATGTCCGTTTGCGCCTTTGCAGAGTCAGTAATACTGCGCAGTCGATGTGCCAGCTGCTGCAAGCATGCTATCCGGCGCATCCTCCTCCGTGCCAACACGACCATCGTGTTGATTGATCCGCTTTTTGCCTATTGGAACAGCATTGGCAACTGTCACCAGGCATTGGTACTGTGTGTGGTGAACTCTAGCAAGGGTGCTGTTCCAACAAGAAATTCAACCTGCATGCTTTCATTATCGTGTTGTCTGTGCAATTAGCTGGCGACACTTGGCCTGTGGCCGCGCCTACTGAAATTTGCCCTCCAGACGCGGCAACAGCTTCAGCAGCCAAACATCGCTCAGAGTCGTCTTCTTTTGGCGTGCGGCTGCCGTGTTTGTCGTCAGTCTCGCGGTTTGTCCTAGTAGTCGAGTAGGTAACCTTTAACCTTTTTTTGGGTCGTGTAGTCCTTATATAATCCCTATATAACCAAAAAGGTTAATTAACCTTTAGTTCCCCATGATACCCGACAAGTAGGTTGTCCATGCTGTCGTGATGCCGCTCGGATGCTGGAGGTGGTGATAGTGGCGGCCGCGAGGATGAGATGAAGTGAGAGGAGACGTGATGAAGCTGGTTGGGAGCCAGAGAATGGCAAAGAAGGTGATGATGGTGTTTCCGCTGACGATGACAAGAATGATGAAGATGATGAGGACGAAGACCAAGCAGGGCTGTGGGATGATGCTTCTGCCGTCTGGATGCTTGTGCACATTCATGTTCAATGGGAGTGTGCGGCTTGATGTTGAGATAGTGATCATGGTGATGGTGATAATGGTCATGATGTTAACGATGATGATGACGATGAGGAGGAGGAAGGTGTTGACGAAGCGAATGAAGAGGTGTTTCCATAAGGATATCGTTGGTGAAGGTGATGTCCATGTTGCTCATGGTGACGATGAGCATCCTGCTGGAATTACATTTATGGCCAAATCAAAAATATTGGCCACAGTACATTAGCAGAGCTTGCACATATTTGGCATCATGCCTTTTTCGGGTAGGACTCCGTGTATCCTGGCGACTCACTGGCGACCACTACTGCTAAAATCTTGGCTATGAATTGACTACGAGTGTGGCTGTTTCCTACTCTCGGAAATTACGCACGATTCAAACGGTAGTGGTTCGCTGTTGCGTGGTTTCTGGTGATTTCTTGCCTGTTTAGCTTTTGCCGTCCTCATCCCAACGTTCGATATTGGTTCTGTTTGTGAATTTATTTCACCGTAGTTCTTCGCACCTCACTGGACAGTCCCGCGCCGCGTGGGAGTCAGGTGTCGCTGTGTTTTGCCGTGTGTTCCTAGTACACAATGTGCCGGCCCATGCATTTGTGCGGTCTTCTTCCGGAGGCTTCGCATGAACAGCTGGTGTTCATCTTCAGTTTCTGAATAGAAGCCTCCGGTGGATGTGCAGGAAGATCTAGCTCTGGTCTGCTGGCGAAGCCACAGTGCATGAATGGATGGTTGTTTTAGCATTGTCAACAACAGAGGAGAGAAAAATGCCTGCAGTCAGCCCAAACGAACGTGCTGGCCGAAGCCCTAACCCAGGCCTGGGTCAGTGACTTTGGAAGATGCCTGGCGTCCGCATGCAAAACTACAGGGTGGGTACCCGGTGGCGGACTTGTCCCGGCGGCGGATAGCAGTTTGGCTTGGGGCTTGTAGACTGGACTACTTGGACGCTATTGCATAGCATAGCATCCTTACAGCTGAATTTATGATCGGGAGGCTAAGCCGCCTATGATAGTGCATGCTTGTTCGCGTTAGGATCATCTCATGCCAACGGCCGTTCGTTGGGTACAAGTCAAGGGCCATCCTCAAAACCTTGAAGATTTTTCGCAGTTTATGTTCCAGCACAGATGTATGTAGAGTTAACCGTTTAAGCGGGTACATCTCTCCCTTGGTGGATACTTACCGCCGTTACTTGCGCCGCATTCTGGCTTCCGTTATCACTCCGGCGCAACATCGGATACCGACGCCAAGCAAGAGCCGGACCCTAGCACTATTTACTTCATACCAACCCCAGTCATTGGTTCTTACCGTTATCATTACGTTTTGCGTTTTTGTGCTGTTAGTGACAATGCTCGTAGAATGGTGATTGTGACTGTGATATGATTAACTACTGTTCTGAAATGGTGCAGGAAGCCACTCCAACCGCACAACCCTGAAAGCTGCAACCCCGAACACACTTCAAGTAGAGTTTAGGAATTTAGGATTTATCTTAAGCTTCAGCCATGATGACCCTGAAGTTCGGGGTTTCGCACCAAACCTGACGGCCTAAAACTAGAGAACCCTTCAGCTGCAAAAAGCCCTGTTGTCTCGCATGGGATGGGTGGCGGAAGTTCTGCCTCCCGCGGCCAGGAGGCGAGAGGGCACTGGCGTGTTTGCTGACTTCACGGTTTAGTTACACAGTTCCTATTTAATGTGTATATAAAGACATGTGTATACAGTATACATGCTTACATGTGTATGTATATATACGAGTGTCACGGACACGTTCACTTGTCTACAGTGTATATCTGCATTTGTATACCAGATCGAAAGAGGATTCGGCCGCTCGCCCCGACTCGCCCCGTTGCCCCTCCACGATGTTGGCACACAAAACAGAGCGAGTTGTTGTTTGCAGTCTTGACGGTGTTTAGCCCTCTTGCTTTGTTCAGTCAATCGGTAGAGAGTTGCTCTCTGCGCCCCAGCCAACAGAGTAGATGATCTGCTATGATTTATGAGCCGACAGTGCTTCCAAGGCTGTTCCCCGTGCCCTACGCTACGCAAGCCGCCCTTGTTTGCGATCTGATTAAAGATGGTGGTTCAGCCCAGTCTATAGTTACCACAGCGCCCTACCACACCCTGAGCCGAAGACCTAAACCCTAAATCCTAAACCCGGAATGGTCCTAAACCCTAAACCCTAACCCCTATAAACCCTAAACCCTAAACCCTAACCCTTAAACCCCAAACCCTAAACCCCTAAACCCTAACCCCTAAACCCTAAACCCTAAACCCCTAAACCCCAAGCCCCAAACAGAAGAGCACCAGACGAGTCCGATTTGTGGGAGCACGAGCTCCCAAACCAAGAGCCGAAGAGATGGAGCTCCCAAGCCCAAGACTCTTGAGCGGGATTCTATAAGGGAATTAAGGAATCTACTTTGAATTATAGTATAGTCAAGTTATAGTAGGGTCCCTAATATGATTTCAGGGAATATGATTTAAGGATTCGAGAAGGGAGTTCACGAATATAGATTGAATTACACTAGGGTCCCTAATATGATTTAAGGAGTCTCTAAGGGTATTCAGGAATATACTTCGAATTATAGTAGGACCCTGCTATACTATGATTTAAGGAATATTCCCTAACTGAGCGGAATCCTTGCGAAGCCTGAACCCGAAACCCGACCCAAGCGGAAAGGACAACCTGGTGTCTGCGCTGCAAGTCGGCGACGTCTTGCAGCTCCATGGCACAGGGAGGAGATGGGAAGGCTGTGTCTAGGGGCTGGGGCTGTAGAGTGACATAGTGGAAAGGGTTTACGGTTTCGATGTTGAGGCTGCGTTGGGTTAAGTCATAGTGAGTAACAGTGTAGGGTTTGAGGGCTTGCAGGGTTTGCGTGGTTTCGGGGCAAAGATGGCTTTTGGGGGCTGACGGCTTGAAGGGCTAAGGGTTTTGGGGCTTCCGGGGGGGAGGTTCGGAGGTTAAGGGCTTTAACGGTGTACGGCTTTGGATTTGTTGAGGAGTTTGAGGGCTTGGATTGTAGTGTTTCAGGTTTCAGGAGCCATATGGGCCGTGAAGTGCTGACGCCTTGCAAGACCCTTCAGAGCGTTTAAGACCTTCTCAGTCTATTCAGAACCATGTGTGCTGGAGTTTGGTCGAAGTTAGCAGGAACCCTGGAGTTTGTATTGCAAGCTTCATGCCTAAGGCCCGAAGCCCTACAGTCCCTATGCAGGAAACCCCACAGGCCCCATTCCCCTTAACCGTTCGTCCTAAGCTCCTAAGCCCATGTGGGAACGCAGAGAGTGAGACAGGCCATGTGCTGGGTGCCCGCGTAGCTGCTTGTCTGCAAGGAATTGGCAGTTGGCTTATACTCATAATAACAATCATCATCATAGTAATAATACACAATATCAGGCCCTCCTTGTCTTCACAGGACCGGAGCTCCCAACTCTATCCGAAACCATTGGTGCCCGCTCATCACGGGCTCCCGCTCCAGCCAGCCAAACCGTATACCCTTACCCAGCCAAACCCTAAACTCACAACTCGTAAGCAGTTGCTCCACGGAAATTCAGGATGGGACTTTGTTGCTTCGCCTGCTGCAGTCCGCAGGTGAGTATTGAAAGCATAGAATCCATCTCCCGCTTCCGATAGCATGGTGTTGATCTCGAAAAACTACACTCTGAATGGGTTCTGGTACAAATAACTCGTCATTTTGGCACATGGAGTTTCAGGGTATAAAATAAGTTGCATCGGCCCCACAGAGTCCAATGTAGAAAGATACAAAACAAGCCAAAGAAGCAGTTATCCCTAGAGCACCAAAAGCAAGGCAAAACGCACAGGGTTTACTGGGTTGTCCTTTGGGATCGTTTAGTTGTTTTTATTTCCCCTACTATGTTGTAGAGAACCATAATGGTAAATAAGCTTCAGCGGGCTCGAAGCACTAGTCAGTTCCGGGTTTCAGGTTTAAGGTTGAGGGTTGGCTGCTGAGGCTACGAGCTGAGTCAGGTTAGACATGAACTTTGTCATAGTTGGATAACATGTTTAACATTTTATGGCCTATGGAGACTCAAACCCAATAGGGAACAAACATGTAACTTTCTAACTATATAATGGTATCCCAACCATAAACTAGTAAATCCAGGAGAGATATTTTGTTGGCTCCTGGAGCTCGTGATGGCTCGTCTTGAATGGCTTCAGGTCGGTAGTATCGGAGTTTGAGCGGCTTCCTTCGATACGGAGGTCTGATCTTCCACTATGGTCCCTCACTAAAGGATCATACCGGAACATCACTCAGAACGCTGTTCTAGCCAGAAGCCCATATATTAGAAGCTGCCCCCACCCTGTAATAGTGGTATAATAGGAATATTGTAGGACCATAATATAGTCCTTATAGTCACTATTACAGGGTGGGGGCCGCTTCTAATATATACCTTCAAAATACCCTCAAAAGAACCCCTGCCAACAAAAACATCATGGGAACAGTTATAGGGAATCTAATGCTCAAGTAGGGTCTAGCTTCAGTCTTGCTGTTTGAGGTGGATGTGCGAAAGCCACGACCTCAGCAACGGAAAAGTCTGGGTGACGTGGAGCAGTCGGAAATGTGTCCTTTGCGTGCCGTGCGTTTCTGGAACAGGCCACGTGCGCATAGAACTTGTCTTAGAGATGCCTGCCTGGGAAAAGCCCTCACACGAAACAGCATAATGCAGCTCTTAACTGATTAGCAGCTGCTTCTCCGAAACCAATAGTCTATGCATTGGTAGAGCTTAATTGAATAGCTAATTACTTTGTTCATTGTTGCATCCGGTACGAAAACGAGTCCTATGTACCATGAACCACAAACGCTACACAGGGGACATGCTTGATTGTTTAGTTTATTAGGACATATATAAGCGAAGATGCAAAACCAGACCCCCTAATACTACAACCTATCTCAGTGGAAATCCCGCTTCAATATGTGGGGAGGGGAGGGTTTTATAATCGGGGGAGCGGATTAGTACTAATTAGCGTGTCCGGCATCCGGTGACATCGTATTTGTGTTTCAGTTAGCTTTGCTGCGAGGTCAGATGACACAGTGCCGCCTTACTGCGAGCAGCACGTTATCCGTTTTTATTTGGTTTCAGCCTGTAGAAGCGATCCCCTCTCTTAGATCGCAAATGCTCAACCGTAACTGGGGCGGAAGTCTCGTGTTTGTGTTGTGTTGGGGCTTCTAAGCTTCGGGTCGAGTGCACATACCCAGAGACTCCAATATCCCTTAATTAAGGAATATACCTTAAATCATATAAGGGATCCCACCATAATTTAAGGAATATTCCTTAATTAAGGTATATTGGAGTCTCTGGGTACCTCCGGTCCGGAGGCCATTGCGTTGCGGATGACGCAGACTCTAAATGTCTCATAGCTGCTTGGTGTTTGTTGCACCTGTCCTCTTCCAGTTCGGTGCTCCTAAATTTGAGACCTCAGCGAAGAGCAGATTTGCCGCCGGGTACAGTTGGTGGTTCAGCCAAAGTGTCTTCAATCTGGGAGGGACAAGTCCCGGATTTGTTTGTTGGCTTTCTGTTGGCCAGACCTGATTTTGCAGATCTGTGCAGTATGTTTGCAAGCTGTGCGAGGAAAGTGCAGTATCTCGATGGTGGCTACAAGCGCTTCACTGCTTCGGAACTCTGCCAGCTCATTGCCAAGCGACCGAAAAACTCACAGTCACTGCAGGACTCCTTTGACGGAGCGGTTCATTGTGGATACCTTAAATTCTACTTTGAGCTGCCGACAGCTGCCTTGTAGGGTCCTTAGAAAGTCTATATAAAAGCACTGCCCGTCCAGCAGGTGTGTCGTGGTTGTTCCGGGTTGGAGTTAGGGGAGGGTTTCCGCGTAAGCCGCTGTATAGAACTGTTTTCTGGTAAATGGGTGTGTAGGGTTTGGCTATGCCCAAGGTGCGGGCCATGGGTGTGGTGAGGAATGTGCGGCGGTGCATGTTAAAACCCAAGCCGGCTTGATCGCGACGGAATGCAAAACCTGAGTTCACTGCAGGCAAGTCTGTGGTATAGAGTATTTACAGAGTCAACATGGTCAGCAGCTCGCATCAAATTAGCTAGCCAACTTCATCCAAAGCCACAGTAGCGGCCGCAACCTCATTGTATTCTTGTTCATGGGACGCGGTTTCCATGGGCTGAGACATACTCAGTACTGCGATGTTGCCACATTTCCCAGCACTTGTAGTCTTATGTTTGCTGTGCCGATTCCGTGCCAAGCCTTGCTTTCGATCGCTGGCCATGGACTCTACACCATCTATTGGGCCAAGCTGACGTTATGATTGGTGTTGCTGCTTTTTTTGTTGCATTTTCTGACGGCCTGTCAAGCCCCGACCCTGGAACCAAAAGCCTTGGCATGCGAGAGGGAAGAAAGCCCCAATACCAAACTGTTGGAATCATGAAGCGATAAACTTTATTCTCTGGCTTGCGCGAGTTGTGAGCGCGCAAAGCTTAAACCCCACAATAAATACAAAAGCCATGTCGGAACCTCAGAAAGCCTGGACATACAAGTTTTCCTTGCAGCCGGCGTCCAGGACTTCCACATAGGTCAGCGCTTGGTGACATGGCTGCTACAGTGGTCGGGTTTAACATTTTTAAACCCGACCACTGTAAATGTCGGGCTTTCAGGGGCGTTTTGCTTGTTGCTTTGAGCGTCTTCAGCGTAGGCTTCCTGAGTTTTTTGCAGGTTTGTATCATGCACTTAGGGTATCTTAGGGTTCAGAAGTAGGCCCCGTGCTTCCAGAAAACCTGCTGTAGGGTTTGCCTTAGCCCGGAATAACCTACCTTTTTAAAGGACTTATATAAGAAATCATAAGAAGGAACCTTAAAAAGGGTAGGTTCTTCAGGGTTAAGGTAGGGATAGGGACTTAGGTGGCCGAAGCCTTGGGAAGCTGCAGGTGCTGACATCTGGGCGCTGGTCGTCGGACCGCTTCGTTGCCATCGTGGCGCCTCGTTCGCAGCTGTAGCTGCGGATGCCTTGAATCGGGTTTAGTGTTTAGGGGTTCAGGGGTTTAGGGGTTTAGGAGCGAGTCAGCTGTCCTGGCGTGACGTTGCAAGCCAGTTGCAAGAGGGGTTTAGGGAAGATGGACACCTGAGGAAAGCTAGGGGTGGGAGGCAGCATGCAGCGAAGTTGACAGTTCACTAATGGCCTCCATGGGGACACAGAGAATGCGACGAACTGAGGTTGACCTTCGGCAGCCGTCGCCTCAGACAGATTTCTTGCAAGGTTTTGGGGTGTTTTTGGCGGGTCCCGCCATGTTCCAGCATAAAGAGAGCTGCGAGCCAGCGCTTGTCGGAAGTTTTGCTGAGGGCCTGTCCGGGTGGATAGACCCTGCAACTTCAACCCTCCCTCGGCTCTGAAGAGCTGCAATGCGAGGGGCGGCATGAAGGCTATGCAAGCACATTGCTCGCGTTTTCGCTCATCTTGGTCATAGTCATAATCATGTCAAGCCTCATCAGCATAACTTACCAACCTGTCTGCGTGGCTGCCGACCTGTCCTCCTACGACCTGCCCTCAACCTACCACATATCATGCAACCACAGAGCCCAGGGCATTGAGAATAGGGTGCATATGGGGCGCTCCTTGAATCATAACAAGAAGCGCCTTTCTTGTTTCAAGATTTCGCCACAAGGCATATTGGGCTCCCACGAGTAGGGATCAGTTTGTCTCACCATACCTTGCCTCCAGACACTTGGTTCGCTTGACCGGATTGAAGAGTCGCTTGGGACCATCAGTAGCAGCCCGAACCAGAGACTGCGCAATCCCTAAGCCGTAGACGCAAAGGCCATGGGCCTGAGCATGGAACCTATACCCCCTCAGCTTTTCTGGGATTTTTGGGTAATTACTCAGGATTTCAGATGTCAAGTTCACCCATTCTACTTACTATTGCATCGCGCGAGCCGGTGAGCCATGCCCCTACATCCGAAAACCTGTACGCCAAATCGTAGAGCCTTGCTTAAAGACCTAAGCCTCAAATACGTAAACTGAGAGCCTTAAAACTTTCAACTCATCCTTATGCGATCTTTCGACAACCATCAGAGAGCTTCACAGGCATCGGCTGCAAGGTACATGGAGCCCCTGATAAAGAAGCCTCCCCTCCAGTGGTTAGCAGAGCAGCGTATTCGAGTCTTTGCTAGTTGATAAGGATTTCCTTTCCCTAAGACTCCAAATAGCCCAAAGTAGGTAGCATTTATAGACTTTAGACCCCAAAGTAGGTACAATTTGTATACTTGGAGTCTTAGGGCATTGCCCTGAAAGATTCTGAGCTCACGAACCTGGAGTCTGCAGTACCACAGTAGGTCTGATGACACCGTGAAGCTCCGCTACGTCGACGGCGGCTTCCGTCGATTGAGTGTGGCAGAGCTGGAAATGCTCATGCTAGAGGACGGCTCCCTATCCTGAGATTCCGGATTATTTGTTTTAGGGGTTTTGAGCCGAAGGACCATAGCATTGGAGGCTTTTGCGGCTATGTTCAGCCTATGGCAGGGGTCCAAAAGACTGGCTAGTACAAGCCTTTAGGGCTGATGGCTACCATTCTCTTGGAGCTTACTCGGCATGCAAGCCTGTGAAGCCACGGTACAGAAATTAGACGAATAAACCAGTTCTTCTGTTGATGGACAAAATCCTGCATGACCCTAAGGACCCTAAACTATGGGAATTATGGTATATTCCTTATTATGGGTCATGCAGGATTTATATCATCAACCGTTGCACCGTTGGCTTTGTGATTTCGGATCACCGTACCTGCAGGTATAGGGTCGGGGATCAGGTTAAGGATTTCAGGATTTGTCGCTTTAGGTTTTTACTGTGCCAGTTGTGTTACGTGTAGGATTTAAATGCTTATAGGTTGGGTACTGCCCCCACTCAGCAACAGTTGGATAATATGAATAATATAGATATATTGGGACCTTAATAGTAGCCCTATTATAGACTGTTACTGTATGGGGGCAGTACCCAACTTATAGGGTATAGGCTAGCGTTTCCTGGCTTGCCCAGCGAATTCTTCGCCCCTGGGGTTGACTCGCCGAGCTCCTAATTTCGCAGAGACTCCAAGATCCCTTTCTTTAAGGAATACCTAGGGTCCCTTTAAGGGATCTATAGGGTGTAGGGTTTAGGGGGCTCCGATATCCCTTAATTAAGGAATATACCTTAAATTATACTAGGATCCCGAATATGATTTACGGTATATTCCTTAGTTAAGGGATATTGGAGTCTCTGGGTTCCCAGGCCGGGAATCCGAACGCCCAAAGCCGCAACCACAACTCCCGGACCTCAGAACCCCAAGCATACTTGGAGGATCACGGGACTTAGTAAGTCAGGTTATAAGTACCTTAAGTGGGCTTATAAGTTCTTATACGTATAGTTGCCTTATTTATAACACCAGTTACTAAGTCCCATGATCCTTTAAATAAACCCCTTATAGAACCCTTATAGATCCCTTTAAAGGGAGCCCTTATGGATCCCTTTTAAGGAACCCTAGATCCTTTACTTAGAGACGGCGTGCAGCCTCGAACCTGATGCAGCATCCCGAAGCCGCGGCTCTGCAGTGTAAGTCATCCGGCACCAACCCCATGGGATTCCGATCCGAGTTAGGGGGCTTTAGGGTTTCGCTTCGGGTTCCGCTTGGGGTTCCGATCGCGTCGATGTAGTCTATGTTAAGAGTGTGAGGTTTTGGGTCTCAGCTCCGATCCAAGTTAGGATTTTTGTCCTGGCCCTTTCATGAAACAGTCGATCATCAGAATACAAGGGCTGTTGGCACCCCTCTACCCGCTAGCCGCACAGAAAAAACCTTGCAGTGGAGCTTTTTCATGCCAGCTACACTACAGACTTTGGAATCCAAGCCCTATGTCAGCCGTTCTTTCGATTCCGACTGCAAGCCTTCTTCTCTCCTCATGCGAGGACGCGGACTCAGAAGGCTGGGAGAAGTGGCGTGTGCCTCGAAGCATGTAGTGTGGATATGTTTCGATGGGAACAGAACAGAACACAACAAAGCACAGAAGTGCATACATGCAGGCCAACATGCATACATATGCACATATACATATACATATACATACGCATGCACATATACGCACACATGTACATATACATAATTACACATGTACATACACATACACACACAGACATATATATGCATATATATATATATATTCTTTTTCTTCGTAGCGTTCAGGGTCCAGAGGACGCACGCCTAGCAATGAATTCAGGGTTGAAGCAGTGTGCACTCGCCCGGAATAAACCCGAGCGGAGCAGAAATCTGCAGAAGAGGAAGCATGCCAAGATGGAACCAGCATGTACAAAAGCTGTCTCGGCCATGCACATCTCTTCAAAAAGTCAAAACTAGAGCCATCAAGGGACAGCCGCTGCCGGCATTGATGGGGACATGCCATACACAATTTACAATTTCCTGGCACTCGGACTGAAAGCAAGAACGCTACCTAACGCACGCAACCGGGCTCGATTGAGGTTCTACTTGTCACCGTAGAACCTTTCACAACCGGCAACCGAAGAGAAACAGTACTATCTTGAGCATTCCTCCGGGGGCCGGGGGAGGCAAACTACAAGACAAAGCCTTTCAAAGCCCCACAAGGTGGTTTCATTCAAACCACGTCCCACTCGAAACATGCGTGCCATGTACAACGCATTCACACTTGAACCCCGAGCTTATTCCTCCAGGGAACAGGGGAGGCCAACTACAGGGTAGGTCCCTCACAATGGAAAATTAAACATCACTGTGCCCTCTCAGACGTGCCGCTGCATACAGTGACCGCGTATATACACACCAACACGTGTGAGGTCTGAGTCTAACGAAAGCGAAGCGCCCAACAAACCCGTCGACATGCCGCAGAACTCCAGGACCTGGTCTACCGGGCTGCGGGGCCAGATGTCAAGGCGCTCGCCTATCGTTTTTGTCGTATAAGCAACGTTAGTGCCTTCAATCTTGAACTCATAGTGCCGCATGTCACGATCGTACTTACCATCGCCAGGGGTCGATTCCTTCTGGAAGTTGTCATCCGAAAGAGTACGGCCGCCCTCAAACTGCTTGCCAGCAAATATCAGGTGCCGCTGGTCGGGCGGGATGCCTGCCTTATCTTGGGACTTAGCCTTGACGTTGTCGAACTTGTCACTGGCCTCAACGTCCAAGGTCTTGACAAAGATCTGCATGCCGCCTCGCAAGTGCGGCGCCAAGTGAGGGGTCGATTCCACCTGGAGGTTGTAATCCGAAAGAATACGCCCGCCCTCAAACTGCTTGCCAGCAAAGATCAGGTGCTGCTCGTCCTCAACGTCCAAGGTGAACATCAGGGTCTTGACAAAGATCTGGATGCCGCCAGGGGTCGTTTCCTTCTGGAGGTTGTCATCCGAAAGAGTACGGCCGCCCTCAAACTGCTTGCCAGCAAAGATCGGGTGCTGCTGGTCGGGCGGGATGCCTGCCTTATCTTGGGACTTAGCCTTGACTTTGTCGAACTTGTCACTGGCCTCAACGTCCAAGGTCTTGACAAATATCTGCATGCCGCCTCGCAAGTGCGGCGCCAGGTGAAGGCGTGCCCTCCATGGGCACTGGGGCTAACGATAGTTCCGCGCTGCTGCGGCGATTCGAGCCCTATATATATATATATATATATATATATATATATATATACATACATACATACATACATACATACATACACATGCAAACATACATACAGAAGTACACATGCGCATACCTTCATACATAGTATGCATGCGCGACCTGCAGACATACCGACCGATCTACCTAACTAACTGCTTACCTACTTACCTGATTACTCAGCTACCTACACTGCAATATATACATACTTATTTACTCACTCCCATACATACCTACTTGCCTGCTGACTTGCACTTGACAAACTCCAGCACGATATCCATTCAAACCACATCTTTGTGCACCGTTAAATTGTGCACATAGTCAAACGAGTAACGAAGTCGGTAAGTAAGTTCGGGTGATTGGTTCGGGGATCGTGCCGACGGCTTCGGGATGATGTAATCTTTTCTCTCTTGTTGCTTCAGGGTGCCAGCATGTCTGGCTTCAGCAGGTTTTCGTTGGAGCAGTTACTGTTGTGAAGCTTGTGTTTATTACGGCTGTCCGGCTGAAGTTTGCAGGGATGTGGGGTCAGAGTCACTGAGAATTTGTTGGCTAGGGCCCGTATCCGTCGCCCTAGACCTCCCTTTCCTGTGAGCACACGTGCAGCAAGAAGGTGGGCCAGTACATCTACCTGGCAGGCTCGATACGTGAGTTTCAGGGTTCGAGCAGTATATCCAGTTTTGCGACCGCTGGTTGTAGTTTATGGGCAGCACGGACGGATGGATGGATGGATGGATCGCATGGCTGAGCTATCACAGGGCTTGCTGTAGCTGTTTCGAAGGTTCGGGCAAATGGTGGGCCGGCAGCAGCTTGGCTGGACAGATTCCCTGTGGTTCAACTAGCCCATAGTAGGTATCATTTATAGACTTTAGGCCCCAAAGTAGGTGCTATTTGTATACTTGGAAACCACAGGGATTGTGATTGTTGAAGCTATGCGAAGATTTCGGTTTACCGGTTTTTGTGGCCAGGTCCCAAGATTGTCTTAACCCAGCATCCATCATGCTATCTGCATTGCTAGCCGCTACGATACACTACACATCAGCGCATTATCCTGGCAGTATATGTCGCAAGATTAGCAGAAAGCAGGTTCAGAAGTGATACACATTAGCAGGTGAAGCTTCCCTACACATTCAGTGCTTTCACAATCTGAAGAGCAGTTCTTATGCGCTAATTGTAGCAGCTGTTCCCCCAGACTTAGTGACTTAGTGGCCTGACTTGTTGCTGATCGACTTCCGGCCGACTTTGCAACATCAGATGCACAAAATCCTGGGCTTCCTTTAAATGGATCTACCATGGGTACCTTTAAGGGATCTATAGGGGGTTTAGGGTTTAGGATTTACAAATCCTGCATTACCCATTATAAGGACTATACCATAGTTCCCATAGTTTAGAGTCCTTAGGGTCATGCAGGATTTTGTCCATCAGCAGTACAGTTGCTTGCAGCCCGATTGTAGCTGCACCAGGCAGAGGCAGAGCGAGAGGGGCAGAGAGCGATAGTTCTGTCCATATAACAACAGTCTTTTAAATTTAAATGTGGCCAGGGTTATGACTGCACTTAATTTCATGGCGAGAACTGGGTTAGCAGCCCCTCAAAGAACTTCATCTGGATTGTATGCAGGATTTCAGGCGTTGGTTTTGGTTGGTTTATTTGATTTGGATCGCGACCCAGTGCGGCAAATCCCCGGCCCCATTTAGCCATGCTTTGCGATACCTGCACATACAACCCACATCTACACGCCCAACCCATGGCCTTAGGAAGCTACGGTGCCACCATCGTGGACATCAGGGAAGTGGACTCCACGGTGAAGGCTGGTGTGATAGAGTTCACCCTCAGGGTTTAGGGACACCGGACCTGGAATAAAGCTGCACGGTAGTAAGGCTGACGTCAATAGTATCTCTAGCATTCTCACATGATTTCTCGTGCTACCAATCACAAGAATCAGCGGATCAGCTGTGCTTGCCTAGACGGGCTTGGGGCTACAAGCTTGCTTGACATCTTTTTGGTGCACGGTTCATCACGGTTCTGGCTGCAATTGTTTGGGCTCCGCATGTGCCTGCGGATTTAGCATTCAGAGTCGCGTGCATGGTACCAGTTCCGGACAAGTAATCATTGTGAACACACAACAAGGAGCCCTGCTAACAGGGTTTGCAGGAATTTCTACACATGAAGTCCCGCGTTCGAAATGCTATAGAGACGTCGCGCCCGAAGGCACTCCATACTTGTTACCGCTGTCTGCAGCTTCCGTCAAGTCTTCATGGCTCGGAGATAGTTGATGGGATACTTTCTTATTTCGTAACGAGGGAGCGGGTTCCAGAAGCCCTAATTATTATTATACCATGTTATACCCGCACATAATACGTACGGATACCATGTATCCCAAATCCGAGAGCCGCACATCGAAGCGAAGATGTCGCAGCCAAGAGATTAACAAACAAAAAGCTGACGCAGAAGGCAGCTTCGAGTCAGAACTTTGTCGAGTTCAGAGTGTGAAGCAGGTATCCGTGAGGACATGTCTCTCACGTCAGGTGCAGTTTAGCACCGGTGGCTTCAAGCGCCTGCCGATGGAAGACTTCAAGCAGCTTGTCACGGAGCAACCCTCCGTGCCACTCGTCGAAAGCCTTGTGCCCCAAGTCTTTGCAGTCACCGTCGATCCCTAACATCTGGCCTTGCAGCCTTTCAATTCCGATCTACCTGTGCTTCTACTTTTCTGACGAATGTGTTGAGCGCAAGCTCCAGAGGGCCCGGTTGTCGCTTGCAGCTTCTCCTCGAGTCGAGCTCAGGATGTGGGAGGACCCGGCCGGCTACGTCATTCCACTCGCTAAGTGTCGGTGGGGATGATGCTGACGACGGTGATGGTGACGATGTGGGGTGATTTGGGCGGGATGGATGAAGGGCTTAGTTTAGTCATGACGCTTCCCCTAGTGGTGGTGGCAATGGTTGTGTTCCTGGCGGCCAGCCAGCAGACATTGTTGAATAAGCGCATGGCCGTGATGATAATTGTGACAATGACGAAGAAGTTCGGCCTGCTGATCAGTAATTACTGCTGCTGATATGTTGTTATTGCTCCTTGTACTGTTTTCGTTTTTGGTGTTTGCCTGTCTTGCCGAATCTCACAAGGATGCCGACAGCAGTCTCACCAACATAATCAAAAACGTAGTCAGCTGGATAACCGTTAACCTAAGCGGCACCCTAATGACAGTCATCATCAGTCATCATCGGCCTCGTGTTCACTCATGTTATCACTGCAGCAGAATCACCGCCACCACCACCGCCACCGCCGCCGCCGCCACCACCACCACCAACCACCACCACCACCACCACCACCACCCACCACCACCCACCACCACCACCACCACCACCACCACCACCACCACCACCACCACGACCACCACCACCACCGCCGGGTTGGGTGGGTTGGGTCAAAACACCGCAAAGCCGGCTCCAGAAGTTTAAGACTTCGGCGAAGGAAGAAGGCTAACAACCCCAAAGCACCAAAAAGCTTTAAAGCCTTAAAAGAACCCTTTAAAACCTTGTAAGCCTAGGAACTTGAATACGAAGTCCTGATAAACTCTCAACCCTGAACCTTATGCATAAAACCCTTTCCAAAACCCTTTAGAGCCGAAGCCCTAAACCCCTAAACCCTCAAGCAGTTTGAAGCCTTGGGAGGAGTGGCAGACCTCGAGCCCTGTGGACCACATCTCCGAGCCGGACCCTGCAGCGGAGCTCAGGGGAGGGCCCTTTTGAGGTTTAGGGCTTTAGGGTTTATGGGAGCTTATGGTGTTTAGGGCCCCTAACCGTTTCGATCGTAGGGGTTTAGGGATGTAGGGGTTAAGGGTTTGGGGTTTAGGGCTGAAGGTTTAGGGTTTAGGGCTTGGGGGTCTTCTGCGGTTTGGGGTTTAGGAGGGTTTACCTATAGTCTCCATTGTAGTTCCTTTTGGGCTTACCCTATAAATTCCTCTACATATAGAGTTGATTTAGCTATTAAAAACGGGAACTACACGGGAGACTATAGGTAGGGCTGAGGGGGCTGTTGGGGTTTGGACTTGGGTTTTAGGGTTTGCAAGGTTTAGGCTTAGGGGGCTGGTGTTGGCTTTAGTTTAGGGTTAGGGGGCTGGTGTTGGCTTTAATAGGGTTTAGGGCCCCTAAATAGGGTTTAGGGTGCTTCAGGGGTCTACGGGTTTAGAGTGCCTAAATGAAGAGGCCCGGCTGCAAAAGGGCTCAGGGGCGCTTAGTAATTCTTCACTGGGTGTTGGTTTCATGGGCTTGGGGTTTTAGGATTTGGGGTTCGGGGTTTCAGGCTCCGCTGACGGCCCCAGTATGGGTTGAAAAGGCTCTCCTGACGATACGGCGTCACGTGATGTGCCGTGTCTTTGGGGCATGGGAATACAGGATTATACTGTTGATGATATAAATCCTGCATTACCTTAAGGACCCTAAACTATGGGAATAATGGTACATTCCTTATATGTAATGCAGGATGTATATCATCAGCCGTAGGGGTTGAGTTCGTGTCGGTTGCCTGAGGCCTTGGGATGCCCGACTGCAAAAGCTACTGTAGTACACCCTGAGGTTTCTGCTTTCTTGTGTTTTGCTGTTTACACCCCGATGATATAAATCCTGCATCACCCATGATAAGGAATATGCTACCTTGGTTTGAGGTCCTTAAGGTAATGCAGGATATATATATATATATATACCATCAAATGTAGAATCCTGAGAACCAGAGCAGTTGATTCTCCACACCGAATCCGAAGCCCTCAGGCTTGCCGAAATCCGATGGCCCCAGGAAGCCGAAGCTATATTTAATCGGAGCGAGCAAATATGATGGGTTTGCAGTTTGGGCTAGTTTGACCAGCAGGGCAACTTTGGAGCATCAGGATGTGCGTACGCTTTCGGACTGTAGCTGTGAGGTCTCAGGCAGGCTTCGCAGACTTGTGTTCAAGCATGTTTAAGCACTGCTACAGCTGCTACAGCCTCACTGCGCCGAAGTTTGCCCACAAGCTGAGGCCATCATGCTGGCAATGAGGCGCTCCGGACTCTTTGGGAACTGTTGCGAAAGTGTGTGAACTGCGTCGTTTGCCTTGCAGCACGATGGCTATTGACACTCATCCGACAAAGCAAGCGACAACAGTGGCAGAAATCTATCGTTGAATGCACGGACTCGACGGACTTGTGGTGTTGTTTCGTTGCATGCGGGCAGCTGTTCATGATTTTCTTGTAGTTGGCTGGAATCTAGTCCCTGCTGAGACCCATCTGTTTACATACCCATAAGAAGTCTGCCAATCTTTTCATCGACGGCCCAGTGTAGTATGACCTAGCGATTCTTCCCACTACTACACTTGCGATGAAACCGTTCAGGGCTAACCGCACCAGGTCGTTTGGCAGTAGTGTGACAAACGCTGGTTGTGGTGACAGTCCTACTGATGCCGTGGTTGTTGCATCTGAAGATGAAAGGGGCACCTGGAGACTCCAATATCCCTTGATTAAGGAATATACCTTAAATTATAGTAGGATCCTTAATCTGATTTATGATTTAAGGTATATTCCGTAATTAAGGAATATTGGAGTCTCTGGGTATGGGAGGATCTTGCTTTTAAGTTTGCTCATGATGGCGATGGTGATGGCGATGCTGGAGCAAGTGGATTGTGGCAGGCATTGTGGCCCTGTGACTGGCAGCAATATTATCTGTTTGTTCGTGTGAAGCAAAAGCATGCAGTAGGGTGTAGCGTTTAGGGGATGGAAATGTGGTTATTCGTGCGGTCACTAGACCCGAAAATCTCCGGCAAGCCCTAAGATCCACAAGGGTGGTTGTCAAAATTATGGTCCCTGTTTTGGGTACCCCTAAATATGAGGCGCCGTACTATATAAGGGTACCCCAAAAGGGACCCTAATTTTGACAACCACCCACAAGGAGACGAAGGGATTCCGAGTCCGATCAGGAAGCTTTGCTGGAGCCCAAGATGACGGCAGAGACGCATGGGTTTTGTAAAGGACCCTATACTCAGATCCCCAATACCTAACCTTTAAACCTTTTGGGTTCTTATAGTTTAGTAGGAATCGGAAAATATAACCTTTTGTTTCTGTGGCTTGTTGGGGTAGAAAGTATAAGGACCTGTCCACGTTCAGGCTTCCACTATGGAAGAAAGTTTGATGTCATAGACCTAGAGGCTATACGGTAGAATTGAAATTGCAAGTTGAACCATTAGATGGACCACGGCAGATGGCAATTATACTCACTCGGCGGAGCTAGAGATTAAGGACCATATGAAGTCTCCATTAGTAGCAGGAGGAGTAGTCAAAATGACGCCGTCGTCCATGACCATGGAACTCATGTTAGCATCTACGAGAGATGAGTCGAACTAGCAAGAATGATGCCGGTTTAGGGTTTAGGGCCATGACACTTGGGTTCAGCACCAGTCAGTCAGGCGGAGGTGGGAGGCGGGGTGGTGTTAAGAGCGGGCAACAGCAGGTGCACTTGAGCTCGTATACAGTACTAGCGTACTACATTCAACCGGCAGTTGCGGCAAAAGTAGCCTGAGAAAGTCCGCAGAGAAAGCGCGTTTTTGTTGAAGGTAGTTCAAGACAAAGTTGATAGCCGTTGGCTGTAAAGGTGGCTCTGCACATGCCACAGTGCCCCAGAGCCCAAACTGTCAAGGATGCAGTGGAAGAATCACACCGCTTAAACCCTAAGCCATACTGAAGCCTATTCATATAGGTCCCTTCTAGGAACCCTTATAGGAACCCTTATACCCTCATATAGATCCCTTATAGATCCCCTAGAGAAACCTTTATAATTACCCTTCGTCCTTTGACCTTCCTGGTAGTATTAGGGGCTTAAATAATTACTAATACTACTACTTTGCGGTTCCTTGTGCTATAACTATGAATAATGAGCCCCAAAACCCTTTTCGAATTATTACGGCTCCTACAGTGGTAAAGGATATCCATGGCTTCTTTTGCAGGCTTCTCACTCCCTGCACATCTGTGTAATACACGGAGATGTGGGATTCACAAAATTAGGGATTGATGATTGATGCTGAAGCCCTGCGATCGCATCAGCAGGGCTTTCCAACCCTAAACCCCAAAACCCGAAACCCCTAAACCCCTAAACCCTAAACCCTAAACCCCTAAAACCCCTAACCCCTAAACCCCTAAACCCGAAACCCCTAAACCACTAACCCCAAAACCCGAAACCGAGGTCCAGCCACAAAGCGCCTTGGCTGGGAGATTCCCGGTTTTTTAGCTTGTGCTTTAAGCTTCCATCAGGGTCCATAGGCCCCAATAACCCTGGGGCTCCAAGTAAACAAATGGCACCTACTTTGGGGCCTAAAGTCTATAAATGACACCTACGTTGGGCTATTTGGAGCCACAGGGTAACAAGGCTTTAGGGTTTAGGGTTTAGGTACTTAGATTTGGGATAGTAGTTGTGTAGCTTCATATTTGGGAGAGTTTATGATGATTAGGTATACTGGGACCCTTAGGGTTGACACGTGGCAGAAGCTGATCTTGCTGCTTCGGTGCAGCGGTCGGCATGGGCCTCCTTTCTGCCTCAATTCTTGGAAGCCTTTCTAGAACCCTTACAAGGCTTTTACAAAGCCCTGATACAGCCCTCATGAAGCCTTTAAGCCGTGTGAAGCAGTATGTTTATATCGGCGTGTAAGACTGCAGTATACATCTAAATCTAAACGTATCTGTAATTGTGTGTGTATATATATATATACATATATATGCAGAACTGAAGTCCTCGCCGGAATCCCTGTCAGCAGCCCACCCTAGATCAGACTAGAGTTTTCTCAAGCCGACCTCTACGCCATTCTCCGCCCCAATGGCCGTTAGGCCCCGGACAAAACCCTCAACCGTGTTGCCCTCCCCAGGGAAGTGGAAAAATGCCTTAACCCCTAAAGATAAGATCTGTGGACCTGCCTTGGTTGCCTGGGCTTGCGAGGAACCAACAAACTCCAAAACCTTTAGCCTCCGGACCTAAATTCCTAGACCCTGAACTCTAAATCCCTAAAACCGAAGCCTTAAACTCCTAAACCCTCAATTCCTAAACCCTAAGCCCTAAATTCCTAAACCCTAAACTCTAAATTCCTAAATCCTAAGCCCTAAATTCCTAAACCCTAAACTCTAAATTCCTAAATCCTAAGCCCTAAATTCCTAAACCCTAAACTCTAAATTCCTAAATCCTAAGCCCCAAATTCCTAAACCCTAAACTCTAAATTCCTAAATCCTAAGCCCCAAATTCCTAAACCCTAAACTCTAAATTCCTAAATCCTAAGCCCCAAATTCCTAAACCCTAAACTCTAAATTCCTAAATCCTAAGCCCCAAATTCCTAAACCCTAAACTCTAAATTCCTAAATCCTAAGCCCCAAATTCCTAAACCCTAAACTCTAAATTCCTAAATCCTAAGCCCCAAATTCCTAAACCCTAAACTCTAAATTCCTAAATCCTAAGCCCCAAATTCCTAAACCCTAAACTCTAAATTCCTAAATCCTAAGCCCCAAATTCCTAGACCCTAAACTCTAAATTCCTAAATCCTAAGCCCTAAATTCCTAAACTCCTAAACCCTCAATTCCTAAACCCTAAGCCCTAAATTCCTAAACCCTAAACTCTAAATTCCTAAACCCTAAGCCCTAAATTCCTAAACCCTAAACTCTAAATTCCTAAATCCTAAGCCCTAAATTCCTAAACCCTAAACTCTAAATTCCTAAATCCTAAGCCCCAAATTCCTAAACCCTAAACTCTAAATTCCTAAATCCTAAGCCCCAAATTCCTAAACCCTAAACTCTAAATTCCTAAATCCTAAGCTCCCTAAATCCTTCCTAAACCCTAAACTCTAAATTCCTAAATCCTAAGCCCCAAATTCCTAAACCCTAAACTCTAAATTCCTAAATCCTAAGCCCCAAATTCCTAGACCCTAAACTCTAAATTCCTAAATCCTAAGCCCTAAATTCCTAAACCCTAAACTCTAAATTCCTAAATCCTAAGCCCTAAATTCCTAAACCCTAAACCCCGACAGTCCACCAAAGATCAGCCCAGGAGCAGGCCGATCAGCTCAGAATAGCACTGAAGGAGGCAAGGCTTCTAACGTGGTTTGTTTGTTGTTTTTGTTTTTTTTTGTATTTTTTGTGTTTTTGTGGTTTTGTTATTTTTTTTTTTTGTGTTTTTTTGTGCTTTAGGGTTCCTTTGAAAGGTATTTTTATAAGGGTTGCTTTAACGGATCTATTGGGGGTTTCGGGACTTTTGGCATTCAGGGGTTTCGGTTTAAGGGCATTGCTCAGTAGGGTCTTGTGCTTGTCAGGTTTAGGGGTGAGGGGCTTGTAGTGGAATTACAAATAGCAGACAGATCCGCCACTACTTTAGAAGCTGCCCCCACCCTGTAATAGTGGTATAATAGCAATAAAATAGGGCCCTAATATAATCCTATATATTCCTTATAGTCACTTAAACTGTAACTGTATCTGGCTCGCGCCAAGACCATAACAAGGGCCGGTCACCAAGGCCCTCAGCAGTCAGGAGCACCAGGGTTTTGGGTTTTGGGTTTAGGGTTCCTAAACCCTAAACCCTAAACCAACAACTGCGGTCATGTTCAGTCCAACGGTTCAGCACAACCACCAGCAGCTGCACCACAATCACCATCACCATCATCATGCACAGCTTCCGCTCGATCTCTGCCGGCTTTAGGGTCGCATGTTGAGTCAAACCAGAGCATTCCTGTTCTGTTGTTTCGGCCAAGGTAGAGATTTCGTGAAATAATTCTTGGCTGGGTCGCACGGGTGCAGTGTCTGAGTCTAGGGCTGATATATTTTTGCCGCAGGTTTGGTACTGTAGTGCAAGTCTCTCACCGACGCTTCTTGTATGTGCAGACATGACAGAGGCCGTGGCGCAGACCGAGTACCTGAAAGCGCATTGTCGCCCACCTGAACTGGTAAATCGCACATGCTCACGTGCAGACTGACTTGTTTTCCCACATGTTGTGCCTGGCCAATGTCGTGGCGGTCAAAGCCATAATGGAAGTAGTCAAGGAGTTCAATCAGTGTCATCTGGCTTGCCGAATGAAGGCATTTAGAAAGACATACGTGGTTAGAAATAACATCCCCTGCTGCGTGTTTCAGATCTTCGTACTGCCTGAGGGAAGGGGCTGCCTAAGGGAAGGGGTCGTGTTGGGAGTCTCCAGGCTGAGAGCATGTCGACAGGGATTCACGAGACTTACATGTAGCGTTTATGGTCACAGAACTTCTTGTCTTCAGTATGGAAGTGGTTTCAGTGTGTTTCAATACAGGCAATGCCGTGGAAGAAACAATACCAGCGGTGGAACAGCCTCGAGTCGTAGTCGTAGCATGTACCCAGACCTTCCGCAATCCCTTAGTTTCGGAATATACCCTAGAATCTTATTAGGGATCCGACTGCAATTTAAGGTATATTCCTGAATTAAGGGATTTTGGAAGGCCTGGGTATGAAAAGGCCGTAGTAGGGGTAGCGAATCTCTGCACGGCTCAGTGCTTCAACCAAAATCCTTCACCCCTAAACCTGAAGCCCCAGAATAAGCCCTAGGAGGAATGTTTCGTGAACTGCATGCCTCAAAAGTTCCATGTGCTGTTGCTGTTTACTGCTACTGCCGTTGGTATGTCCAGAAGAAGGACTTGCCAGTATGCAACCACGACAACATAGCCTCTCGTGTGAACCTTCCAGAACCACATCCCAAATCCGAGGGCTACAGCAAGAGCTCCGCATGATGGGGGAGGATGAGCTGGGTCAGCCTGAAGCCATGCTGAGTTGGGTCTTCGCTGCTCGGCGTGTAGATTTGAAGCCTTAAGCGACCACCACGGTCGAAATGGAAAGGACTCCATCAAGCCGCCACCCCAGACTGCTGGGTGTTGGCATTTGTCTGGCACCAACAATGAATTCACAAACCGTTACAAACCTGCCGAAGTTCAGCGAGCCACGCCACGCGAGAGGATCTACATCAGACCATACCCTGACCACACCACATGCACTACTGTATCATGCTGCAGTGTCACCGAAATGCGCCCAAGGCGACTGTTCAAAATAAGGTCTGGGTAACTACATCAGCAAGTGCCAAGTTGAACATCTGAGGAGTCGGACGTGTGGCAGGTGGTCCGAGTCAGTGCAAGCCATGCGCTCTGTGGTGGCGTAGCTGGTGCCAGCGTCCAAACCTCAGAAGCCTCGCTTTTGTTGAAGGTAGCCGGAACCCCAAACCTTAAATCACCTTTGGGAAGGTTTTTGATATTCACAAGTAGAGCTGGTTGCCCATGACACTGGGAAAGTGCTCCTGGCCTACAGCTGTGCCATTTGGTCCTTTAGTTGATAGCTGGCCAGCGGTAGCTAGCTAGTCATCCATGAGTGTCAACCCAACTGCGGATGGCCTTGTGAGGCGTGCACCTCGTACCCTAAGCTTCCCCCTGCATCCGATACCCACACTTTATTGGCTGAATATACGAGTCTCATCAGCATAGCTTCTTGATAACCTTAAAGTATACTATACCCCAAAACTTCATTCCAGTTACTTTCGCTAGGCCCCTATGTTGGGGCCTTTACGGCTTTTGCGCCACTCAGGTTTATGGCGCGGTTTTGGTGCTTTCGTTTAGGGTTTCGGGAGACCCTGGTCGTTTAGGGTTTAGTTAGGCGTACTTAGAAATGTTTTTCTATTTTTGGTTATTATAATCCCTAAGAAGCAGCTAAAATTATAATTGTTGCTAGGGTTCTAACTTCAGTATAGTTTAGGGTTAGAGCCCAGTAGCAATCAAGGGAGACCCAAAGCGACTAACGGCTCAGGGAACTCACTGTGGCTATCCTTGGCTCATGTCCTGGCCAGTACCGGCTTGAGTTCTGGTTTTCAGAGGAGAGTTAAAGCAGCTGTAGATTACGACAATTATGACTGAGCATTCAACGATTTGGCTCAGGCAGTAGTTGGATGCACCTGAGGCATGGCTCACATCTACCGATAACTACTGTGCAGTCCGTAACCCCTGTCAGGCACCGCTACAGAATAAGATGTGCAACTCGTGTGGTAGAACCTGCATGGTACGAGTTCTCACTAGGCCACACCGCAGAACCCTAATACAGGGGCCTAAATAAGTAGCAATACTATTTGGGGGGTTGCCTATTGTAAGCAGTGTATAGTGGGTCCCGCAACCCTAGTCCAATTATTGTAGGCCCCTGCTTCTAATCAAGATGCCGTCGTTTACAGCGGAGCGGGTGATGTTGTTTTAGCTCTGGCCCTAAATCTCTCAGTTGCTCGAATCTTGCCGCCCAGCCTTTGGCAGTTCAGGCGATGGCGCTACAAATCACCTCCCTGATGTGGTTGCGCACCATCATGAGCTTCAGCTCATACGATTTGATATAGGAGCCTAAATAATTACCAGTACTGTCTTGGGTTCCCGATTATAAGTAAAGTAGAATATACCCCCACGCCCTACTCTAATAAATAAGAAAGGCCCCTGTAGTATGCTTTCCGCAGGGCTCAACTTTCTCATGGAAAGCGCTTTGTGTTTTATCAGCTCGTCTCTGCGGGTCGGCTGCTTATGGTTCAGGGTCCAAGGGGCTCAGGGTTTCAGGGTTTTAGGGCCAGGCGTCCTTGCGCGCAAGCCCGCAAGCCTGCAGCGTACAAGGGTTTAGGGTTTATCAGCTTTCGGGCTTAAAGCCTCGGCTAGTGCCGAAGTCTGCACCTCCAGGTAAAACACTACTGACCCTTTGTCAAACGATCTATGTGCGAGCTGCCGTAAACTATCGTGTTTCCTGCTGGGCGCACATTAAAGCACATTCTGCACGCTTCGATGTGCCAAACAGGGCCCGCTGTATGCGCTTTACTGAAACCGTGCTCACGCGGCTCATAAAGTTCAGTACGACTTTTGCACCTTAGATGTGAAAGGGATGGTGAGGCGAAAACAAGAAGCCCCCGCAAAGACAAACCCTCCAACCCTGCATCACAGTCGTTACAGCATCCTTACAGTGACGGCTTGATATCCTGCAAGCGTTTTCTTGGTCAGCCGAGGTTTGGTTTCAGTCAAAATTTAGGCTTCACGGCTTGATGCAGTTAAACAGGCTGACCAAAGGGTAGGTCTTGAAACCCAGGCTTACAGTTTCGGGTTCAGAGTATACTTAAAGGATCATGGGACTTAGTAGCTGGGGTTATATGTAAGGTAACTATACTTATAGCCGCTTATAAGCCCACTTAAGGTACTTATAACCTGACTTACTAAGTCCCATGATCCTCCAAGTATGACTGAGGAAGCGATAAGCTGGTGATGCGAAGCGTGCTGCACTAACCTGAACCCAGTAGAACCAAAGACCACGCCTCAGGAACTTCCAATATCGATATGGGCTGAGCATGCGCGAAGCGACTTGACTTTGACTGTTGCCATGGCGGGGAGAGTGGGGGAGGAAGTTCTGGGTTCTGGAACCCAAAGCCCGTAAATCCCGGCACCTCTTCCCCATTCACTCAAATTCCCGGATGGGACCCGGCGCTCCGAGAATTTTGATGGACGGAAAATATCTGTGCCGGTAGAAAATCCAGAGGCCCCCCGCACAGACAGGCTTCGGATTCGTTGCATTCTGCACGGAAGTGATGCTTCGCTACACTCGATTTGGTGAACTCCTACTTAAAGGATCATGGGACTTAGTAACTGGGGTTATATATAAGTTAATTATACTTATAACCGCATATAAGCCCACTTAAGGTACTTATAACCTGACTTACTAAGTCCCATGATCCTCCAAGTAGTGTATCTTGGTATCAGGTGACTCACGTGCTCTAAACCCGAGACCCTATAGCCACGGCAGATGACAAGGGCTGATGCTGCTCGGCTACTACTTTTTAAGCTTAATAATAAAATCATGTGCCGGGGCTGATTTGAGGGACCTCTTTGAAGCAATGGGCCGTAGCCCTGACTTTGGGCAATCTTCTGGAACACATGATTTGCTGTTTGTATTGAACTTCGCTTCGTGTCATTGTGTACCTGAGCAATGTGACATGAGTAGTGGAGATCCTGTGAACTACCTGAAGGACCAAATGACTCTTAAAAGTAGGGGCCCTGTACCCATATACTATGAATCCCTATATGGTATATGAACCTAAAACCCTTTTAGGGTTCATTTCGTCCTTAAGGTATGTAACTACTGTTGATGGGCAAAATCCTGCATGACCCTAAGGACTCTAAACTATGGGAACTATGGTATATTCCTTATTATAATGGGTAATGCAGGATTTTGTCCATCAGCCGTATGTGGAGCCTTGCCTGCTTTGTGCGAGTTTGAGCCTTGAAACCCTAAGCAATTCAGTTCGCTGCAAGGGAGCCTCAGGCAGCGGAAAGCAAAGAGCGAGAACTCTTAAACCGCCCAAAACCCAAAGGGCAGTTTTACTATACCTTCTTTTCGAGCTATAGCTAAACCTTAAATTCGGGTTTAACTGCGACTTAGTGAGGATCCCAGCCTGCCTTGTGCGAGTTGTGAGAGTCCTTGAACCCTAACCCGGTGAACCCTGTGACCTCAACTGGCCTGTCCGAGTTGTGCTTTAACCAAGCTTAGAAGTAGGATCCTATTTTAAAGTAACCCCCAAAAGGAACTACAATGGCGACGCTAGGTAAACCCCTAAATCCGAGGCCACGCACGCGCTCTACACCCAGGGTGGGATCCGGCGTTTCTACCAGGGCATTAGCCCGGCCCTTGTTCAGGCCAGCCTTGTCCTTTTTCATGGTTCCCCCAAAAGAATAAACAGACCGGCTAGTAGACCTTCTTAAATAATTCCTACAAGGGGAAATAGGTATAGGGCTCTGTCTATATTTCTAATCGGACAAAGGCGGTTCAGGCCCTTGGCGGGTTTTGGGGGTCTCCGGGTCCGAGTGAGAGTTAGGAGCTGTATGCCTGGCATCAAGGAGTCCCTGATGTAGATGCCCGATTAGCAACCGAAGGCCAACATAGTAGGATTCCGATTGTACTGCGGATGAATGACGAGACAGGGTCCTGTTAGAAGAGTCCAGATTCGGCTGCAGTGTTCGTGTCTGAGGGTTTGCATTGTCGGCTCGGTTTTGCCTGTGCCCTTGGCGTTGAGATGCGCGTTGATTGAAGATTAAGTCACAAAAGTGTGATTGGACATTGTTTATGTAATAAGTTTTTTAACTTGGTTCAACCCCAGACTCTAAGCTCTAAATATCTCCAACCCCAAAACCTTTAGCCCAAAACATTAAGCCGTAAATCCTGTAAACGAGGTGTCAAACGAAGCTCCCGAAAGCAGCAGAATAGAACATCACACTGTAGTTTCATTTAATATATATATATATATATATATATATGTATGTCGCCCTTAACCCTAAACCGCTGGCAATGTGTATGCATGTATATATATATATATATATATATATATATGTAATTACATAAATACCTATATCATGATATACATCTCCAGGGTCCGCTGATGCGCTTCGGTGACTCTGCCTCGAATGCCGGGGTGCTGGCGTTTTTCGGTGCGACGAACAGGGAGGATGTTCCGGTGCCGTGGCTGCCATCTAAGCCCTGTATGTAAGCATGCCCGCACATTTGTTTAAGTTAGTCCCTTACACCTGGTCATGTCTGGAAAGGGGTCACTGAAGTCTGAAGTGGTCTCCGAGCCAGTTGGTGAGTAGCAGAGCCCGTTCTGACCACGAAATTGCTTTGGTGCTGTGATTTCGAATTTGTTGGTCACGTGGATGATGTCAAGTGGTCTGCTTGAAGCGATTGGTAGTTGATGTGAGCGGACTTACTCTTCGTTTGGACTGTCGCTGCCAGCGCCGAGTGTCGCAGTCGAAGCCCAATGCTTGTATCCCAGGTTTGGTTCCAGACAATCTTTGCCTCTGCATCGGCCGCGAGCATACGGATTGCACTGATGCCTTTAGACGCAGTGAAGACTGTTTTGCAGGCACGCTGTCTGGTTGGAGTGTAACGCCCGCTGTAGGAAACTTTGTTGTGGCCGTCCGGTTATAGCTACTGCAATGTTGCCCACGATCAATGTGGAGTCCGAGTTTGGCCATGGTCGCGGTTAGCATCGATTTGTCTGCATTCTCTACTTGGTTGAAGTTTACTGTCACTTTATAGCTTTACTACTTTTATGGTTAGCGTATGTTAGCGTTGTTGATATTAGGGGTATTAAAGGTTATGATATTGGCAGTGTAGTAAAGAGCAGCCCAGTCTATTTCTGAGAAATCAAGCTCTGGCAGGCTAGCTGCCCTAAACACATCATTTGAGACCTTTATCGCACCTGTGCCATTTCGGCCATGGAGCCATGCTGCATCTTCAAAAGGGCCCAAGCCACATCTATACAGTATTATACCACGGTTTTCAAGGCCCAACTTGGCCAAATGATAATCGACTCTACGTATTGGTACTCAGACCTTCTGGGCTTTGGATTCCATCGCAGACCTCACTGGACCAAAAGCCAGAAGGCCTCCATCGCTTAACTTTGCGCCCTGATGCTCCATCCCCTGGTCTAAGACTCGTCGGTGGACTGGTACTGCTATCGGAAAAGGGGCTCAAGAAAAAAGAAGCCGTACACCTTCAAGCCCCCGTTGCCCTGCGAGGTGGATGGGAAACAAGGCCTTTCTTCTCTGCTCCGTCGTTTCAACACAGGACTTGGTGGGTTTCGGATGCTAGGACCAGCTGGGTCGGACATAGAGGTCTCTGTGTGGGCCGCATGTAAATGCGCGCATGCGGCGCGCGTGTGTTCAGCTAGTCGCTGCATGGAACATGGCATGGATGAGTGGAGAGAATTCATACGTCGGAGCAGCATCGTCTCGGTGATGGGTTCCGCGTCGACGGCATTCAACTGTCTTGACACTGATGCATCAGGCAGCGCGACATGTGCCATGTTAACCCCAAATCCTTAGCCGTAGCCCTAACCTGCCTGTCTGGTCCGGGACAGACCAGCGCTCCACGAGTCTGTATGGATGTGTAGTCGTGTGTATACAGGGCCCTGAAGGACCAAATGACCCTTAAAAGTAGGGGCCCTATGTCCATATACCATGAATCCCTATAATGGTAAATGAACCTTAAATCCCCTTTTAGGGTTCATTTCGTCCGTAAGAGCTGACCCTGGGGTCGGCAGTGTGTGCACGGTGTGATGCAGAAATCGAAGGCGTGGAACGGGTGCCTTGTACAGAATCGCTGTGGTTTAGACCGGAAGCTGAGGGCCCATGCCGCATGTGAGACGCAATCTGCCTTCATGGCGGGCTTAGTAGTCTGTGAGTGTTTTGCCTAGTCATTGCTAATGTAAGGGTGTCGCTAGTGCGCGATGCTCTGAAGCCAATTGTGCTGTTCGCCGCATACCAGGAACCTTGCCCAGACATGTCCGAGAGTGAGTGCTGAAACCCGAGACTGACTACATGTGGGTGGTTGTCAAAATTATGGTCCCTTTTTTGGGTACCCTGAATATTAGGTGCCGTATTATAATCAGGACCCAAAAAGGGACCCTAATTTTGACAACCACCCATGTAGTTCTAAAAAGTTGCTCTGCCCACCTCGAGGAGGATCATCCGTTCTCTTTCGGGGCGCCATGGCCTCCTCTGCAGCCACCTTCGTGAGCCACTACCCCTGGTTCACGGTGCTTTGTCGGACTCGGTTTTGGTTTTCCAGAGAGAGGGTTTAGGGTTTACGGTTTAGGGTCGTGTTGATGGAGTTCGGTCCTGCTTCGCTGAAAAATCTGGGACCCTCACATCCTTGGAAAGTCTTTACTCCGTTACCACCTCTCCGGAATACTATTCGGTGGCCAGACCTCGAAACCTTGTCAATGTTGGGTAACTTTTAAAATCTCTATGAGTACTTAAACCCAAATAGGGAATGGACATGTAGCTTTTGAATCCTATCCCAACCATGAACTAGGAAAGGGTTTGAAGTCCAGGAATGGTTGTTGGTCATTGCGGCTAGGGAACCCGGATTTCTGCAATCACCCGAGGCTGCACGGTGAAGCTTTATGACTTTATGGCTGGGATTCGGTCTACATGTTTTGCTGAGCTGCTAGCACTTTCGAGATGATGCCACCTTGTAGTGACTGAGTTGTTGCATTACGATGCTGTAATGCAAAGGCCAGCACGATCCCTCTGCAAGGGTCGTGGCAGTGCTGGCTGTGGGCACGGAAGGTTCAGTCAAGTTGTGGCATAAGTTTCGAGGTATTTGCGGGAGCGGCTGTGTTGAACGCGGAAGCGCCGTGTGCTTTCTGCGTTCTCACAAATTCTAGTAACTCTAGTACGTTCTGGTGATTCTGATTCTAGTGGAGTTCTTCAGCAGTGACATGTGGGGCTTCTCAAAACCACCCAATAACTCAACGAACATTTTTACGTGCACCTCTGTCATGTCAAGGTGTTCAACCAACTCAATGATTTTCTGCCACACTACGACACGCGGTCGCAGCAGCTGCTGCGCAACGCAAGCATTGGCTTTTCGGCCTCTGAGACTCGTCTGAAAGTATGATGTAGGATTCAGCACCCGCATAGCACAGGCTTCAGGTGCATGTATGCGGCTTGCGATCATTTAGGGAGGATGCAGCAGCGACGAGACACCTTGCAGACCAGATTGTTCGAGTGGCTTTTCCCCTGCTTGCCCCAAGCCTTGGTTTTCCCAGTCCGCAAATGCGGCATAATTAAGATGAAGACGCTTGGTCATGGGTTTTCGGACAGGAGTACATAAGCCTTTGCTCTGGCAAAATGCACTTCTTAAGACATCGTAATTCCAGAACCTACGAGCAGTAGCCCTGCATTTTGCCCACAACCTGCAGCAAAACCCACGGCAGAGGTGGTCTCTGACACCGTGTCGAACTCGCTGCGAGCAGCTCATCTAAGCAGGATGTGGGTTGAGCTTCCGCTGGTGGTCGCAAACCTCGGACTCCGCAAGCTAGCTCTATTCTTATTAAGGCCCCTACATAAAAGCTTCATAGCAGCCTTTGTAGAAGTTTACAGTTACCCGTACAGAATGCAAACGGGCCCCTAGTTTATGCAGAGCCATATCTTCTCAAACTCGGGAAGGGAGGTGTTGAGTTCCAAACTGGAGAGTTCGGTCCAAGGGTAAAAGGAGGGACCCATTAATGAGGACCCCTAGGTATATACAGCTATTATATACCCATTATATAGCCCATTGAAGGGCAGGGGTCCCCATTAAGGGTCCCTCCTTTTCCGCTTTTATTCGGGGACTGAAAAGATCAACGAGTTGAGGGCAGTGGGTCTGAAGGTAAGAGCCACTTTTGGGGTTCGTGGCCTCGCGGCTACAAGTGCGACTGCCTATTTGTACTCCTAGACTAGGAAGAGGCACCTGGACCACAATGCGGCGCTAGAATGTGGACCGAACTGCTTTCGAGGGGTTGTTCTGCTGTGCATGTATGAATAGGGAACCTATAAGAGCCCGACAAGGCATACAACTACCAAATCTTAAGGCCTGAACCCGTTAAGGCTCGCAGGAGTAGGAGGCTGAAGCCAGCAGCAACAAACACGAAAGTTTCCGGCTCTGCATCGTAGCGCTTCGGCCTTTGGGTTCTACAGTAATTGTATTTTTTACGTTGAGGGTCTCCGAGTCTAGGAAGTTTCCTGCAGCAAAACGGGAGTTTCAGGTCTTCCGGGCTTCTGAGAAATGGTCGAATCCCTATCATAAGGTCCCCAGAATAAGGTGCCCCGAATTTTCGGAAACTCCTTTCGGTTTTTCAGAGGCCGCATTCAATGAGAAGCACGGAAAGCCGTGGTGTTCAGCTCAAATCCCCAAGCTCTAGCACCCCGTCTGTCGAATCATATGGGATTTTCCGAGAAAATTCGGGTACCTTATTTTGGGGTCCTCATAAGAAAGATCCTACTATTTACGGTGCTGTATTTGGGTCCCCTATTTTCGGAAACGCCCATATTCTGAGGTCCTCAAGACGCATCGCCAGACCCGCGAACATGACACGTATTTCGGACTTGCGCAGTGCCTTCACTGCAGATGGCCGGGGTGGGGGGGGGGGGGCCCAGAGACTCCAATATCCCTTAATTAAGGAATATACCTTAAATCATATAAGGGATCCCACCATAATTTAAGGAATATTCCTTAATTAAGGTATATTGGAGTCTCTGGGGGGGGTGGCGGAGTGTGGCATACGAGTTCGGGATTGCAAGCAACATCTACAGGTCCCCTGCCAGACACGGTGGTGCCTATAGTCTCCATTATGGTTCTTTTTTGGATTTTGTAAACCAATTGTATATACTTAGGATCCTACAAGGCAACCCCAAAAGGAACTACAATAGAGACTATAGGTTCCCTAAACAGGAACTACACTAGAGACTAGAAGGAAACCCCAGAAAGGAATTACAATAGAGACTATAGGTTTGTCATGGAAGTTAAGATTTTGCCGTAGCGGCTCAAGGGTTCGAGGGCTCACTGTTGGTTTCAGGAGCTGTGGCCACACCTGGACCCTAAGGAACCTACTTTTTTAGGGTTCCCTAATATGATTTCCTTGTATAATTCCTTAAAAAGGTAGGTTCTTCAGGGTTAAGACAAGCTATACAAATCATTCCGAGCGGTGAACCAGCGTAGTGAAGACCAGAAGCGACATTGGATTACTAGAGTTCCTAGACTACTAGTGCTGGTCCTGCCTCGACATCTTCGCCTCGTCTTTCGATGGAGAAGATAAGCCTTGGAGCCTTGAACGCTCCAGCTCGACCCGATGCCCTAATTTCCGGAGATGGAGAAGATGAGTCTTGGAGCATGCTCGCCAATCTTAAGTCGCCTACGCACCCAGACCTGGACCTCGAAGACGATGGCGTGCCGGATGGGACTTTTCCGACATTCTCAGAAAAACTGAGTTCGCTGCCGGACCGCGCAGTGGCCACTGCACCCTCAAGTTCTACTGCCTTGGACGATGATACGGCTTCTAGTCTGTCCGTCACGACAGAAGAATCCGAGGCCCACGGCGACATCGACCCATGGTTTGCCGAGGACATGGAAGAGTTCGGGGGTGGTGGTCTTCCTGAGGAGCCAATGATGCGAAAGCTCAGTTCAACCAACTCATTCCGCAAGCACGCCGTCCGTGCCCGCCGTGAGCGAATTCGTTTAAGGCGGCGTGAGGTGGTCGTCGACTTCTTGAAGAAGAACAACTTCGGTGGAGTCAATGCACCGCGCTCCCGCTCGGGCTTCAGGTTACTATCGGAATCTGTGTACCCGCTCCATGTTGCAGCACAGCAGGGAGATGCTTAGGGGTACCTAGAAATAATGTTCACTTTTTGGTGATTATTATCCCTAAGAAACAGCTAAAATTGTCATTTTTGCTAGGGTTCTAAGTTCAGTATAGGATGCTTACATGGTACAAGCGCTTCTTCGAGAAGGTGCGGATCCTGCAAAGAAGACCTCGACCGGCCGAACTCCCTTGAACGTGGCTTACGATTCGAACCAGTTTGGCTCTCACCGTATCTTAGAGGTACTTAGAAATAATGAATTGTTGGTCATTATAATCCCTAAGAAACCGCTAAAATTATATTTTTTGCTAGGGTTCTAAGTTCAGTATAGGTATGGTGCTCGAGATCCTCTCCGGACGGTGGAACACCATGAGCTTCCGCGATCTCAGGGCCATCTCTTGCCGCAGTGCTTAGGAATGTACAGACGAACATTCTGGGCGGATCTCCTGCACTATAAGGGGACCGTCCAGGAATGGCCATGCTGCTTCTCTGAGATTTCTAGTCTTTTTAATTAGTTCAAAACACACCGCAGGTTCGCCAAAGGGAACACCGGACGAACCCTGCGAGTGCTTCTTTCCGCGATTGGAAGCTCACGGCTGACCATGGCGGCACTGTAGCACAAAGACCGACTGATAAGGCCTGACGACAGCGTGTAGGTTCAGCCACAGGAGACACAACCGCAAGAAATGCACCATGACAGCATAGAGTACGTATCCCCGTTGGTCACGACTCGTGGTCTATCTGGGTGTCGGGCACGCTCTGCCTTTGCGGCCGGCACCCCGCCTTTTCAGTGTTTGAATCCCTTTCCCTGGGGCTCCAAGTATACAAACAGTACCTACTTTGGGGCCTAAAGTCTTAAAAAAAACCTTACTTTTGGGCTATTTGGAGCCACAGGGTTTGTGGGTTTGGGCCTTTGGTTTTCTCTGTCTGCAATGTTCGGCTCCTCCGGCCAAGTTTACTCTTGTGATAGCCGTTTTGCACGGGTTTAGGGTGTAGGGCTTCGTACCAGAAAGACGGGGTCGGATTCGTTGAGCCGTCAAAGATGGACGGAGCTCAGAATTCGCGAAAGCAAGAGTGTGAGTGCAGTTATGTCCACTGTAGCTGTGCAGCCGTGCCAGCACACACATACTGCATCGGGATCAGGTTCCTCTGGATACCGTGTCCAGCATGAACTTCTCTTCGATTTCTGCAGGATCCTACAGTAGCTCTTGTGGAGCTCGAAATACAGTTTACACATCCGTGTAGTGTTCGTCCACTGGGTCGCTTCCCAGGGACCTCCAGCAGTGCTTGCCGAATTGTGGAGACTGATGCCAAGCATTGTGGCGTTCCGATTGAGTTTCTCAAGGTTTTTCGACAAGACCTGCTCGCGTTTTTGCCAACATGGGCTAGCGCTCAGCCGCTCAAAGTCTGAACGCAGCTTAGACCCACCAGACCCCAGAGGTCACGCGAGTAACCGAGTGACAAAGATTTGCCGTTGAGATCCCTCTGCCACCCGTTCCGGCCGCAGAGCCATGTAGATCTGAGCTGTGTGGTAACCTCACGATACGGAGAGCTTCAAGGACAAACGGCGACCTGGCCCAAAACGAACCCCAACATGAAGAAACCCCTCCGTTTCTGCGAAAGCACCACTGACCTGAAATCAATCTTTCGATTCATCAAGTCGGACCTTGGGATTCCGCGGTCTTAATGATCGGAGTGTTTTTTTGGGAGTAATGTAATGTCGGCGCCTGAATACTTAGACTTTGGGAGGTTCCTAAATCTGGTTTTAGTCTAGTCTAATAAGCCCCCAAACCCCATTCTAATAATTATTACGGCCCCTGCATCAAGTTTCTGTGGTCGTCTTGTTTCGGATCCAGAAAGGGGTCCCCCAAGCGTCCAAGCTTATTCAACTTGGTCTTGAAAGTCCTGGTTGATCATAGTTCGGCGGATCATCTGACCTTTGGTTAGTAGGGAATGGAGAAACGGGGTACAATTATAACTACTATTGCTACCATTCTTCCATTCCCTACTAACCAAACCCTAAGGCTCCATGTACCCATCTAGTATACACTTAGGCCTTAGAGTAGCTATATAGGGACCCCTTTAAGGCTTAAGTATCTACTATAAAGGTACATGGAGCCTTTGGGAAAGGTAAGTCATACTGCAGGTTCGTGATAAATGCCGAGCTCCGCGAGGAAGCCTTGGATTTAGACGCGTAGACCTGCCTTTGCGGCCGGCACCCCGCCTTTTCAGTGTTTGAATCCCTTTCCCTGGGGCTCCAAGTATACAAACAGTACCTACTTTGGGGCCTAAAGTCTTAAAAAAAAGCTTACTTTTGGGCTATTTGGAGCCACAGGGTTTGTGGGTTTGGGCCTTTGGCTTTCTCTGTCTGCAATGTTCGGCTCCTCCGGCCAAGTTTACTCTTGTGATAGCCGTTTTGCACGGGTTTAGGGTGTAGGGCTTCGTACCAGAAAGACGGGGTCGGATTCGTTGAGCCGTCAAAGATGGACGGAGCTCAGAATTCGCGAAAGCAAGAGTGTGAGTGCAGTTATGTCCACTGTAGCTGTGCAGCCGTGCCAGCACACACATACTGCATCGGGATCAGGTTCCTCTGGATACCGTGTCCAGCATGAACTTCTCTTCGATTTCTGCAGGATCCTACAGTAGCTCTTGTGGAGCTCGAAATACAGTTTACACATCCGTGTAGTGTTCGTCCACTGGGTCGCTTCCCAGGGACCTCCAGCAGTGCTTGCCGAATTGTGGAGACTGATGCCAAGCATTGTGGCGTTCCGATTGAGTTTCTCAAGGTTTTTCGACAAGACCTGCTCGCGTTTTTGCCAACATGGGCTAGCGCTCAGCCGCTCAAAGTCTGAACGCAGCTTAGACCCACCAGACCCCAGAGGTCACGCGAGTAACCGAGTGACAAAGATTTGCCGTTGAGATCCCTCTGCCACCCGTTCCGGCCGCAGAGCCATGTAGATCTGAGCTGTGTGGTAACCTCACGATACGGAGAGCTTCAAGGACAAACGGCGACCTGGCCCAAAACGAACCCCAACATGAAGAAACCCCTCCGTTTCTGCGAAAGCACCACTGACCTGAAATCAATCTTTCGATTCATCAAGTCGGACCTTGGGATTCCGCGGTCTTAATGATCGGAGTGTTTTTTTGGGAGTAATGTAATGTCGGCGCCTGAATAATTAGACTTTGGGAGGTTCCTAAATCTGGTTTTAGTCTAGTATAATAAGCCCCCAAACCCCATTCTAATAATTATTACGGCCCCTGCATCAAGTTTCTGTGGTCGTCTTGTTTCGGATCCAGAAAGGGGTCCCCCAAGCGTCCAAGCTTATTCAACTTGGTCTTGAAAGTCCTGGTTGATCATAGTTCGGCGGATCATCTGACCTTTGGTTAGTAGGGAATGGAGAAACGGGGTACAATTATAACTACTATTGCTACCATTCTTCCATTCCCTACTAACCAAACCCTAAGGCTCCATGTACCCATCTAGTATACACTTAGGCCTTAGAGTAGCTATATAGGGACCCCTTTAAGGCTTAAGTATCTACTATAAAGGTACATGGAGCCTTTGGGAAAGGTAAGTCATACTGCAGGTTCGTGATAAATGCCGAGCTCCGCGAGGAAGCCTTGGATTTAGACGCGTAGACGTAGGACGCAACGGGCAAAGTCTCACAGACCCTGCTCCCAGAGATCCCAAGACCCCTTAATTATATACCTTAAATCATAATATTAAGGCCTCTATCATTTAAGGTATATTCTTTAATTAAGGGGTATTGGGTTCTCTGGGCTGAGCCTACCTCCTCAGGTCCGTGATCCGCAAGGACTTGTGGCTTTAGCGTGCTGGTGTGGGTTCTGTGATGGAAGGATGCCTTTGAGCTCTGTCTGTCGGCCGTGCATGTGCGCAGCACCAGTTCACCGAAGCCGGAATCCAAGGGTCGAGGCATAGCCTAGCAATAGCAATCTGACACGCGTGCTCGGGGTTGCTACTTTATGGCCAGTGAACACACTAGGCCTAAACTCAGTCCCAGAATCCTTAAACCCAAAGCCTTAATCCCAAAATCTCAAATCCCAAGCACCAAACCCCAAATCCCAATCCTATTATCCTCAACCAAAAACAAATTCTGAGCTTACAAACCTCAGCGCCAGGATGGCTTAAGCGGCCTATTGAGTCGGGGTTTGGCGACCCGCGCCCTGACTCAAAGAAGCGAGCATGAAGCCTCCATTGTAGTTCTCTTTCTTTGGTTGAACCAGTTATATGATTAGCTGTTAAGATTAGGGTCCCTTTTTGGGTACCCTAAAATATGAAGGACCCAAAACGGGATCCTAATTTTGACAACCACCCATATATTTTCAGTAACCCCCAGAATGTCGGAAGCCGGATTGAGGACAAATAGTGCCGGGATTTCCTGTATATAGTATATACATGTCTTTTGAGGATCGAGGTTATTGAGTTTCCAACTCTTGGGCTTCTACTGTGAAACCCCGCAAGGTAAACCGGAACAGGAACTGCGCTCGAGGGACTTTAGAGAAGCCGAGTATACAGTATATGATTATAGTATGATGGGCCCCAAAACCCTATTCTAATTCTTCAGGCCCCTATATTGGGGTCTGGGATGATTTGGGGGTTAGGGTTTTTGTCTCTTCAGGGTTTCAGGGCTCTACTTGGAGGATCATGCGACTTAGTAAGTAAGGTTATAAATATGGTAACTACACTTATAACTACTTGAACCCTAGTTGAGGTACCTATGACCTGACTTACTAAGTCCCATGATCCTCCGAGTAAGCTTCAGGGTTTCGGACCTCAGGCGGCTTGGTTTCAGAGCTGGTTTCAGGGTAACTGTTCATGCCTACTACACCCTAAACCGTAAACCCCTAAACCGTAAAATCTAGGGTTTAGGGGTTTAGGATTAAGGCTCTAAGAGCCAAGTGGCCTGTTCTTGCACCAGGCGAGCACGAGTTGGCTTGAGGGTTTTATGGTGGGGATTTCGGGAAGTGGGGTTTCAGGGTTGAGGTGCCTAGGCTTCAAGAGGCCTGGATGCAAAAAGGTGCCTAGAGCTTTGGCGATCACGTTCCCCACGTTCCCTTCTGGATCTTGTACGTAAGTTGGTGGAGGGGCGTCTTAGCAAATTTATGCCGCCCAGGCCGTCTCAAAGGTTTTAAACACTAACTGAGCCTGGAAGAGGTGAAACAGACAAGGCCTCAGCTCGTTCTGAGACTTTCGACACTTTATGGGCTTGTGCTCTACTTGGAGGTACCTGGGTAGTTATAAGTAGGGTTTTAAGTCCCCTAATATGGGTTATAAGTATAGTTACGACTACTTATAATCCTACTTATAACGACCCATGAACCCCCAAGTAGACCCTAAACCCTAATACCCTTATAGTATCCCTATAGATCCCTTTAAAGGGACCCTTAAAGGAACCCTTATATATAACCCCAGTTACTAAGTGAAATGATGGCACTTGGAGCGGATCACAAATTCAGGGCATGCCCTCGACCCCATACATCCGAAAAAGACGATCCTGCGGTCTAAAGGCCCTAAAGGGAACTCCAGAAAGTTGGAATATGGATTAATGGTAGGATCCCCTATAATTTACCTTAAAGGGGTTACGATAATGATATTCCAACTTTCTGGCTTCTACTGTAGTCCCTAGTCCCATAGTTCAGTGGAGTTTTCTGCGGTGCGACTGTGTTCAGCTGGGTGGCTTGGCAAAATATGTCTAAGAAACGATGGGGTTGGCAATGAGTGGACACAGAGCCTAGTTGAAACAAGCCCCGAGCCACAGTCATGAAGCCATATAGTCACCCCAAAACCCGCAAGGCTTGACACCCCAGTTCGAACTTTGTGTAGGGTATGAATATTCTGTTAGCAGTCGGAATAAGTGGGAGGCCCCCGCATAGTAGGCGCCGTTTCGGGCTCCCAGCTGAGGCATTGCTGCCAACGGCATCTCGGGCATGGTTTTTTCTGTGCAACTTGGCGTGTAGCTTAGGTTTTCTTCAGGGGGCTGACCCTGGCTACCCAGACATTCCAAGATCCGTGAATTAGTGACTACAGTAGGACCCCTACTGAAGGTATTATATTCCTTATTGAAGGATTTTAGAAGAGGTGGGTTCTGCGAGATAGGGACATAAGGTTCCTGCGATGAGTCTACGGATCAGGTTTTGCGAGGTTGAGCACGAGGGACTCCTCCTACATGGGAGTTTCCGAAAATTAGGGGTACCTCATTGTGGGGTCCTTATAATAAAGGTCCTACTATTTGGGATCCTTATAATTAGGGTCCCCTATATCCGGAAACTCCCACATGTAGTTTACGAAGTCCGCTTCGGAAGCCCTTCGTCTGCAATCTTCGTTTGCTTCCTCTTTCAAAGTGGAAAAGGACCTTGATGTGGGGCAATATAATGGGCATATAATGGCTATATGAAGGGTATATACCTAGGGGTCCTTATTAGGGGTCCCTCCTTTTACCCTTTGACTCTTGCTGGCCATTGGCATTCAAGTTCATCGGGGGGGAGCAGTTCCCGGACAGACAGACATACAGAATCATACAAACAGACAGAGCGAGACGGAGAGGGAGCGAGAGACACGAAATCTCCGGCTTTAGACTTCAGGCTTTACCGCGTCTTCGAGGAGCCCCTTCTGCAGCGTTGAGGAACTGAGTACAAGACTTTCTCGAGCCCCAACCGTGGCATGGAAGACCTGCACCAAGAAGTCGCAAACCTGATGGGTTAGTGAAAGAGCCCAAGTGAAGGGAGCTTGTCTTGGGACAGGGTTTCCCAGCCAAGCCTTGCAAACCCTAAACCCTTTCTGCAGAATATAGGTATATTAGGACCTTAATAGTAGCCCTATTCTCTAAACCCTATATGCAGAATATAGGTATATTAGGACCTTAATAGTAGCCCCATTCCCTAAACCCTAGATGCATAATATAGGAATATTAGGACCTTGACAGTAGCCCTATCTACTATTATAGACCGTTGCTGTATGGGGGCAGCACCCTCAACTCTAAGTCTCAGATCTTGGGAGCAGGCCTCTCCTGTGTTTTCCTGCCACCGCGTGGCAAGGGTCCCGCATAGTAACCCCCAGCACACCTCTGACTCGCTCCAACACAAATCCGTACTATGACAGCGACGACGACGAGCTGTACTACTGCGACTGCTCCTGCTCGTGCTCGTGGTCGTGCTGCTGCGGTGATGGCGATGCCGTCTCTCACGGTGATGCAAAGCCAGCTTTGCATGAAGATGTTCATGCCGACCGCGATGTTGACTGTGACATTACAGATCCTGTACATCTACTTGGTGGCTGGATGTCGTACGGATACCAGTGTTCGAGCTTGCTTATCGTTTCTTCGTGTCCGCTGTGTCGTTCTTGTCCTGTGTAGGAATACAGAGGAGTGCAGTTCGGCTGGGCCCCTTTTCTGTCTAATCCTGTTGGAAGACGTGTGAGCGGAGAGAGTTTGGGGGCGCTGCAAACTGTTTGGAGAGTTTTGGGTTCAGGGACTCGGTCCCCTACAGCGTTCCAGTTTCACCTTGCCTCTGCGCTCGGTTTCAAAAGGTGTTGGCACGGCCTGTCGTCGGAAACTCGAACCCGGAACTCTGTAAGAGCGTAATTAAAGGGAATATCAGCTGCGCAAGCACTTTGACACTTCGTCCCACAAGCAGGTGCCATTGTAATACTTGAGAATACTTGCCCCAAAATACGAACCATCGCCGAAGTTCTGGACGGCAAACATACTCTTGGATGAAGGTTCCGTCACTTCCCAGGCGAAGCAGATTCTGACTCCCTAGGCCCTCATCTCCCACCCTTTCGTGTAAGGGTATCGACCCAGCGATTCCACTATCCCTTTGTTCCAGAGCCCTTTGCTCAAGACCCTTATACTGATTAAACGAGCATTCCTTCTAGCCAAGGGCTTTGAGCATCTGGGAAGGCTACACAGTCCCTTACGACTTCAGCAAACCTATTTCTGAAGATCGAGGATGATACATGACTCGACAGCTTCGTGCTTTGTGTCATTGAGGTTTTCGAGACGGGGTTATTTGCTCCAGGCCTTGTAAACAAATGTCTTTACGGTTGGGGTTGTGAAGGAGACATTCTTACTTGAGGCGATCTGGCTTCTCCGGGGCTTGAGGAGTTCAGAGAGCTTCTTCAGCCTCACTGGCACAATTGCTGCAGAAAGTGTCGAAGAGATCTACAGTGCCATGCACACACCGTGGGGGCGTCGGCTTACACTGAGACACATTCAGATGCTGGAATTGCATGTGAAACCTGTAGCCCAGTCTATGCACCCGAAATCTAATCAAGGATCTGGATGCAGCAAAAACACTGACAGCAAGGAGCAACACAACCACACAAACCTATAGAATCGACGGATTTGCTGCGCTGGTTCTAAACCCTGATCACACATTGGGGTATCCACATTCTGCCTAGCCCGACACTCCAATCCTACTCCTTCAACCTTACCACGACGGCCCGCTATAAACTCTGTTAGAACCCAACCAAGAGCCTTATCAGAACTCCAGACACCCAAAAGCCTTATTCGTTAAAGCTTTGCAGAATGCGGCTCCCTGTGCCCAATCTGCGGCGATGGCATCGATTGCTGTGCAGCGAGTGCTTCAGGCAGTCAATAAGCTGCAGTTCAGTTTTCCGTTCGCCCTCCTCTTAAACCTCCAAGAATATGGGAGTTTCCGAAAAGAGGGGACCCTAATATAGCACCCGAAATAATAGGATCCTTAGTATAGGGACCCCAAATATGAGGTACCCCTACTTGTCGGAAACTCCCATATCCCTCTCTGCTCCCGGCTCCTTGCCCCGAAAATCACGTAGGCCGTGTTTTGTCGGGGGTTTAGGGTTGTAGGGTTTAGGGTTTAGGGGTTTAGTTTAGGGATTAGGGTTTAGGGCTTTAGGGGTTTAGGGTTTAGGATTTAGGGTTTAGGGTTTAGGGTAAGTTGTTCTCAGCCCGGCAAATCCAAGTATCCTAAACGCTGGCTCCTTATCCGTTTAAGTATATACTACGAAGGAGCCCAAAGACCCAACTCTAATTACTTTCAGGCAACTACATTAACAAGCCGGGTCTTGCCATTGTTGGAGAGGTCCTCTAATATGAAAGGCATGCACGTCGATGAAGGTACGGATGATGGAGAGTCCCAGTCGTCACGCAAGCCCATTAAGCGATCTTGACCACCCCGAATCTTTCGTCCTTCGGACACTGAGCCTTCGTCTCTTCAACCTTTACTTGTGGTTGGTTTCATCACTGATGCCTCCTCGTGATGGTTCATCCCTTGGCAAGCCGCAGAGCTGGATGCCTTTTGCATAAACAGCTGCCCACCATCAAAGAGTAAGAGACATTATGCTCAGACTTTTCAGCCAGCATGCGCTAGCCCTTTCTCCTTTTTGTCGCTTTGGAACCTGCTCCCCAAAGTACCTCTCTAGTTGTCTGTAGGGGAATTTACTTTGTGCTTTGGGGAAGAGTACCTACTGTTGATGATCTAAACCCTGCACTACCTTAAGGACCCTAAACTATGGGAATTATGGTATATTTCTTATTATGGGTCATGCAGGATTTATGTCATCAACCGCCCTAAACCCTAAACCCTAAAACCAAAACCCTACACTGTAGGACCCTTTGGGCATGAAGCCCCTGAACCACAGGGCCTCGGCCGGACAGCTACGAGCCGAGCTCTCCGGCCTGGCAGGCCAGCACCGCACCTTGCGCTGCGGTCGGGCTCACCCTACAGTAGAAGCCAAAAAGTTGGAAGCCCAATAGCCTCAATCCTCAAGAGCAATGTAAAGGGGATCCCAGCACTATTTGGCCTTAGTCCGGTTTCCAACTTTATGGAGATTACAGTAGGCATCTAAGGACTCATATATGGGAGTTTCCGAAAATAGGGGACCCTCATATAGTACCCTGAATAGTAGAATCCCTATTATGAGGACCCCCCAAATAAGGTACCCCTAATTTGCGGAAACTCCCATATGGTTAGTTGTCAAAATTAGGGTTCCTTTTGGATACCCTAAATATTAGGTGCCGTATTATAATAGGGACCCACAAAGGGACCATAATTGTGATAACCATCCATATAAAGGCTTTTGGGCCCAAAGACCATACTATATAAGGTTTTTGAGCTATTTTGATGCCCAGGTTCAGGGGTTAAGGACGCTGCGAAACGCAGGTCTGTTCAAAGATGTCATGAGTAGCTGCATCCTACAGTAGTACTTGTTTGGTTTCTGTCACCCCTTCGGCTGCATCCCTCGTGAAACGAGAAGGCTCGGCTGTTGAGGTTGCTGGCACACAATCCAAGCGTGCTGAATAGGGTTTAGGGTCGGGTTTACTCTCCTCCGTGATTCCGCGCAGCCAAGAAGGGACTGCAGTATCAGAATAGGACAGTCGGAAGGACAGTATTACAAGTGCTTCTACAACGAACAGCTACATACCTGACGTAGAGTAGAGCAGGTTGGGCTGCACGGGCGTGTAGTCTTCATTGGCCGCTTCTATGGTGAGGATCGCAGAATTCTGTGCGGCCTGTCTCTCTCTCTCTCTCTCTCTCTCTCTCTCTCTCTCTCTCTATATATATATATATATATTTATATATATATATATGTATATTATATACGTATATATATATATGCATATGTATGCATATCTTTACGACAATGTACCGCCGCATACCCCATTCCAGACTTGAAAATCCCGACATTGCCTATGTCGACCCATCAATGTCGGAGCAGAGCCCGAGGCTTCAAATTTAAACAAGGTCTTGGACCATGAAGTCAGGGTCGTTAGGGTTTAGGGTGGTTTCGGGTTTACGGTTGGGCTTAAAGTTTCAGGATTTTGGGGATGTTGATGTCGGGTTACACTGAGGTCTGCATAGCCGCTTCGGGCGACTTGCTTGGTTTCCTGAAGCTGAGCTGTTGTAGCTGAGTCCCCATTCGGCGCGTCATCGGGGTTCAAATGGCAGGAAGTAGCTTGATGGTGATGAACTTTTGGTGAGTGAGTGTGTCAGCGAATGTATGCAGCCTCTAGGCATTTGTCCGGCGTGCACTGTAATGCTGCAATACTACGTATGTAATGCCATAGGTCTTACACTAGACCATGTCGGTATTCAGACGAAGTAGGCCAGGCATGTCTTTGCATCGTTATCTTCGTTGGCAGCATGACGTGTTGAACCAAACACGGGCTGTGGAGGTCGATTTGGAGGGCACTGGCTTCAGGCACAGTGGAGCAGTTGAGGCCGGGCAGGGTGCCAAGACCCCGTGGCAGCTTTGCCCAATTGCGTTTGTCGTGATCACTGAGACATCCTTGACGGGTGTGCGCCCTACTAGCAACTGCACCGAGGCGTTATACCTTTGCTCGTGTAGTGCAGTTTCATCTCGCAGCCGACATCGTCGTAGTGGCAAAAGGAGCAGCAGCTGCATCAGTTCGAGAAGTAGGGTGGAAGCTAAATAGTTGGAACATGATAAGACCTGGATGCAGGAGGAGTAGTAGTACTAGTAGAGTAGCACAGCACCAGCAGTTGCAGCAGCAGCAGCAGGAGAAGGACGAGGAGGAGGAGTAGTAGCAGTAGCAGTAGCAGTAGCAGTAGCAGCAGCAGCAGCAGCAGCAGCAGCAGCAGCTGCAGCTGGTGTTGGTGTTGGTGTTGGGGTTGGTGTTGTAGCTGGTGCTGGTGCTGGTGTTGTTCATTGCAGAAATTTTTCACTACAATGAAACTGGGCGATGTCGTTCAGTTTCACCGTAACATGGGTGTAGTCCTAAGCAAAGTTTGCCCCAGCAAACGGCCCCTGCGTAAGTTGCAGAAGCCAGATCTTATCATAAAGCCGCCACGGAAGGGAACCGTGGAAGCGATATGGAAGCTGGCGCCCGCGAATGCTAAAGCCTCACCCGCGGAAGCACCGCGGACGGGTCTCCGCATTGCACTCCACACAATCAGGAGACGCTCATATTAGGGCCTTGCTGGCATGTCATATTAGAGCTAACCAGATCCCACAGTTCACAAGCGCAGCACAGATCACCGGCACCCAGCATCGATGCCCAGCGCAAGAGACTTCTCCCTTGCAGCACGAGCGGATGTTTTTTTCGCATGAGAACAGTCTGGAGGCAAAGCCTCGTGCTTCATCCGGCAGTGTCTCAATGTGCATCTCAGCCTGCACTGCCAACCTCTTTGTATATAATATGGGTCCGACAATCCCACACTTGTTGAACTGCCCGAAGGCTTCAGGCATCTTGATGAAGATCAGCCAAACAAGAGTAGACTAGACACGTGAACCAGGAGAAAAACATTGGTAGCATCCCCACACCAAGTGTGGCGAAGCTGTTTAGTCAGTTTTGGAAATGGGAAGTAAACCCTAAACCCTAAACCCTAAACCCTAAACCCTAAACCGTGTGTAGCGTTTGTGGCAGAGTCAAGTAGAGTGGGAGTCTTTAGCTTAAATGACACTGGCACAGGTTGTGTTGGATGTTTACGATCGACAGATTAAGTGTCGCTTCGAGCTCTTGCAGATAAGGGCACTTATACAGTAAAGATTCGGAAGGCCATATATTCGGATTTCCGCATCTTGGATCCCGGGTGGCTAGGCGATCAGATGTGTTTCAACTTTCACATGACTCGCAGCCGTTGTTGACAATACTGTGGCAATGACATGACGCTGACTTGACGTTACGTCGGGGCCAGTTCTCGCAACTGAATTAGTAAAGCTTAGTTTCCTGCAAGTAGCTCAAACCCTCATAAGCCCTTCAACCCCTATGTCCTCGCTGGGCTAGCTCCACGACCGGTCGTGCTGGGCCGCGCAGCATGGTTTAGGGTTTCGGGTATGAGGGTTTAGGGTATTGGGGTTTAGGGTTTAGGGTATGAGGGTTTAGGGTATTGGGGTTTAGGGTTTAGGGGAATACAGACGCCCGCGCCCACTTAATTGCGCATACAGCCTACACTCTCAGGCTGGTTGTTTCCCAGAGACTCCAATATCCCCCAATTAAGGAATATACCTTAAATCATATAAGGGATCCTACCATAATTTAAGGATCCTTAATTAAGGGATATTGGAGTCTCTAGGCTGGTTGTTTAACAGCCATACTCCCGAACTCCAAGCCTTGACAACAAGGACTTAGCGCAATTCGCTATACTGTTGTACCTATCTCCCTGCTTCCTGCACTCAGCCATGTAGGAGGCAATAACAGGACTTAAGGTGTGAATTCAGTGAAGTCTATGCTTGCATGCAGCCTGAGTATTCCTGCCGGGCTTCTGCAAGCCCTAAATCCTGCAGACTGTGAGTGAGGGGTCAGACTAAGTGCTTTGCGCTACCCTACTTCCTTATACTATAATGAACTCCAAATTCATGTAATGACTAGGGCCCCTAGATGACAAGCTTTTCTTGGAGTTCGAGTTTAAGGTTTGATACTGGCTCGAAGTCTGTGGGCCTGAATAATTAGAATAGGGTTTTCGGTGGTTCGTATGCTACAGTGAGAACAAGGGACCCTAACGACAAGCATTAGAAATGTAAGGACTACTCCTGAAGCTTCCTCAATATACATAACTAGAGGAGAAGCACCCCCTCGAAAACTCTATGTTCATCATTCAGGCCCCTATATTATTATTCAGCCTTCTATACTAGACTTGGGCTTCGCCCTGCAATCATTCCAATGAGGTTTAGGCTTTTGCTTTAGGATTTATGGCTAAGGTATTCATTGAGAACGTGGCCTACGTGGTGAGGAGGGATTCTCCGAAGGCGTGGAATTGTTGTCAGAACTTCTGCGAGACCCAACCTTCACCTGAAGCCCTGGCACGAGTATGGCAGATTAATGATGAAACTTATGGAGCAGCACAACAAGTGGTGGTGCGCTGGTTACCGCTTGCTTTGTAACTTAAAGCCGTCTATTAAAGCCTCGTGTGTCATGTTTCTGTATTTAACCTCCAGAAAGCGCTGCATGTTAACTGGAAGATCAAGTTCCGGCAGAATATGTGCCTCAGGCAGAGATCCTGGACACTAGCGTCCACGATTGGGAGCTCGAGAAGACGCTGATTCTCAAGGCCTACCATCTCGGAGCTTTCACTTGGTGGAGGTTGTCAGAAGGGTTTAGAATTTTCTGGCATATCCGAACCCCCAAATCTGAAAAGCACAACTTCTTGCACCTAACCCCACATTCTCTAAATTCAGAGTAGACCATCTGTACAGGTACAAGTGCTTGAGAACCTGGTAAGGTCTGAACAACCGCAAATCGCCGGCAAATGGTTGCCGAACCCTAAGACTCCAAGTACACAAATAGTACCTACTTTGGGGTCTAAAGTCACCTACTTTGGGCTACTTGGAGTTTCAGGGGAAGCAAGGCATGGGATGTAGATTTAGGGGTTTGGGTTACAGTAAGCGGTTTAGGGTTTAGGATGTCTTTGAGCACAGGGTGGTCTCCAACCTGGTTCGAGGGGTTGTACCTTAGGTAAAGGTTTCTTTAAATCTCTGGGGAGCCTTCTCTGGTGAGCCTGAAGTCTCCAAAACATGGCAGCATCTCAGGGCTTCAGAACTTAGGAGCCCAGCTTCCATCCCCGACAATCTATGCAGTGAGAGTTTAGGGTTTAGGGTTCAGCGTTTAGGGTTTAGCGTCTAGGCATACACTCCAAGTCCGTGCTCAAAAAAGGGTCTAGATGAAGTACACAGCCTTTTGCAAAAAAGGGTCTAGGCCCTAGGAAGCCACACCGCTCAACTCAAAGCCCCCATGCCGGGGTTAGCGTCGCTTCCTGGCGGCCTGAGAGTCGGGGCCGACATACTCGTTCGAGGTCCAGTATGTGAACCACCCACATCCAGAATCCCTTACCCAGAGACTCCAATATCCCTTAATTAAGGAATATACCTTAAATTATAGTAGGATCCTTAATATGATTTAAGGTGTATTCCTTAATTAAGGGATATTGGAGTCTCTGGGTACCTTGCATCTGAAAGTGTCACGAACTCGAAGCCGAATCTCCCGACCCTCCGCCCAAAATCGTGAAGGCCACTGACTGGTCCATTCCACAAAATCTGGTGCCGCACCAGGGCAGCATGGAGTTGCGACTGTGCTTGTTCATTGGCATCGGTAACCCCAAGGGAGCACTTTCGGTAAACTGGGCCTGCCGCGGCCTCTACGTAAATCATATGTTTTAGATATACATATAGAATATACACAACTATCTACCTATCTGGCCATCTGTCTGTCTGTCTGTCTGTCTGTCTGTCTGTCTGCCTGTCTGTCTGTGCATCTCTCTATACAAACTGTCTTTACAACCTCGCAAACACATTGCTGATTAATGCTGTGTCTTTGATCATGTTGCTTCACTCCGTGGGCCTCGAACATGCCCGGTTCTTGCAGATGGGTTTAGCAACAGCTCCCGCGACCTTCAGGCAAGTGCGGGTGTTGGATCAACTGCCCGGTGCCAGCTTGTGCTTCGGCTGGCGTGGGTAGCAGTGCTAGGGTCACCTGCGACCAGGGTGATGTTGATGGTGTGTGGGCGTGTGTGCGTGTACTGTGCTTGTCTTGTTCTAAACTCAACGGTAAGCCCTTCCTGCTGTAGGTTGCATGGAAACGGATAGGCTTGTTTCGTTCAAGTTCGTTATTCGTTTCATCTCGCCGTTGGAATTTGCGGTGGTGTTGCCGTGAGTAGGTCTGTGTCAGTAAGGACGCGACGATGCCGGGTTTGTAGTTTGTAACAGAAGGAATCAATTCGAGCTTGTTGAACACTAAAGCCTGAACCCCAAAGCCCGAAAGATAGTACTTCGCCGTGGAAGCTGGCCCTGCAACCTCGACGACCCATCTCCCGGCAGGCTATTTCCGAAAGCTTGTAGCGGTCTAGGGTCAGGGTTTAGGGGTTTGGCAAGCTGCGTTTGCACATACCTCTCCCGTCGTAAGGCTTGGCCTCAGCACGGGTTCAAAAAGAGGGTTGCAGGTTCAGGGATTCCGTGCCTAGAGTGGAACAAACAGACAGCGTGGGGTTCAGGGTCTCCGTATATACGGCAAAGCTCCTGAGAAAGACCTACTGCTCGGCAGCTCGCCCATGTTACGGCGTTGCCCGTCTCTTGGTATGTCCACGGTGTGTCTTTCTTGATGTCCGCATCTTCTAGAAGCCCTTACTTGCAGGTTCATGGGAAGTTATAAGTAGGGGTATAAGTAGGGTAGCTATGCTTATAACCCATATTAGGGGCTTATAACCCTACTTATAACTACCCATGAACCTCCAAGTAGAGTAACCCTAACCCTAGTCCTAAACCACCGGCCTCTGACATGCACCTGCAATCAGGCGCCCCCAGAAACCCGCAACTGTAGACATTTGGGAGTTTCCGAAAATGAGGGGTACCTTATTTTGGGGCCCTTATAATCAGGATCCTACTATGTAGGGTACTATAGCAGTTTCCCCTACTGTTGATGATATAAATCCTGCATTACCTTAAGGACCCTAAACTATGGGAATGATGGTTTATTCCTTATGATGGGTACTGCAGGATTCATATCATCAACCGTATTTTCGGAAACTCCCATTTCTAGAGCCAAATCCTCCAACCTGGTAGATGATCCCCAGGGCGAGCACTGCAGTTCCCTTCTCCCTCCTGCACATGCTCCATGTGCTCTTTCAGGCCATCGGATTGATACCTAGGGCTTATAGGTCTTAAGGTTTAGGTCTTGGGGTTCGGGGGTTTGGGGTTCAGGGTTTGGGGTTTAGGGTTTGGGCTTTGGGTTTCAGGGCTTAGTGCATTGCGGTCCCTGCTCAAGGAAGGTCTTGGGGTGTAGGTTTATCTTCGACTCGCTAGACATGCCGGATGCCGGTCCCTAGCACTATCACGGCCTGTTCAAATAGCGGAGGGTTATTGACCGGGGGTTCTACATCGGGGGCATCGGGATTGGCTGCAGGGTTGGAGTTCAGAGTGGGAGCAGGCCATCAACAACAGTCTGTGCTGTTGGTTTTTCTCTGCTCATGATGATGTTGAAGATGGTGCTGGCATTGGAGGATACGCAGCGCACCTGAAACCATCATATAGTGTTATGCTAAACCGTACTAGTTTAGAAAGAGAGAGGGAGAGATATCATATTACATTCTGTTGCATCATACGATCAGAAAAACTGAAACGCTGGATCCTGAACCTCGATCTTGGGAGCCTAGCACTACTCGTGATCTACCTTCAATGGGCACACCCCAGAGAGCCCAAAGCCCTGCAGGGTTTCGGGCTAAGGGTTTAGGGTTTAGGGTTTAGGGTTTTGGGTTTAGGGTTTAGGGTTTAGGGTTTAGGGTTTTGGGTTTTGGGTTTAGGGTTTAGGGTTTAGGGTTTAGGGTATACCGAACAAATGCACTCCATTTTTGTTGAAGGGGTATTGGGCTCTCCTGGGACTATCCCCAGGAAGTGGACGAAAGCCGCAATGGTCAGATCTCGTTCTCTGAGTTCTTGGCATTCTGCAAGAAGCTGGGTTGTCCTTTGGGACCATAAACCCCTAAACCCTAAACCCTAGGGCTTAAAGCACAACTCAGGAAGACGAAGCTCTTCGACACGGCCGACAAGGCGAGCGAGGCCTCTCAGACATGCAGAACGGAGCAACGTAATGATCTTCAGCATCCAGCCTTGAACACCTAACCTAAATTTTAGACTCCAATCCCCAAACCCCTACATTCAACTAAACATCCCTGAACCCCTAAACCGGAACCCCAGACAAAACTCCAGCTCCTCGGCTCGATGCTCAGGTTTTCTTCAGCAAGCGCTCTGTTCCGACCGCCAGCGAGATCCTGCTCCCCAGCTGAACCGAAAAGAGTTTCGAGGTTTATAGTAGAAGCCCAAAAGTTGGAAACCCATTAGCCACAATCCTTACGAGTAATGTATAAGGAATCCCAGCACTATTTGGCCTTAATCCTGTTTCCAACTTTCTGGGGTTCACTGTAGGGGTTGGGGGGGTAGGGAGTAGGGTTTGGGGTGTAGGGAGCATTTAGGGTTGAAGATTCTTGGGATGTAGGCTTCAGGGTTAAGGGTTTGGATTTACAGATCAGGGTTCCTTACCTGAAGGACGAAGTCGGACGAAATGACCCTTAAAAGCAGGGGCCCTATACCCATGTACTATGAATCCCTATATGGTATATGAACCTTAAACCCTTTTACTAGTAGGGTTCATGTCGTCCTTAGGGTATGCAGGCTTTAGGGCGTCATACGCCGGATGCGAAACAGAGTCCCCTCTGCCCTAAATCCCAAACGCCCTAGACCCTCGAACCCCAAGTGCAAGATTCCAACTTCCAGGCAAGAAGTGCAACCTTAAGACTGCAGGTTTAGTGATCACGACATCTTTCGCCTCAGCAGCTCTGAGGCTCTGGCGGCAAGAGGGGGTCTAGGATATCTAGGCCCCAGCGTGTCGGGACTGTCGGTTGGATGGAATGGAGTTTGGAGTGTATCGTTTGAGGGTGTAAAAGTGTTTGGGTTTCGCGACGGCTACATACAGCACCGGTAGCACAGCTGTCCAATGCACGGGAATTCAAAATACATGTCGCATCAGCGCGTCTCCAGCATAAATATCCAAACCCCACTACGCAACCTAGATATCACGAGACGAAACCAGCAAGGAATTGTAGGCTTGCTTAGTGGTCCAGACTCCAGGCCCTGGAGAAGTGTGTGGGTAGAGGATTAGTATCCGTAGGGATGAGGTTCAGGACACGATAATCACCCTCTACACTAAACTCTAAATTCTCCTATATACCGACTTCTGCAAGTGACAGTGTCAACAACTCTAAGACAAAGCTCTGAAACCCTAAACCCTAAAGCCTACCCTCAACTTCGGAAACCCTGAAGACCAAAGCATGGCTTGAGGCTTCATCTTAGGGCTCATGATTCTGCTTGCGGGGTTTTGCCTCGGCTGTGATAGGAGGCGTGGCATGTTGAAGCTTCAGAAAGCTGAGGTACTTTATTGAGGATCCTTACAGACAGGATCCGACCTTTGAAGAAAGTTTACGGGTTAGATTGGGGTCCGCTGCTCTCTAGAATTCCCTGATTGTCCCATCATCATATGCGACTGTCAGGGTGGTGCGAGCTGATGTAGATCACCCGAAATTCCACTCACCTCAAAGCCCTCAGCCACATGCGCCCAGGAAAGCAACATCATGAAGTTTGGCGAGTTCCAGCAGCTGATGCTCGATGCCGGTGTCGTGGCATGGAGCTCAGACGGTTTCTTCACAGCTTGTCTGGTCCCCGATTACCCCTTCGTCTTCCGGCAAACACGGATTAGGGCTTTAGGGGCTTCCGGGTCTTTATGTGAGAAATCCTTATGGACCCACATCATAAGCACTTGCAGTATATCCAGCACCCAAACCCGTTCAAAACCCGAATTTTACTTATGTAGGCCCCGGTGATGCGTCTGCATGTTCTGGTCATGAATGCCCGGCATCACTGAGTCTTCTTTCGGGACCAAGTTGTTTCATTCTGCAAGTCAAACAAGCCGGGTTGCTTAACCGACGCGTAGCAGTTCAAAAAAGCACAGGAGAGCATGTGAAGCTTCTCGGAAGCAAGCTTGAGTCAGAATTCACAGCCCATGCAGCCCCCCGTCATAGTTGCCCACATAAACAAACTTCGATGCCAGCGTGTTCCGAAACTCGAGCGCTAAGCAGCAGATCTCCTTGACCCGAAACCTTATCCTAGTGTGTTCTTAGGTTATTGGAACCCACAACATGTCGATTACCTTGGAAGTTGGACTGCTGAGTGGCAAAATAGTGACATTGACAGCAGAACTTGACGAAGCGGTGGCAGCATTGAAATATCGAGCACAGATTGCGCTTCAGGTAGGAAAAGGGCGGCTGGTGGACTCGTCTGGAAAAATTCTGAACACCGAGGCACTGATCAAGCATGTCAAGGTGAAGAATGGTGATTCACTGACCCTGCAATTACGCAAAGTTGAAGTTCGATCGACTCTTGGCGCGTTTGCTGCCATTCTTGGCGATGGATCTGTCGTGACTTGGGGGAGTGCTGGTTCTGGCGGTGACAGTAATGCTGTGCAACAACAGCTGGTGAACGTGCAGCAGATCCAAGCCTCCAACGGCGCGTTTGCTGCCATTCTTGGGGATGGTTCGGTCGTGACTTGGGGTAGTGCCGGCCATGGTGGTGACAGCAGTGCTGCGCAGGATAAGCTGCAGGACGTGCAGCAAGTCGGAGCCTCCAGCAAAGCTTTTGCTGCCATTCTTGGGGATGGATCTGTTGTGACTTGGGGGAATGCAGGCCATGGTGGTGACAGTATTGCTGTGCAGGATCAGTTGAAAAACGTGCGGCAGGTCCAAGCCAATAGCAGGGCCTTTGCCGCCACTCTTGCGGATGGAGCTGTCGTGACCTGGGGTGGTTGTTGTCAAGGTGGTGACAGTAGTGCTGTATGCCATCAACTGAGGGGCGTACAGCAGATCCAGGCCTCTGAGCATGCTTTCGCTGCCATGCTGAACGATGGCTCCGTTGTGACCTGGGGCTCTAGCTCCCACGGCAGTGACAGCAGTGCTGTGCAGGATCAGCTGAAGAATGTGCAGCAGATCCAAGCCACTCGCACAGCGTTTGCCGCGATTCTTGGAGATGGAGCTGTCGTGACCTGGGGTAACCCTGACCATGGCGGTGATAGTAGTGCTGTGCAAGACAAGCTGAAGAATGTCAAGCAGGTGCAAGCCAGCGATCAGACTTTCGCTGCCATCCTTGGCGATGGTTCCGTGGTGACCTGGGGTGGTCGTTCCGACGATCTTGGCTGCAGTGCTGCAAAGCATCGTCTTCAGAACGTGCAGCAGATCTCGGCCACTGGAAGCGCTTTTGCAGCCATCCTTGGCGATGGGTCCGTCGTGACATGGGGTAATGTTGACAATGGAGGTGATAGTAGTGCCGTGCAGGATCAGCTGAAGAAAGTGCAGCAGATCCAAGCCTCGTATCGAGCGTTTGCTGCCGTTCTTGACGATGGATCCGTCGTGAGTTGGGGTAATGCTTCCACTGCGGTGGTGATAGCAGCACAGTGCAGAGAGTGCTGCGCGTTAAGTGGAACATCGCCGTTCTGAATGTTGATAGCAGTTTGCTGCACTTGCAGCAGCCATGAGAACATCTGCAAAAGCATGGGCACTGGCTGGTCATCATGAGCGATTGGCCGGAGTTTGGGTTTGTGCCGAGGATGGCAAGTCTCCCACGCAAGCCGCTAGAGCCTCTTGACCATGCAGGTTTCGTGTGGACAGAAAAGCACCATTCTCAACTTGCAGTAGGATCGAGCGAGGTTAAGCCGGTGTCGCGCAGTAGTATCGTGCTCTTCATTGGCTAGATGGTTTATGATCATCGTATATCAAAACTCTGCTCGAATGACTTCCAAGGTGTCATTTGAACAATTCAGCCACCACAAGGCATTGCCAAGCCATGTCCATCTCCTTATCGTTCGTTCCTTGCCGCTGGATACCAGCTAAGGAACATTTCATTGGGGTTTTCAGTTCTGTTTTGATTGCAGGGATTAGGTCGTCGTGGAGTGACTTCGTCTTCCTGCCCTGATCCTGGCCTATTCGAAATTAGTTCCTACATAGGTGTTGGTTGCCCGATCGTCATCCAGGCTATTTTGGTGTGTCTCGCGATAGGATCCCTTTATCAGTTGAACTGGGTTCGTTTATGATGCTGTTCTATGCTGCTTGACACCCTAAGGGAGGGTATTGAAGAGGTCGCAAAACCCTGAACCCAAAGTCACTAAATCCCTCAGGCCAATGGTGAAGCGGTGCGTAACCCCGAAGCCTTCTGCTCTTGAACCTTTAAAAAATCCCAACCCCCAAAGGCCCAAAGGCCTTTAACCGTAAACCCCACCAGGATTCCTCATTATAGTTTCATACGTGATTAACTCAATTAAGTCCTTATACCTTACAACGGTTTAGGGTATACAAGGTAGCTGCCGAGGAAGCTTTACAAGCACCCTTCGGAACCCAAAAAGCAAATCCTTCTGCTTAGGACGTCATCCCACGGTCTCCTGGACAAGACCTGCGTGCTGCTCCGCTGGTTTCCTTCTTCGTGGAAGAGCGGGACAGCACTGCAAGGGCGTCATAGGATTTTACTGGGTCTTCAGTCTATAGCGGTTCTATAAGGGTTATCATACGATTTAATTGCCACGGGGCTGTTGATCCAAGGGTTTAGGTGTTTCGGCTTTGGGTGCAGGGTTCCGCGGTATTTTGCCGGGTCAAGATTCAAGGGGCTGTGACGGGCAGTGCATGGCACCGACTAGAAATGTACGGAAGGTTAAGGCCTGAGGATCAGTTCCATCTGGTTGTATCGAGGTTTCAATGAAAGCACAGAATATCAGCATACTCCAGGAAGACGTATGTGCCATGATTTCCGATCTCACCTTTCGTCTCCGGGCCGTGTCTCTTGTGGCCTTGGCGTGGCAGCCATTTGGACGCTCCGGACATCGGCAGACAAAGTTGCATGCAACTGCCCGAAGTCTTTGCTTTTCATGATAGGCTTGAGGGAAGCAGCAGGGCATCATGAGGTGGGTGGTCATCGTCTGCACTGGAGTGGAGTAGGGGTACTGCCAAGTTATGAACCCATCGCTTTTGAGTACTGGCATGGATGAACGCAACACAGCTGTGGAATGGCAAGCGGAGGAGGAAACCGAGGCTAACTGTTAACCGTACCATGCACACACTTCGTAGTGGACATATGTAAAGGTTGCCCTGACACCATGATCGGCCACGCAGTGTGGTACTCTAGGGGTGCTCTAGGGACACCTGGAACTGTATGCCATGGAAGATTTGTACGTAGACGTGCAGAGTCTGGCAAGCGCAACCGATCAGTGCGCAAACAGGAGCCAACAATAGGCAATATAGCGCCCCAAAATCAGCAAGAACCTACAGAGGTAAGAAGTACATACGAGGTCATACGACACTAAGTGTAAAGCTTAAATCCTAAGGCCCAAAAAGCTTCAAGCTCTTGGAGTGAAACTACAGCTATCGCACATGCCCCCTGTGCTTAGTTATCATCCCCTTTCCGAGAGCCAGAGGCCCAAGCGACTTCTCATTGAAAACTACCTCCATAGAAACCCTCAAGCGCAACTTGCTTGCAAAATCCGCACAGGAGAATTTCCAATAGAGCACTTCCAGGGACCCTTATCCTAGAATCCTTAGAGGAGCTCTTATTGTAGAATTTTGCATACCCTTAAAACAGCCCTTGTCATAAAACCTGCGTAGGTACCCTCCCTATACAAACCTCATGCAACACCCTTGGTGCAGATCGTCGGCCTAATCCTTCGACATTGGTTTGCTGCTTACGATTCAGATGGAGATGGTGTGCTGCAGCTGGAGGACGGCGCAGGGAAGGTGCTGCAAAGTCAACAGGGGGTCTTGAGGTTCCCTTAAGGGTCCGGGCCTAAAGGGTGCAAGCATTCTGCAGCAAGGGTACTGAAGGCTGTCCGGTTGAAGGGTTTCGGCCTGATGGATTGACTTTTTCTGGTGCTGAGGGCTCAGAGCTGAGGGTTGCAGATTCCCGACCTCCTGAAAGAGAGCGCTGAACCTGTAGCCTTTTCGAGTGTGTGGAGTCATCGCACAAAAGCCAGAAACCGGTTTGTACCACGACCATGTCTAGGCTTGAGGGCACAAAGGTGCAGTCGTGTGCGAGGTTGGTGGTATTGGGTCGAACTGGTGTTTAGGATCACACTCAAATCAGTGGCGCTGCTCCAGTAGGAGCGGCAGTAGCAGTAGTCTCAGTAGTGGCCGGCTTCGTCGCCGCTTCTGTCGCAGCAGCAATGATATCGCCAGTCGTGGTAGATCTTCCGGCGATACCAACTACAGTGACTACAGTTCAGCTTCAGTTATAGCAACAAGTTTCTTGAGAGCCAATCTAAAGACAAGCAACGATCATTAGTAATGATAGTGAGTATCAGTGTCACGGCAGCAAGTCGAAGCATCCGATTGTTTATCTTGGACTGGTGTGAGTGTAGCGCTTGGCAGGGGCTTCAGGGGCAGCAGCAATGGACGGCAAGTATGTGTAATGTTCTTTTAGTGATCGGATGCGTCTGTCGTGTCACCTTGCATCGCGTCGAGCATGTCAAACGGGCACTTGTTTGGAAAGTAGACATTTCTTGATCGTGGACCATTGCCAGCACGACAGAGCGCCGGACGTGCCTCCGGGGGCTACATTCATTGCGTCAGCTAGACATACAAACTCGTACGTATGTTCAGGTATGTATACATGCAGAGTGGAGAGGCAAAGGTCTCTGCCGTAGCCTACAGACGTGTAGTCACGCCAGGACTACGCGCGACTGGTTGCCGACTACCAGCTGCCACTCACGGCTTCTGACGAGGCCACCAGAGCTAACATATCGGCACAGCAGCCGGGGGATAAGGAGGAGGAGCAGGTGATACGGTGATACGTAGTGTTGGCAGTACGACCATTGGTGGCTGCTTGGTGGTAGCCACGCAAGTCACCGTCGTTGTGGGATTGTAGTGGTAGCCGTTGCTCGTCCTCGTTTCCGCTGTTGCTTTGCATGTGGGTGATGGTGGCAGCATCGGTGCCACTCATGGAGGATCGGAACTCTGAAGGAGTTGGAGTGGTAACAATAAGGCGTCATAGCAAAACACGCAAAAACTTGAAGCACTGTCTCATTAGCCGAATCCAAAGCTGAAGCGGCAGCGGGATTGGAAGGCCTAGCCTGCGACTGCCGTATTATCTTAGGGGTACTTAGAAATAATCTTCACTTTTTGGCTATTATATTCCTTAAGAAACAGCTAAAATTATAGTTTTTGTTAGGGTTCTAAGTTCAGTATAGGTATTCACAGACCGGCAGCATCGTCCAGAAACGAGGGGTGGATTGGCATATTCCGTCATCATCGATGCTTCTGAGATTTCAAGAGTTCCCCCTGACCTGCGGACCTTGGTGGTTGACTGCGGACCTGTGCAAAGGCGTACTTTAGCCGTGGCCCAAGCCCAGGTCTACACCCGCGCCACGCGCGAGCACCCGGGTGGACTTGCAGCTTGGCAAGATGTCCGGAAACCCTGTGCTGAGGGGTCACTGCGACTGAGCCGAGGATATGCTGGACTTTCAGTCGCTCCTGGAGAAGACAAGTGCTTTGTCCACAGGCTTGCTCGCTGATTTTTTATTTCTTGAGGTTTTTCTCTGTCCAAGCCCTATATGCATCGGATCCGAAACTCTGAAACGAAGCCCCCCTTCTCGACAGGAACCTCCATTGAAAAGGACGACGAAATTGGCAGACTTTGGCGAACGGTCGAACCTTCCCAGCAGCAGCTCTGTCTAACTGGGACTCGGGCTTCAAAACCCCAGACCCTGCTCCATACCCATGTCCGTGCAATCAGATTCAAGCAAATCTTAAGCTCTTGCTTCTTCCTGGTTTCAATGATCTGAGGTTTGTCGAGCCGAGCCGAGTTTTCGTGGCAGATGGACCCGTTTTGCCCTGGTTTGGTGCGTTTCTGTTTTCCTGTTGCAAAGTCGTTTCTTCAGCATAGGTAGCTGGGAGATGGGCGGCAGGGGGGACGCGAAATTGTTGGACTGCATCGTGGTTGCGTAGCCGTGTTTGCAGGACGAACGGGCTCTTCTCCTCCGCTTCTACAGGGGCACTTGCGCTTCGTCTGTTTGTCCGATACACATGGCCAGCATCGTGAACTGTCCTCGCGGCAGCTCGGCGAGACTACTTCGGTTTAAGTGGACATCACAGGTCTATCATGGTGTTGTTGATGATTTGTTGTTATTGTTATTGTTATTTGTTCTGTTTGTTAGTATTGTTATTGTTTCTGTTCTTCTCGTTGGTGCTGGTGTTGGTGTTGGCGTTGGTGTTGGTGTTGATGGTGATGTTGCTGTTGTTGTTTGCATGTCCTGTCTCCAGGCTCCCGCCTGGTGATGTTTTATTGCACGCAGGCGGGTCCGACCGGTTTTTACGTTTCTGATCGATGCCATAGCGCGTCGAAGCACACGTGCATGCCTGTCCAGGTGATTTCTCGACAGATGGAAGTTTGGAAGAGGCATACCCTTGCCCTTTAAGGCACATGTAATTCTAATGCAGTTCCGCCGTGCATGCAGGTCTTGGACTTTGCCGCATGGATACGGTCGTTGCCATATGCTCACAAGCTTCTGACTCTTGTCGGCCGGTGGGTTACTGGGTGTCAGAGGAAAATCGATGTTGTTTGAGCTGAGGATTGCTGGCAACCACGATTTGCCGATGGACAAAGCTTACCGAGGGGGCAAGGCACTCGTACCGAATCCGAAGGAGATGCAGTAAAACTGAGTCCGTTGGAGAGTGCATAAGAAACTTTGAAATTCAATGAACTCACCAAGGATCCTAAGTCGTTTACATTAGACTGTTAATGCCAGCCTTTGTCCTCAGACCCTGAGACAGGAACACAAAACACCTAATTAATGTTCGAACTCCAAACCCCCCACAACCCCAAGCCACATGGCCGATTTTGAACGTGTTCCGCGCAGCCGCAGGCCAAGCAGAAGGCCAGCCACGTGCGCGCAGCATTTCTGGCTGCCTTGGCGGAGGGGGATGCTTAGCAAGTTTCGCAGACTTTCGTTTTTGTTAGCCGATGTTCAATTGCAGACATTGTTGAAACCGCACGGAAAGCTTTTAAGCCCAAGACGCGAGAGCTCGGATGTTGCATGCGAGTCACTGCAGGATGGGGTGACGTACTTGGAGGACTCGGAAGTTGAAATCGGCACAGCGGCCGCAGATTGATGTCATGTTCGCTAGTCTGCGTTTTCGGCCGTGTGCGTGTTTTTGTGACTCTGTGTCTGTCTGTGTGTGTGTGTGTGTGCGTGTTTGTATTTTGTAGGTGTAGGTGTGTGTGTGTGTGTGTGTGCGTGCGTGCGTGTGTTTTCCAAGTTCGTTCGTTTGATCACAGTCGCAAAGATCAGGGATTCGATTGACTATGAGAGAACTGACCTATCACTAAGCTTGTGAACCAGTAGAACCAGCAACCGGCAGCGCACTTCAAGCTTTAGTGTTTACAGATCCGAACACATAAATCGAAACATGTCATGAGATTTTGAAGAACCTTTACGCCATTGCAGTTGTTTGTTTCCTTATCTTCGCACCTCGAAGGCAGAGATCAAGCCCAACCATTCTGTAACCGTTCACCGTTGTATAGTATCGCTGACAATCACAAGTTAGGGGAAAAAGAGAACATAAGCATAAGCATTTTATGGGGATATCCCTACCTTCATGAGCTTCACTATAAGGGGGTTTATATGGGTATGGGATATCCCTATGCTAAATTTGCTTATGTGCTTGTTGGGGCCCTAACAAGACACAGGTGGCATTCGAATCTACGGCACGCCGTGGCAACCGGAATTCATGGACTGGGCCTTCAATCTGCCCCGGCACGAAATTGGCAACAAGTGGAAGGCCTGATGCTTGTTCGCTTTGATTGAAACGAGGGCTGAGGGTGCTTTTGAGATGGTTGGGATTGTAGTTCGTCGAGCAAAACGAAGGCTCCAGCACATATCAGTACCACGCATGCGGTCCACATGGAAGAGCTGTTCGCGACGGTGTTGTATGTATTACTGCATGTGGTCACGGTCTTTCTCGAAGTTGGGGCGTGCGGGAGTGCAATGAGCTCTTCAGCTCAATCTTGCATGCACAGACCTACCAGCGTCTGTAGACGTGTGGCGCATTCATGCGCATTCGATGAGACAGATTGGACCGTGACTCCGTATAGCCCGCGACAGAAGAACCTGTATCCGGAGGCCGGAGCCTTGAAGCGGACCATTGTACCAGACTTGCAAAATCTTGAGAGGGCGCGTGTGCCGTCTGCTGGGTGGAGATACTGCAAACCAAGCGGTCGATCTCCTTGTGGGTTGTGAAGCATGACCGCGGTCCGCAACTGTGGGAGAGCGCCATGCAAGGTGCGACGGTTTTGGAATTGATTTCAACGCAACAGTCTTGGTTGACAGCAGCCCCAAACTACTGGCAGCAAGACTGGCGAACCATATAAGGGTTTCGGGCTGTAGGGCTGATAGGGATGCGATCTTGGAAACCAGATCAGGCAGTGCCCACCGGGGTGGACGTCCTGTTGGCCCCTCGTCATTGCTGCAAAGGGTTGAAAAATCATAGGCCACAGTGCAGTTGTAACACTTGTGGTGGTTTATGTATGCCATGATTATTTGTAGAGGTTGCATAGAAGTAGTTTTGCGAAGTTTTCTTGTGTGCTTGTTTTCGGGACATATGTGCGTTTGGGAGTCCGACAGAAGCTTAAGCGGTCCTTCTCGTGTTTTGGCCTTCGGCACGGGGGTCTGGGTTGGAGAAGGGGGGGGGGGCGGGGCGGACAAAAAAACAGTGCTAAGCACTAAAGTCCTACAAGAGACCTGTAGCGCCGCATGCTGCATTCGGCCATGTAGGATTTCATTTGCTACGTCTCGCTGATGCTTCAGTCACGCTCAAACCTCAATCGCAGGCCTCCGCCTGGTCAACCCTGATTATCTTGTACCCGAACTGAACAATGAAAACCCATGAGCTCTAATTACATCACTCTCTCAACTCGAGCTTACAGCGAATGCCATAGGCAACTTAACTTTGTATCCTTTTCAACCCTGTTAAAGGTCGAGTCTAGGGTTCAGGGCATTAAATCGTAAACCCCAAACCCTAAGCTTAGTGCCAGCGCAGAAACCCTAAGCTTGCTGCCTGAGTGCAGAGTATTGTGCTGAACCCCCTCGGCTTGCACACAAACCCAAATTCCTTGCATTTTGCAAGCCCCGAAGTTTACACTAAACTCTAAACTTCATCCTGATTCCTTGCTGAAGCTTTACCTCAAACCCTAAACTTGACCCTAAAGCCTGAAGAACTTTACCCATACTTTACCCCAAGCCCTTATAAGGTTCACGGCCCGCCCCTGGGCCGTGGCGATGCGCTTTTGCCATCCTTGCGGCGGCGAGGTTGTGCTGCTACTCGGATACACTGAGTGCTTGGTACTGCTGAAGGTGTTTGCAGTTTTATTAAAGGGTTCAGGGTTGAAGGACGTCGGGTTGAAGAGTCTCGGAGTGCATTGTGATAGTGTTTAGTAATTTGGATACCAGGATACAGGCCAGCGTGTAAGTGTAAGCCTAGTTTAGACCCTAGGCTCCAGCCGCTTCTTCGTGCAGATTGTCATTTCTTCTCTTTAGTAGGACTAAAAACCCCAAAGAGGCCATGAAAATGTGATATAGTTTAATGTGACTTCATATTTAAAAACATGATATTATCTGATATGACACATTATAAAAACATGTTATAGTAATGTGTCTGCGTGTACAGGTACATATACATGTATCATGTATATGTATGCATGCTTGTATGTATGCATGTATGTATGTATGTAATTACGATATGCATGTATGTAGTTATGTATGTAGGTATGTCCGCAGGTATCGTTTATACACATATCTATTGGTGTTCTAAGCTTTCTGCTGCTAATAGAGTTATAGCGCATTGGTGGTTGCGGGGTTGGATTAGTTTTGGGTTGCGGGTCGAGCGGTGTATGCTGAGCTCAGACTGGAGGTTATGGATGTGTTCAGCACGATGACGAGGCTTATGATGATGACTGTTGATGCCTTTGTTCCAGAATGTTGCATGACGGGCAGCATTGTGTTCGTTCTTGCTGGCATTTTCCTTTCATCCTGCCTAAAGTTAGTTACTTTTGCAGTCTGGTGTTGCTAGTGCGCCTTTTGGGGGCAACTGTGATTGGGGATCTGGGTCACTGTTAACTCCGCAAACCCTAAACGTGTACCGGAGGATGGGCTGCCCATTGACCTTGAAACCCACAATTGACCATGCCTGGAATCCGCAAACCCCAGCACTTCAAGAATTCTGAACTCGAAAAGACGAGTCTTAGAACTCCGCAGGATTGTACCTGAAACACAGACCTCCACGAATGAGACAAACCTGGTCCTCCAACCCCGAATCCCACCCACTAAACCTCGAGAGCCCTGAAGTAAAGTAGCTGATGGGCATCTCAAAGTCGGTTGTTGTTGCAAGAGCAGCTCATGGCGAAAGCTTTGTTTCACATGACTGGACCAGTGCGAAGCAACAAATTTAAGTTTAAAGTTGCGAGGATCTCTTGACGGAAGTCCAAGACCGGATCCGACCTCAGTTCTGCGTCTTCGGCCACATCCATGAGGGTGCGGGTGTCACCTGCGATGGAACCACGCACTTTGTGAATGCCTCCTCGATGAACGAGCACTACCAGTGTATCCACGCCCCACTGGTATTCGACTCTTGGCATTTGTTTGCCTTTATTTTCGAGCTCATGTTGTTCGGATGAGTGACTGAATGGTGCAGTAGCGGGTAATCACGGCCATGCCAAGAGTAGCTACTGGCAGGCCGATGGGATGGCTACATTGAGAAAAATTACGCAGGTAAAGCTAGGTGGTTGTTGTTGTTGTTGTTGTTGCTGCCGCTGTTGCCCTTTCCTGTGCTCTTGCGCTTGCATTTGCCCTTGCCCTTGCTCTTGCTGTTGCTGTTGCTGTTGCTGTTGCTGTTGTTGTTGCTGTTGTCGTGGTCGTCGTCGTCGTCGCCTCAACAGCATCCGCGGCGAAGGCAGAAGGCTGCCAACCGCCCTAAACCCCGCACACTTAACCCCGCAAACTTGCGGCGTTATGTTTAAATCTGCGGTCAGGACATCGGCACCACTGCGAAGGAAGCTTGTCGCTAGCAGCATATGCATGCACGAAGCCATGCACAGCTGCAGCTACCTTCCATCGGTTCGATGCCAAACAAAAATGTTGAAGAGCAGTTGCCATGGGTTTTGTGGCAACCCCGGCATTTGTTGCGACAGTGTGCCCAACCTTGAGTCCTTGAGTGCCTGGAGTTTGCAGGCATTTCATCCTTGTCGTTCTGCTTTCGGCTCTCAGCTACCCTCACTGAGATGGAACGTTGGGTTCCTAACTTGACATATCGTCACTAAATGAGTGATTGCCCGGTGGTGCCAATGCTCATCGGTGTGCTTAGGAGCCGACTAACCACCCAAACAGCTGTAGACGCGAGCAAACAGGGATCGATTCACGTTGAAAGACAACAGGGTGCGACCCAAGTGTTTTCATGGATAAACTCCTACATCGACTGACTGAGCTTGCACAGTACAACTTACGGAAATGCAATGCAAGCCCTTTACAGTCAGTTTGAAGCCCGAAGCATTGCAGAGTTAAGCCGCATTACTCCGTCAGAATTGGCACCATCAACTCAAACACGAATGTAGCGCTGACCATTGACCGATTTCTTTGGCATGGGTGCATCAGCCTGCTCTTTGGGCGATGATCCCTCGCTCCCCGTCTAGATCAGCTGGCATGTGTCAGGTGAAACAAGCAAAGTCCTGGCTCTTTTGTGCGAGGTCCTTGCAACAAGGGTCCTACGAGAGTTTGTGCGGGGGAGGCATGTCTGTAAAGCTCCCACATCAGTTTCAATGCTGGGCCCGTGCAAGCTGGAATAGCGAAGCCGAGGATACCTTTGCATGGATCGCCAAGTTATGGATATCAGATTTTAGGATTTTAGGGTTTAGGGTTCAGCGTAAGTCTTGGGGGCAGGCGAGGGGAGCATTGCAGATTCCTCTGGAAAGATATTCAAAATCTAGAACGCGACGGCCGACAACGTGAATGAACATTGTCCCAGTGTCTTTCTGACATGGCACCATGGGCGTTGCAAGAAGGGCTTGTACCTCTCTTGCTGCTATCCATAAGGATCGGGATAAAGGTTTGAGATCAGCGAGGAGAAGTTGGGGATTGTGGAGTTGTTGTTGGAGGTATTGGTGTTGGAGCGTTTTGCGACAGTTCTGGAGCACTGCTACCGAAGTCTTGTGTTTTGAACCACCGGAGGCATCCAGCCACCGACACCACTGGCCTAACAGCTGCGATTTCGAATGTAAGGAGATGCTACGACGCAAGGTATCCGGGCTTGATTGTCCGCCTTGTGTAGGTCGTCGATAAAACGCTGTTTAAGACAATGGACCGGAGTTATGGTGGCCTTCATGGCTAACCGACACGCTCAGTTGTGATTGTTTGTTTGAGAGTACTTTGTCCCCAAGTATTCATGGTATATGGTAATGCTGACGGTTAAACTCCAAACACTGAAATCCTACAGCTGGAATCCAAAGCACTGAAGTCAATTGAACGCAATATGCTTCGCCGCATCTTCACCGTCCTCCCAGGAAGTGTGCCGCGGGCATCTGTCAACGGCCTGGTAAAGCGGGATTCGATGCGCCTAGAATGCACCTAAACCCCTAAACCCTAAACCCCTAAATCCTAACCCCTAAACCCTAAACCCGGAATAGGGAAAAAAACCCGCAATAGGAGAATGAGTTGACTATTTTTGTTCTTAAAGGCAGCAGATGGCGTCAGGTTTGGGCATGAGGTTTGGAGTTTCGCCGAACCGATGACTACTAGCGGAAATCTGGCAGTGGAAGGCTACCCATAGGCCCCATCGTAGTTCCTTTTTTGGATTACCTTATAGGATTCTACATAAAAGGAACTACTATGGGGCCCATCGGTAAGCATTTTGGTTTCTAGGGAAGAAATGGGAATCAAACCCGCGGCGCTCTGATGGGGCTCGGATGATCTGCGATTAGCTTTGGTTCTCTGATGCCTGATGATGCGAGATCTCCCAAAGTTTCCTTCTTCCGGGTGAGGTTTCGGAGGTTGGGGGTGATTCGTTGTTTGGGGCTGTGGTTCAGCAAGTGTTTGAGACTTCCATTTGCAGGGTTGATCGTCTCAAGGCGTCGCCACAGACATTCCTGCCCGGCCAGATGCTATGCAAGCTGCGTACTTTCAAGTTGCGTCATTTTGAACCTTTCTACCCGAAACTTTTCGAGAGTACAACACCACATAATCCCTGGAACGCCTCCCAAACCCTTAAACCTTCAACCATGCACGACACCTCAACCCCACAATTGCCTCGAAGATTCTATAGAAGCCTGGATAATTCAAACACGATCCCTTATAGTCCGTGATACAACTGCAGATTATATCGAAAAGCTCCATTCGAAGCATTACGGTGCTTTATCTTCCGCTCAGATGTGCTCAGGACGGCGCGTACCCGCCAGAGTACTTCCCCGGATCCCAGGATGGCTCTGGGCAACTTTGTGGGCTTAGGGTTTACGTTAAGCCGGAATAACTTACCTTTTTAAGGACCTATACAAGGAAATCAGAATAAGGGACCCTAAAAAGGTAGGTTATTCCGGCTTAAGGTAGGGTTTAGGGTTCGAGGGTTTAGGGGTTTAGGGTTCAGGGGTTTTGGGTTTGGGCTTAGGTTTTAGGGCTTTAGGGCTTGTGGGCTAGGGTTTAGGGTTCGAGGGTTTAGGGGTTCAGGGTTCAGGGGTTTGGGGCTTTGGGTTTGGGAATCGAGGGCTTAGGCTTTGGGGCTTTTGGGCCCTATAGGGCTGAGGGTTTCGCCGTGGAGGTTCGAAACCCTGCTACGCCTTTAATTTTCACATCCCTCGAAGCCTGCAGACTCTTGAACCCTATTGAAGCTCTTACAAGTCAATTTCGGGTGGTTCAGGGCCAAAGACTCTCTCATTTTGACTCGTTCGTACAGTTCCGTTTCAGTTCTTCGAGATCCCGAATGTTTCGGGTAAGGATGTAGTATAGGGCATAGGGTATGTATGTCGATGTAGGGTTTAAAAAGGGATGTCAGGGCCAGTTGCGAAAAACCTTTACAGCAGGGTGCGTTTGATCACTAACCCGTCAGCCCCAATGGCTCCGGGTTTAAGTTCCCCTGCATCCTGCAGTGGAGCGGAGCTGCCTGAACGCTGTACCCCCAAATCGAAGCAAGATGGAAATGCCGAGTTACCGTAAGCCCTATCCTAAGCCCGAAACCTTAGACACTGAACCCCTAAAATCCCTAAACCCCTAAGCTCTAAGTCCCAATCTTGAAGCCTCGAGTATGTTGTCTGTGTTGTTTTTCCAACCTTGTCAACATCTTAAAATGGTAATGTAGCAGTATCAATGATTATACCGTTTTTTCCAGTTGAGTGGGTACTGTGTAGATTAGAAGTAGAAGCCCAAATAATTACAGACATTATTTCTTATGGTTACTTGTTATGAGTATAGTATGAAGGGGCCCAAAGACCCTATTCTAATCGTTCAGGCCCCTATAATATCAAGCCCCAAACGCCAGGCTCACGAGGCTGACATGCCTCCCTCACAGAGCCGACGTCGGCAGGTGGCCATGAAGAGGGTTTCGCGGTCTTGGCTTGAGGGCTTAGGGCGTATATGGTGTGGAGTTCAGGGTTTTACAGGTTTTACATAGGGTTTATGTTCATCAAGGGCTTCCAGGTCCAGGGTCTGTAAACTTTCTTGCTTTGGATGTTTTTCGCTAGTTACTGTCGGGAATTAGGGCTTCAGATGTTGGGGTTTTAAGTCTCTGTGATGTTTGGAGTGTAAGGGTGTTCCTATAGTCTTTCGGGTAGCAGGTTTCAGATTTCTTGTCGGTCGTGCTGGTTGCGTGGCCCGTAAGTATAGTAAAGAGCTCCTATAAGAAGATTGAGGGCTGAATGATCCTCTTCTCGGGCTTCGGTACGTCAGAAGGTGCAATACCCTCGTGGGTTTCGCTGTCAAGGAAGTTTGCTGTGCACCTGATGATAGTCGGTGCTGGAACTGGTACTTGTGGGAAGACCCACCGTACTGCACGGAGCTGCAAAGGCCAGTCGAAGCACCTGGAAGAGCCACACCCCGAACTTCAACCCACACGCATCAAAATTATCGGAAACCCTTTGCCCCCAACCCTAAACCCTGGGACCCTGAACCCTGAAAGCCAAAGCCCAAAGCCTACACAGTCCTAAGCCTCCACCTATACTTTGAAGATGGTCCTTGAATTCGTGAACTCTCCTTATGAGCCCGATTCCCTGTGTGCCTGAACTCTCCCGCCATCTCCCGCCCCTGCGACAAATCCTACTCCCTCAGGCCAAGATGATGAACTATGCTGTAAGTCTATAGTCTCCGCTGTAGCTCCTTTTTTTGGTTGAACCGATTACATACCTAGGATCCTGCAAGGTAACACCCAAAAAGGAACTACAACGGAGATTATAGGCAGGCAGCTTCAGGCGGATCCATACACCCTACAACAAGCCAGGGTTGAGGGTTTAGGGGCTATCCAGGAGGATTCATTCGAGAGCTACCTCGGTCGAGACCTTGCAGAACTGTTACAAATGCAGGCCGGATTGGGCTTGGGCTTAGTTGCGGGTCAAGATTCTACGGTTGGGTTTGGTTCCTTTCTAGAGCTTAGGGTTTAGGGTTACCCCAACCCTAACCCCAGCATTATCGGGCTTTTTGTCGCAGCTTCATAATGGGGGCTTAGAGTCGAACTGAACTCTTGTCATGCTCTTTTGGGAGCTGAAACCTTGTGGACTTCAAGGTTCCAGGCCGGGTGTGGGGAACCTTGCAACATTGGAATCTGTTTAGGAAGGTCTTGGTCTTTATTAGGGTTCTGTCTATCATTCCCAGCATTTTGGGGCTCCTAGGGCCAGAGTTTTAGAACACCTCCGAGATAATTTGTGCATGCATCTGGCATGCTTGCAGCCAGCAGCATATCACATGTTAGTGAGCTTTGAGGATGCTGAGCACCGGCACGAACTCTACGGGTCTGTTCAGGGTTTAGGGGAGTAAGTAGTCTGAGCACAGGCATGAACTTTAAGGGTTTATTTAGGGATCAGCAGAGTACGGAGTCGATCCTTTCATGAATCACCCGATGGATGCTTTTACGTTTCATGACATCACAGCCAAGTAAATCCGCAAAATTTGGTTCCTGCGTTGACTGTACCACCGAAGCTCCAGCGCCATCGGATTTATGTCGAGAGTTTTCAGATGTTGCCTCACTTAAGGGGCAGCCCAGGTGACTGCCTAGGGGCTCGACATATCAGTCTATATCGGCATGCAAGGACTTTGCTGATCAGGTTTCGATGCCGTAGCTTGAACGAAGTCCCTGAGCAACCGAGCCTTGTGCAGAATCAGCGGGTTATCCTGAACGGGGACAGCTTGGAGTACGCCTTCAGGACGGGGAGAGCCTCTCTGCCGGAGTTCCTTATACCCTCCTCCTTTTCTGCATTTAGGTCACCCCAGGCCTTGGCGCGACCTGCATGTCCATTCAACCATGCTGGCCCTGAGAGACAATGCATCAGGTAAGTAGTATAGGGGCCTAAACAATTACCTATACTTTTTTTGGGGCTCCATATTACAATTATAGGATAATGTACCCCCAAAACCCTAATTACACAAGGCCTCTTTATTAAGGAACCCTACAATACTACAGATCCTTATAGAACCCCTTTAAAGGGAGTGCTGGAACGGACTGTGCCTGCGGTGCTCGGCAGGAGCGGCGCGGTTTACCGCGGGCAGTGGCGCAACAATGTGCCTTTGCGGCACTTTCCCCATGAGCCCAGTGTCGAAAGACGCCGGCAGGCCCGTACCTAAACCCCACCTCCAGTAGGTAAAATAATGGCCCAACACCTCCAAACGGCTATTGTTCTACATACTTTTGAGGTGCAGGTATTACGATTGCATCATGTCTTACCGGCCTCGGCCGTGAAAGTTTAGTTTGAACCTTTCCCTGTTTGTGTCGAGACTGCAGCCACTCTGCACAGATATGACAAAGCAGCTAATGTGAGAAAAGCTTGGTTGAACATTTCCAAAACCTGCTAAGGCTTTCCTTGCGAGCTTGAGCCCTATATCAAGTTTGCCCGCCTGTCTGAAGTCGGTCCAGGGGTTTAGACATCAGAACGCGAATAAACCTGCAACCCAAGCCGGTTTGGAGTCAGTAGGAGGTTGAGCCCTGTGCCCATGGGACTGGTCCAACCCTAGAAGCGGCAGCCTCACGAAGCGATTAGGCTTGATTCGTAAACCCCGAACCTCAAAGTCCTTGCACGACAAGTCGGCGGGTGGACAAAGGTAAGCCATTGACAAGCCCAGAACCCTCAAAATCCGAAAATCTCGCGTTGCATCTTGTCCCGATGCCCAGCACCGAAAGAAGAGATGAAAACACTCCGAGCTTGGCTCAACCCCACACCTTGCTTGGCCAAGCACACTTCCGGCGTATCCTGTATTGCACCTCAACCTCGTCCAAACTTGCTTATGGTCGTGGGAGCCAACAGCCCCAACCAACCAGGCCAAGCCTGACCCAGCACTCTGGACCCTCAGTAAAACCCCAAATCGAAAGCTGGACCCTAAACGTAAAAGCCTAAACCCTAAACCTGCTTGAGTTTTAAATCCTAACAGCCCTCAACCTACACATCAACCCCCCAACCCTAAGCACCTAAACCTAAGCATTAACCCGTAAACCTAAGTCCCAAGCACCTACACCCAGCCAGCACGACACGAAGCCACCCGAAGCCACGAGATGCAAAGGCCCGACACGGTCTCGGCACCCAGGCCGCTGGTTTGGGCCTTTTTCCTTTTTTCGCGGGTTTAGGGCTTGGGCTTTCGGGTTTAGGGTCTAGGGTTCAGGGTTTGGGGCTTGCGGTTTCGGGTGTAGGGCTTCGGGTTACCTGAGTTCTAGAAACAACTGCAGAGTTTGGCGCTACGGGTAAAGACTTCTTTATGAACATCCCAAGACAGGGGTAGGTTATTGGATGTTGGGGTTATGTATAGGTGTTAGTTCTTGCCGGAGAAATTTGTGTAGTGACTTTCAGGCGAACAGTTTGAGGCTCTTGTTCTTACGGATGTTTGTTTCTGGGTCGTTCTTGCAGGCGCGTGTCAAAGATGATTCTGGAGCGTCATGTTTATAGATGTGCCTCTGAGGGTTTCAGAAAAGGCTCAGTGGTGTACGAGGGTTCTATGGATTTGCCTTGCTTGCTTTGCCTTACCCTATCTTGTACTATATCCAGTCCTATCTTATATTCAGCGTACTTCACACGTCCCTCGATTCTTGCGGTAGGCTGTGGTGTTGTACAGTAGAAGCCAGAAAGTTGGAATATCATTATCGTAACCCCTTTAAGGTAAATTATAGGGGATCCTACCATTAATCATATTCCAACTTTCTGGAGTTCCCTTTATTGGATTCGATGAGCTTAGCCTGCAACATCTGGACCCAGGGATGCCCCGATACCTGGTAGCGAAGATTGGGGCCGGACTTTCGTGGGTTTGTTGATACTTATTCCATACTGTACTTTTGGTACTATGGAAGCATGAACAACTATCCCAGAGGGCTCCTTCAGCTCCTTGTTATGAGGTCCATCTTTGCAGCTTGAGACAGGGTTTAGGGTTGCAGAAGTTAGGAGTTCATGGTTTAGGAGTGGTCCTTCGGCAAGGGTTCCAGAATCGGCAGTGCATGTGCCTGTAGGTTTGGCCAGCACTAAGCCCTCTTCTACGCATTGGGGTTGACCCTTGCGCCTCCCGGATGTCAGTCAGGAGAGGAGTAGTCATGTCGGGCCTATGAGAGTTTAGGGGCGTATAGAGGGTTTAGGGCTTAGGGGTTGTAGGGTTTAGGGGCTTTAGGGTTTAGGGTTTGGGGGTTTAGAGTTTTAGGGTTTTGGGGCTTTAGGGTTTTTAGGGGTGTATGGGGTTTAGGGGATCAAGGTTCCTCAAGGGTGGGGCTTCTATACACGGGCTCTTCTTAAACGGGTTCTTCTCCATCGTGCTTGTGTGGGACAAGATAGCCTTGATTTATTAGCCATGGCTACCGAAAGGGCAATCGTTCGTGGCATTTACGATGACTTCTGCCGTGAATGGTTGGTGGTGAACAGGGACCAACAAGATTGGATGCAGCTTCTCGACCCTGTTCAGTTTGCTGGCCCGGCTCAGAGGGATGCTATGCATGACTCCGGAAATGTAGCCTTGAAGGCACGGGTCGCACGGCACCCTGGAACCCGAAAGCCCGACATCCAATTGCCAACGCCTTGAATCCAAAACCCTAAACCCTAACCCCCTTAAACCCTAAACCCCCTAAACCCCTTAAACCCTAAACCCCCTAAGCCCTAAAACCCACACCCCCTAAACCCTAAAACCTAAACCCCCTAAACCCTAAACCCCCAACTCTCAGCACGAAGCCCTTTTTTCATGTCTTTCGCAAGCCGAAGCCTAAAAGTCCGCATCTTCAGCTCTGCGTGATCGTAGTCACTAAAGGTTTGAAGGGCAGGGTTTAAGGTTGTTTAGGGGTTTTAGGGTAGTGACTCAATCGCTAAAGTTTGAAAGGTGGGGTTTAGGGTTTAAGGTGCTATCTATACTATTTTTGGTGGTTTCATATTATATTTGGAGTATAATGGGCCCCCAAACCCTATTCGAATTATCAAGGCCCCTGCTCTAGTGACTCAACATCCAGAACAGCCAGGTCTGGCCCGATGGGGCCAGGTGCCCCTCTCAGTAGCCATCGCAGTCAAATTTCGGGTCTTAAGGCTCAGGCTTTGGGGCTTAGGATCCTAGTATTTAGGGTACCATATTCGGGTCCCACATTTTCGGAAACTCCCAACACAAAGGGATTAGGGTCACTAGTCGGCTTCGGGCTTCAGGTTTCGGGTGTCGGGGTCGGTCGTGGCGTCGACTGGTCTTCGGATTTTGGGGGTCCTGCAGGCTTTCGGGCTTTCAACTTTTACAAGCCCAATAGCCTATAGATCCCTAAGAGTAATGTATAGGGAATCCCAGCACAATTTGGCCTTTATCCGGTTTCCAACTTTATGGGGTTTATTGTATTCGAGGGGAGGGGGGGGGCGGAGCGTGGTCTCAGGGTTTTGGTTTCGGGCTTAGGTCGAGATTTGTGATCCTTTAAGGCTCATTGATCGCAGTGTTACGGGTTCAGGAAGGTTTTATGATTCTAGATTCGGTCAAGTTGGTGAGGGACTACAGCAACAGGAATACTTGTCTTGATAGCGGTTACATGTAGTGTAGACGTTTCTCTTTCGGACTTGCCTTGCTTGACACAAGACAGCTTACGGGATCTCCACCGCTTTGAGGTTCACGGGCTGCTGGAAAGAGAACCTGGCCGAAGGCCTTCTTTGGTGGTTTGAAACTAGGACCTAGAGTGGGCCCTTATTCCCTTTTTCAGGGTTCAGGTTCCCTTATAAGCCCCTTTAAACCAAAAAGGGCACCCTTTTTATTCCTGGGCTACTCTTGGGTCTAGCCTTCTTTGGTGGTTTGAAATGCACGCGCAGGGTTCCTATTACGCAGACTGTTCTTGGGGGTTTGGCGTTTGGAGTCTAGGGTTTCTTGGGTTTCAGATTTGGTTTTGCGGTCTAAGGTGTTTGCAAGGCAAGGATTTTGTAAGTGTTCTTTTGGGCTCCGGTGTGGGTTTTTGTCCGGGTTCTACAATCAAGGGTTGCTCTACGTTCTATAAGGCTTCTTTCATTTAATTCGAACGACTGTTTGTACGGGTTCTTCAATGTTGCTGAGATTGGCAGTTTTTGGGGCTTAAGGTTTTAGGCATGGGCCTCACCTTTCTTGATGGTCTTAGGCAGACTGAGGGGTGGCCGTGTGTGTTCACTATTTGAGTTAGAACTCGGAGTTCCAAAAACGAAGGCACCGCTGGGTCCTCGCAATGCAAGGATCCATAAATAAAGCGCCGCTGAGTTCTGAACAAGACGCAAGCGTCCTTAGGGTCCCTTGACATAATCACAGTATAACATGGGAGTTTCCGAAAATGAGGGGTACCTTATATTGGCGGGTCCTTATACTAAGGATCCTACTATTTAGTGTGCTATATGGTGCTATATTAGGATCCTTTTTTCGGAAACTCCCACATATCCTCCGAACCCAAGTCTAACTACTGAGACCCCCCCTAGTAAGCAGTACGACAACTTCTTTGAACATGTGGGTGGTTGTCAAAATTAGGGTCCCTTTTTGGGTCCCTATTATAATACGGAACATAATATTTAGGGTACCCAAAAAGGGACCATAATGTTGACAACTACCAATGTCCACCCCTTGCAGGCCACGGAAAGTTCGAGCATGCCGACGGTGATGTTTTCATCGGCGAGTGGAAGAGGAGCCATGTTAAAGTGCCACATTGAAGCAAGGTGTCCTACAGAGACCAAGGTTTTGGCACGAGAATAGGGTTCACCATGCAGCACTTACGATGAGCTAAAGACCTAACGGTTTGGAATGTGGGGTTTCAACTGATTCTTTATGAAGTTCATCGTCTTAGAAGCCTGCGTGTGAGACACGATACTCCAGGAATGCGAGTCATCATCAGCTCTTGCTGCTGCTGCTGCTGCTGCTGCTGTTGCTGCTGCTGTGTTGATTTTTCCCAAGGCTGCTCTTCCACGTATGAGAATAGTCGAGAGCCAGTTCTACTTCAGCTAACAGCCTCCCCTGTTGAGACTGTCCGAAGCGGAAGCCCAATTCCTCAATCTGACTCACAAGCCGAAAGCGCCTACGTTCTATTCACCCTCAAATCCTTCCAAGTTGCACGTTTTTTGCACACACAGAGGAATGCTGCGGAGGGGCTGGGGCGGCCCTTTGCTTGCAACAAGCTTGGATTTTCGATTTAGGTTCACCCAGAGTCTACATGGCAGTTCCTTGCTATGCTTTAATTCAAGCAATAGATGGCAGCCCAGAAAACGAACTACAATGAAGACTGTAGAGATTGCCACGTAGGCCGTGTGGTAAGAAGAAAGCGAGTATTCTAGACAAGTGTCACGTGAGGGCCATGGATGTTGGTTCATTTTCCTCATACCCTACACCCGAGCCCCAGACTCTAGACCCTATACACTAACAGTCAATCATAGACCATGTCCCCCTGCAGTGCCCTTGCTCCACACGGAACACGTTTTGGGTTCCGGACTTTCGTCCATGGTCCCAAATGCTAGGTCAGAAACCTTGACGTTTCAGGTAGAGTTTCCACCATCAAGGTCTGAGCTGTGTTCAACAAAAAACGAGAATGGAACCCAAATGGGGCCAATTGCAGGCAGCTGTCCTTATCAGAAGAGGCTACTGCTTCTTGGGTAACGGGACGGAACATGCCCATATAGTCGCTACTTGTGATTTATGCTTTCAGGTGTACAGTCTTACTTTCTGAGTGGGGCAAGTCTATCTTCGCAGGTACACCCATGCCAAGCTGGGGATCACCATCACCGGCGAGTGGGCGGAAGATGTGCAACACGGTTTCGGGGCACCTCGCCTAAGCATGGGTACCGGATGAATCACAATCACACCACCACCAACTAAGAAACTTCAGTTGGCCAGGTCTTGGGTACAGTCAAGTATCTTCCTAAATCCATGGAGTCGCACAGTGATTGCTATGGTCACAGCTGCACACAGCCGTGTCATAGGTTTGTTTGCTTGTGTGCATGGGGAAGCTCCAGTCTTGTATCTATCTTCGCACAGAGGCTTCTACGGGATGTATGATGTTTACACTACATATGTGTTACATGTGTTTTATGTTTGCATGTGGACGTTTCGTGATGCTGGGATTGTTTCGAGTTGTCGCGCAGGTCGAGATGTGGGCCGGCGGTGCTCGTTTCGAAGGTCGCTGTCCCCGCTTATTCATGCTATCGAGCCCGAGAACTTAGGCATTTGACACCCAACTTGCACGCTGAAGGGACGCGCTCTTAAAGCTTAGGGATCTTATCAAAGGTCGTGCGTGTAGTGACGAGTCCATGCATTCGAAAGCGTCTAGTATCTTGTTGTCACCAAACTGGTTGCCGATAATTTCTTGTTTCGGGCTTTAGGGTTCCCTAAGCCCTACAAACCCAAGAGCCCTAAAGCCTGCAAACCCTAAGGACCCTAAGAACCGTAAACCCCAAGAGCCCCAAACCCTAAACTGTATAAACCCCAAGAGCCCTAAAACCTAAACGTCGGTTTGACGGCCTTACTAATTGGAATAGAGTTAGGGGGTATATTGTACTTATAATAAGGAGTTCCCAAAATCCTATTCTAATCACTAAGACCCCTATAGTAGGATAATTGCTCGCTGTTTCGGTAACCTCACTTAAAGCTAATACTTCTCAAGCTCCCAGAATGCAGAAGCTCACTACACAAATCACTGGGCATGTTTTCCGGCACTGCTTCCAACAAGGGTTTTGGACCGATATTCTTCATCTTTGTAAACACTTACACGGTCTTACAGGGTTTATGATGTTGAGGGTTTCAAACAAAACGACCCCAACATAGACCCTAGATAGCCATGCTTTGCTCTTGGGACCCCTACAACGCGCTACGCAGATACCACCCGCCCGAGCCCAGGAACCACGAAAGCCCCGTGAGAACTCAGTTTAAGCTAAGGGACAACCCATGAAACCCAAGCAAAGCCCATAAGTTTTGAGAACGGCGATGCCAAATCTCCACTTCTCGTCGCAGGCCAATATCGCTTCGGCCAGAAGCAGGGTCTTGGGACCGCAGCTTTGCTTGTTGATGTCCTCGTCGTCAGTCTTGATCATGCGAGTTCGTGGGTGATGCTGCATGCTCAGGCCATCTCGGCCCTCAGGCTTCAAAATCTTGAGGTCTTTGCAAATTACAAAGCTGCCGAAATCCGGAACATGAAAGTCTCGCAGGATCTACCGCTGGCCGGATGGGTCATTGTACTCTGGGCAATGGCGTGCGGACCTCGTGGTAGAGCAGCAACACGTTGAGGTTGAAGAGTTAGGTTCGATCTGGATGGGGCTAATGGTCTCCGTTTTCGAACGCATCTGCGAATGTGGTTACGGCAACTGATGCATCGTAGGACGGCGTGTCCCTTTCACATTCATCATGCGCATGTGGTTGGTGTGCACACCTATTCGTGCACTTAATCCAAAAATTGCTGGGGCCAAGCTCAAATATAGCCCAAGCCGAAATATGTCGCTCTAAGGAAACGACACCATCGGAGGCTATGGCCACTACCAGGGCCAGGCAGCCTTTACCGGTGGGCTTCGCGATGCTGTCCAGGGCTTGGGGTTGAGGGTTTGTGCTTTTCGGGGGGGCAGCTGCTTGCAAGGCTTGCATTCGCTTCTCGACCAGATGACGCTGCTTCAGTTCCTGCAAAAGTGGCTGCAGCAGGACGGCCGCGAGTTCAAGGGCATGTGGGATGGTGCCATCATCCATGGGAGTGGCCCTCAGCTTTGGCCAGGGCCACTTGTTGCTGAAATCCGTTTCTTAGTTGCAAGTCCAGAGCCGATCCCCCAGAGACTCCAATATCCCTTAATTAAAGAATATACCTTAAATCATATAAGGGATCCTACCATAATTTAAGGAAAACTCCTTAATTAAGGGATATTGGAGTCTCTGGGCCCGTCAAGGTGTGGCGTCTACATATGGCCGGATGGTCGCATGTTTCGTTCAGAGCTCAGAACCCTACAGTGGCCTTATTGCATGTGGCTCGTTCCCATCCGCAACAGAACGTCAAGCCTCAACACGGAATTTGCTAATTAGTATGATATCCGGTCGCTGCTCACTGTCGCCTTTCAAAGTCGCGTTGCATTGCTGCAGTGGTCCCACGCCACTGCCCTCTACACCTCCCAAGCAGCTTTCCCGAAAGTCCCGCGGCCCCACCCCGAACGCTTTATGCTAGTCCCAGCTAAGCAAGCACATACGGTTCTTCACAAGCAGAGTGTCCTTTGGCCAAGACGGCGAATGGGGTGGGGGGGGCAGGGGTCGTCCAGGTTCAAAACTTTTCGGAGGATCGGCTGGCAAGTCTGATCCTAAACCCGAAATTTGTGTACCTTGTGTAGCGCTGCACTGTTCTTCGCCTCGATAGCGGGTGCTTCATCCCAACCGCTCAACAGTTTGGGAGAATGCACTCAGCGGGAATCGTGAACAGAACCCCCAAGCACAACCCTACCCTAAGTACCCTAAAGTAGTTCCTGTTTGGGGTTTATATTTAGAATCCTATTAGATAATCCCAAAAAGGAACTACTTTGGGGCCTCTGGGTAAACCTTCAAAACCGCAGCCCGCATGCGCCGGGCTCCGGGCTGGGGCTTTCCGGGTGTGGTTTAGTCTCGAGCCTTACAGTAGTGAACCGGTTTAGAGTTTAGGGTTTGGAGGGCTTAGGGTGTAGGGTCAAAACCAGCAAACTGAAGGAGTGGACTAAATACCAACAGCATTAATATAATATCAACAGTACTGGTACTGTTCTCTGCAATAGCAGTGACAAGCACAGTAGCAATCATGGTAAGAGTAGTACCGGTTTGGATGTCTGTCGGGTGTTCGTAAGTTTTGCAGGGCTTCATAGACCAGCCAGAAATGCTTCATGCGATTGCTGCGGGAGTATGAAGGTTGTTAGGTGTGTTATAGTATTTACAGAAGTTTTGCTTATGAATTCAGAGGTACATAGCTCCGCGAGAGCTTCTTTAATATCAGGTTTTCCTCGTGAAACCCTAAACCGTAAACCCTAAACTTTTGGCTGTTGCCTCCTGTCCCAGGCGGCCAATATGCGAATGACCGCAAGCAACTTTGCAGAGACAGCGAATCTCAGGAATGTACTGGGTGTCCCTGAACCCAAAACCTTAAACTCCTTTACCAGAATCCTCGCCATGGCACGTCCGAGTGCGAGTGCTGAAACTGCGAGAGTCCTTAAATCTTGCTAATTTCGAATCTGGTGAGTGGAGTTGTTTCCGCAGAGCATACTCAAGTACCCTGCATCGTAAGTTCGTCCTGGTAACCCAGAGACTCCAAAATCCCTGAAATTAAGGAATATTCCTTAAATTATGGTAGGATCCCTTATATGATTTAAGGTATACTCCTTCATTAAGGGATATTGGAGTCTCTGGTAAGTCAGGAGGCCAGATCCTTCGGCAACCCTTTCACCTACTGCAGCCCTTCCTAATGACACCGATTAAGCTTGGAAATGCCATGTTACGGGACAGGTCAAGACTTTGAAGGTAATGCCAATGCTTTGCAACGAACATGGAGCCCAAAGTAGTCTCCCCTTTCAGACGTGATCTAGAATTAAAGTTTGCCTTTCTTGATGTTGATTTGGTTTGGGAGGGCGGGGTAGGTCTTCACAGTGCCCAGCATGGACCCTTGTTTTTTTGTTTTTTTCAGAGTTCGTTTCGGTTGCGGGAGTTTGAGGTTTTTGTTCAGGACATGGTGTTTGAAGCTTAACGCAGAGGATTCGTGATAGATCCCTAGGTTTTTGGGCATTCGGGATTTCATGTTTGGTGCCCAGGTGGTGAGATTGGCTTAAGGTTTCGGTAGCCATGATCAAAACCCCGGCTTGGGTTTTACAAGATTTTTCGGTGGGTTCCCGACGACTTCTGGATGTTGTTGCATACTTGCTCTTCGGGCTGACTCTTTGGTACTATCCGGTGCCCGTTCAGGGGGTGAAGACTCCCATGCCATACTTGCAACCTCGTGGTGCAGTCCGTTATTTTGGGGAAGTCAAAATACAGATCCAGAGAGCCTTCAAAACTTCACCAGCATCCCGATCAGTCCTGACTAGGTCCGACCGATCCCCAGCCCGACACTGTGTGTGTGTGTTTGTGTGTCTGTCTGTCTGTGTGTGTGTTTAAGTTGGAGGTCAAGGGTTTGGGTTCTGGATCCCATTGGGCGAAGGAGCGGCTAGAGATCGTTGTTAAGACAACTTCCTGAACCCACGCCGGAAAGTCTGGCTTAAGCATCGCGGCTCCACCGTTCCCTGCCCTAAACCCTAAACCCTGATTCCAGGATTGTTTTTGCCGACCCGACCCGGTAAGTTTTAGGCACGGCTTCGGAGTCTACACCTGGAGCGACAAGAGAAGCTTCGAAGGCTTTTGGAAGGACCGAGGGTTCAGAGGTTGGAGTTTTGGGTTTAATGTTTGTAGGAGCTACCGGTTAGGGTTAGGGTTTATGTGTTTCGGGGCTAATTATTGTCATCAGGGTTTGATTCGATCAGGAGTGTGGGAGTTTGGGGGGCTTAAGGGTTCAGGGTTAAGGGTTTCGGAATTTGGCGTGCATTTTTGAGATTTATCGCCTAGTCGACCGCTCTATAGTACTACAAGGATCGAACCTTTCAAACTGTTGTTCGGGTGGTTCGGAGGCTCACAGGGCAAAGTTTAATATTTCACAGCGATTCCAAATCATGTGAACAAACACATACAGACAGCCCACACGCTCCCACATCTCTTCGAAACCAGAAGCCACAACCATCCCGATAATCTCTAGACTTAGCAGCCACAACGCAGTGCACCCTAAACTTGTTGTCCAAGAACCCGAACCCGCCCCCTCTCGCAAATCCATAAACCTTGAACCCCAGACCCCAAAGTTGCACTAGCGCTTACGACTAGGGTCCCAGGGTTGCACGGAAACGGGTTGGGGTCTTAACCTTCACTGAAGATCCCTAAACCCTAAACCCTAAACCCACTGAAGATCCTCTGCACTGTGCACGCAGGATGGGAAGCAACATGGACCCGGCGTCAGGGACTCGGCCGTGAGACTTGGTTCTCGGGTTGACGGTCTTGCTCATGCCCTTATCGCCGTATCGCAATGTATGTATGGGTGTGGGGTTTAATTGCCCATGATGCGTGGGTTCTGTAGCTTCATTCATAGGGTTTTTCTTTCTGTATAATGTTGCACATATGTTGATTTGTTGCTTTTGCCTGTTGCACATATGTTGATTTGTTGCTTTTGCCGACTGTAGTGTGTGTGTGTGTGTGTCTGTGTGTGTCTGTGTGTGTGTGTGTGTGTGTCTGTGTGTGTGTGTGTGTCCGTGTGTGTGTGTGTGTGTGTCTGCGTGTGTCTGTGTGTGTGTGTGTCTGTGTCTGTGTCCGTGTCCGTGTCTGTGTCTGTGTCTGCGTCTGTGTCCGTGTCTGTGTCTGTGTCTGTCTGTGTGTGTGTGTGTGTGTGTGCGTGTGTGTGTGTGTGTGGGTGGGTTTTGTTTGCGTCGTTTGCATGGATTTGCGCACGTACCTCCGTAAGTACGTACATGTTATGTATATATATATATATGTATACATAAATATATGTATATGTGTGTATATACCTGTATAAATACGCATACAGTGCACTCATGCTTTTGTATGTGCATGGACACAAGCATACACACACATGGCACATACGCGAATGTGTAAGCATGCACGTACACATGCTCATACAAGCACACGTACACATACTTGTGCATACTATATGTATTTACAAGTGCATATAATCACATATGCAACTGCACATTTTTTATGTACATGCACATGTTCATATACATCACGTATACAAGGGCATATTCGGATGCATACATTGGGTGCATGTGTGCATGCAGGCACAAAGTGCCGACACATGCCTACCCACCTACCTACGTAGCTAGCTAGCTAGCTACCCTACCTACAAGCAAGCAAGCAAACAAGCAAGCAAACAAACACACACACACACACACACACACATATAAACATGCGTACATACGTTAGGTACTCAGGTTAGGTACATACGTTGACTACACACATAGACGCGTTGATAGATACACACATGAGTACCGTAATGATGCACGATTATGTTGTTGAGTGATATTAGAGTTTTGCGTACCATCAATGATTTTCCCTCTGGTATCTTAGAGTGCATTAGAGTATATTAGAGTATAGTAGACACTAAGTGGGAGTATCTTCTTAGAACCCTAAACCCCAAACCCTAAAAACCCCAAACCGTCCCGAGCCTCTCAGGTCATAAAAAGTGCTGAGGGCAAAGCGCTGAAAAACGGAACCTGGGAGAACGGGCGACTGGTGGATTAGGTTTTTAGGGGTGCCGTTTCGGGTTTAGGACTGGCAGGCGAAGCATGTAATACTACTACAATTGTTGTTGTTGTTGCTATTATTGTTACTACATTATGTATATATATATATATATACATATATATATATATATATATATATAGGTACACACGCTTCTTCGTTTTTGTATGTACATTTATAACTTCATTTACAAGGATTACAAGGATTGCCGCTTGAGGGTTCCAGGTTTAAGCATTTATGCTCTGTTAGCCTTTGGCCGGCACTGGGACCTGCGTCAAGGGATAAGTGCTATAAGGACTCTGCCCAGAGTGGGGTCTCAGGTGGATGTCTAGACGAGGTTGCGGGCTTGGGGAGGCAGAAGGCAGAACGTTGAAGAGCCTATCGGGCTAGGCTTAGTCTCAGAACCGAAATTATATGAATGAAACTGGTTCATCAGTAAAGACTCCCCTGGAAGCCTTACTGTTGCATTCCGTACTTATAGTTACAGCCTGGAAAGCCCCAACGTCTCTGTGGAAATCCCCGGCTTAAGAGACACATATATCTACACAAGCATAAGAAACATAACATAGTCTATATACACATTAAGCTGAGGCAGCTAAGGCTGTCATGAGCGTTCTCGCTGTGCTTGCTTCTCCTTTGCTTCTCCCTACCGGCTGATGGACAAAATCCTGCATTACCCATTATAAGGAATGTACCACTGTTCCCATAGTTTAGAGTCCTTAGGGTCATGCAGGATTTTGTCCATCAGCAGTACCGGTGGCCTAAATCGTCGAATGAGTCCAATGTGACTTCGATGCATTTGGGCGGTTTCAGACTTAGGGTTTAGGGTTTAGGGTTCAGAGTTTAGGGGCCCAGGGTTTAGGGTTTAGGGTTCAGGGTTTAGGGGCCTAGGGTTTAGGGTTTAGGGGTTGCCTTCGTTGGCTGAAGCCTCGCCCCGTGTTCACAAAAGGTGAATGGGGGGCGAAATCCAAACGGGGCAAGAGCAATTCGGGCTTTAAGGGCTTAGGGCTACAGTTTACAGGAGTTAGGGGAAGTGTAGGATGTTTGTTTTTTATGGTTTAGGGTTGGGCGCTCTTTCGTTGCTTGTGCCCTCACTCAC
>CAJNDT010000056.1:0-70000 GCA_905221615.1 Symbiodinium sp. CCMP2592 | reverse complement strand
GTAGACACATCCGAAGGAGGAACGAACTGCCATGCCGTGGAAACGCAGTGCACTACTGTCTTCTCTTACGAGGTTCGTGTCGTGGGACCAACATACTCCTAAAGGGAGATAGAGCCAGGAACTTTCCCGCAGTAGGCTGCCGAGGATTTTAAGCGTTTGGGCCTTTCTCCGAAATGCTTAAGGCCTAAAGCCTTAAACCCTAGATGCCCTAGAGTGAGGCTTTTCTGCAGTACTCCCGAAGCCCTAGAAGCTTCTGCAGGTAGGGCTTTGCAAAGGCTGGGCTCGCAATACTCCCAGAATCATGAGTCAGTGGTGTCACGCAGCTACTCGTGGCTTGACGCTTTAGGGTTTATAGGGTTTACGGCTTACGGTAATTTTCAACGTCCGGATACCTTGATACCAGCATGCTTTCAGCCAGTTGTGGGTCAGCGGAGAACTTTGTCCCTTGCTATTGGAGTTTCGCAGAGTGCACCCAAACTGTGAATCCCAAATGCATCTTTGCAAACTCTGCATCCTGAGCCCTATGTAGGTCTTGTCTCACCTGTGTATGTCTGTAATAAAGACAAGGGGGACCTAGCCAATACACCTTAAACAAACAACCCTATGTAATCCTCAAGCTTAAGCCCCATAAACGTTAAGCCCTACAAACCGTAAACCCAAAGCCCAAGTTCACAAACACTTCGACTCGCAGCTCAAACCGCAGTCCGGAACACCAGAGCGCGAATCTGAGATTTGGTATACTGCGTATATGCACTGCTTATGTGCTTGAACCCGAAACACTAAGCAAATCTCACAGGCTCCGAACCCAAATGCGAAGCTTTTTCCCCAACCCCGACCCTTGCCCCTGGTCTGTCATAACATGCGAGACAGCCACAGATTCCTTTCAGGTCATTCCGAGCATCTTCCTGGCCTTAGCCGCCGCGATGCCACCTGGCTCTCCTGATGTGCAGGTCTTGGACGTGGGAGCCTACGCAGGCAGGGGAGGGCCGTAAAGCCTTCTTTTAAGCACTGAACCCTAAACCCGACTAAACCCTGATTTTTAGGGGCAAAGTTTCAGAGTTCGTTGGAGGGTTACTAGTTGGGTTCAGGCTTCAGGGGCTTAGAGCTTATGCAGGGTTTCAGGATACAGGGGTCCTGAAACTTTCTTGGTCAAAATTGGCTGTTCCTCCACATGTGGAGGATCGTTGCAGGAATTCACAGGATGATTTGCGGAACCAAAAGGGCAAAGGGCGGTAGGCAAGATTCTGCACATAGGTAGGTGCGTGTACGTGCACTGCCGTTTGTCGGTCGAACAACCTAAGCAATTCAGCATTTCGGGCAGGATTTGCTGACTTTCATTTTTTCGGCTTCTTGAACCATGACAACGGTATTTGTGAAGTTGAAGAGGGAGTATGGTATCTCATGGTTTCGTGCCGTTTAATGACTCATTATGGAGAAATGTTGAACCGTGATACTCTACTGTCTTGAGTTTGGGGTCCGGCTGAGTACTTGTACGGTAGTTTACTAGGTAGGGCTTTGGGACATCGTAAATTCGCTCTTATTGGGCTTAAGAGGATCTTGCCTACTAATATTTCTTAGTAGCTGAGTGGATGCACGTTACACTTTTTTGGATAATACTACCCACTCTAAAACCAAAAGTGTCCACTTTGGGGGGGGGGCTTTAAGAACTCAGCAACTAAGATGTTTCAAAGGCTTTAAAAGGCACCTCCAAGTTTAGCACATGAAGCCGCGGCCGGGCCAGGTATCCTTTGGCGCCCAGAATTCGGGGGTTACTGCCCGTTCAACCTGATATGACCCGTCGCCTCGTAATAGAGTGCTGAATAGCTGGCACAACTAGTCCTGGATGTTCCTAATCAAAATTTCGCACTAATACGGTTGATGATATAAATCCTGCATGACCTCAAGGACCCGAAACTATGGTAATTATGGTATATTCCTTATTATGGGTAATGCAGGGTTTATATCGTCAACCGTATAACCCCCAAACCCGGATCTGACAGGTAAGGCGCCCATGTGACATCTCTTATAGCATGATAGGGTTTAGGGTTTAGGGGATGGTAGCTTGTTCCCTTCAGGTTAGGGCCGGATGAAGAGGTTCAGGGCTGAGGGGTAGTTTCACAGGGTTTGGGTTTAAAGTAAAAGCCAGAAAGTTGGAATATGATTATCCTAAACCCTCTATGGTAAATTACAAGGTATCCTACCCTGAAACCATATTCCAACTTTCTGGAGTTCCCCTTAAGGTTAAGTTTGACGACGCAGCATTTGGAGCATCGGACTGGTCTGACAGTACTCACTTATCATGCTGGGACTATACCGAGTGCGGATGATGGCTTTCAGTTTTCCGGGCTCCTAAACCCAGAGACTCCTAAACCCCTCAATCAAGGAACGTGCCTTAAATCACAATTAAGACTCTCCCCCATTCGGGGTATACTCCCTGATGAAGCGAGTTTCCCAGTAGCGAGTAGCCCTGAACCCTAAACGTTCAGCGGTGCTGAGCTCGAGGAAAGGCATGAGGTCCCAAATGTGCCAGCCCAAGAGACCCAAGGCCGACCCTGGTGAGCCTGGCACCCTGCGTCGAGGGCCTCTAGGGTTTATGTAGGGTCTTTTATTTAGGGTTTCGGGGTTTAGGGGGTCGGAGTGATCAAGATATCATTCCCAGGATTTCCTCAGCCCGGAAGCGGATGAACAATCCAGCAACTCGAAAAGTTTGCACCACAAACCCCAAAACCGACCCAGAGCGGCCTGAGGTTTTTGGCATGCTTGCGCTTTTTCGCATTCTCGTTCAGAACCGCTGCCCCCGTAACACCCAGAACTTGCCTAAACCCTATAATCCTAAAATCCCGAACCTCAAAGCCTCAAAACTTGTGACTGAGCCTTTCATGACAGGATCTGTGAGCTGCGCGTGCATCGCATTCTGGGACGCCGTTGTCGGCACGGCATCAGCGTGGCCGGGAGGCGGATGGAGCTACGGATTCACCGCCCAAATGATGATGTCAACTAAGGTAAACGGGACGGATAGCCAAACCCAGAGGGTCCTTTTTTAACTACCATTATGGAATTAGGTCCCAAAAGGCCATCCCTATTGTGGCTTTGGGGATATGGACCCTCTAGGAAACGTTCCTAAACCATGAACCCGAAGCCCTTGTGCAGCAGTTTAGGGTTTAGGGAGGCAGGCTTCGGGGTTCAGGATTTTCCAGGTTAGGGTGAAGGTCGCACAAGGCCCCTGATAAAAAACCCTGCCTGCTTACGGGGCCTTGACATTGGGATCCCCTCGATACTCAGTATAAGGCAATTTGTTGATTAAATTGCGCCAGCTCATTGCAGGGCCCGGCACGCCGCCCTCAACAAATATTCGCGTCCTAGCCCTCGAGCCCTCGCCGCAACGGTGCCGCTTGCGCCTGGCCTTTGTTTAGAGCTTAGCGTTTACGATAGGTTGAGGGTTTGGGGCATGGGGGTTGGTGTGCAGGAACCAAGCTCCGAAATGTGAGGCGAAGATGTGGTGGTATATTCCAGTACAGGTTGAGCATGTTCTTAATCATTGTGGCTGAGGGAGTGCCAGGTTGAGTGAGTGAGTGCGTCAGTGAGTGTGCCGGCTGGTACATAGGTGTTAACGAAATACAGGGTGGTACTAGGATTTCTGCGATTTTAATCCTTCTTGCTGGCTTGAGTGCGAATGCTTCGGATTGCAAGCCGTTGGTTTGGCGGCTGAGCTTCAGGGGTTCCGGGTTTAAGGCGTCCGATTCTGGTGCAATGCCGTCAGGTTTTGCTTCAGGGATCGCTGCTCCGACAGTGCTCTGACCTTGCCTTTCCAAGCAGTCCGGACGGAAAAGGGCCTTACGACAAAAAGGCCTCTAAAACAGAAGTAGCACTAAGACACCAAATGGCCCAAATTAGGTGCCATTTAGAGGCTTTCAAAGTCTAAGTAGGCACTCTGTGTGCACTGGGAGTTTCAGGGAAAGTCTTCTGCAACTGTGCAGTCGAGGCTCAACAGTGGAGGGCGCGAGCAGGCTCCAACCGGATGGTCTCCATTGTAGTATCCTTGTTTCGTTTAACCAATTCTACATTTAGGATCCTGTGTAACCCCAAAAAGGAACTACAATGGAGACTATAGGTAGAGTCAAGCAGATGTTGAGTGACTCAGGGTTTTCTTCGAGTGCGCACACTCCCGGTGTGGCTCAGTAGCTGACCTTTATCCAGCCCTAGGAGGGTAGACGTATGACGACCTACTAAGGCTTGGTGGCTTCACACCGTCATATACCGGTTTAGGGTTTAGGGTTTAGGGTTTAGGGTACCAAGCTTTCAGTAATCGGTCACATGGAGTTTACTCTGTTCGTACTCTCATCTAAGTGTAGCGAGATCGAAGTTTCCAATAAATCTGTTAGCCCGATAAAACTAGCCTGTGCAATCGAGGGGAGTTTAAAGTTCGGGTCTGTGAGGCCGCAAGAATCGCCGAAAGGCATCTCAACATGCATCCATGAACCATTCCATAATTCGACTTACCTGAGACGCAAAGAAACAACAGATTTACTTGGCACTGCAACCTGCACTGTGCGGCACGATCTACTACTGCGGACAGTCGGGGCGAACACAGGAATGAAAGGCTCTCTCTTACTCTTCCGCTCTGAGAAGGCGCCGCCAGATTTGGACCTCTGCAAGCATGAGCCACTCGGAAAATCACTGTTCACTAGTCGCGCTGGGCTTTCAGGGATCCGCATGTATATACATGTGGACCGCATACGTCAGTATCTGTGATATAAAAAATGCCGGTGGTTCGGGGTAGCTGTTTTAAGAAGCCGACAGAAGATCCTTCAGGTAGCTGGGTTTCTCGCATGATCTTTGACAGTATAGTCGTCGTTCCCTGCAGAAGTGTGCGATACCGTTTGCGTTGCCGAAGAGCTGTCTCCGAAAAACATTTTTGGAGCACGCTTGCCCTAAAGGGCCCAGCTACCTTTACCACGGTTTAGGATGCCAGCGCTGTATAAGGGCAGCAACACAGGACATCACAAGCAGGGATCCAAAACCCTGAAAAACCCAAACCACAACCCCTAAACCCTAAATCCTAACCCCTATAAACCCTAACAACTAAACCCATACCCCTAACCCCGGAACCCTAAACCCCGACCCACCTAAAGAAATCGGTATAGGCCGCGGAGCGCTGGACGAATCCGAGCTGCGTGCGTCGCTGCGTCGTCGTCCAACGGGGAGGCCTTTGGATCCCTTGCCGGGGCTTTCATGTAGGATTTCGGGATTTAGGCTTTAGGGCCTGCGTAGGCTTTCGGGATTTAGGCTTTAAGGCCTGTTTAGGGTTTTCATCCTTGTTCGACACTACAAAAAGTTTTTCATCAGGGTGCTACGAAGGGTTCGACAGTGGCTACTTAGGTTAATTACGGTTCCTAGGGGTTTTGTTATTAGCTGTTCGGTTTTGGGAGGGTGAGTTCAAGGTTCAGAGTTTCGGCTGTCTAGAGCTAACAGGGGTTTCGGGAGTTCAGGGTTGCAGGGTTTTGAAAGTTCGAGTGGTTGACGTGCTTGCGGAAAGTGCTTTTATGCTTCGCGAGGGGTTTGTGGGGTGCTCTAGGGCTTCTGAAGATTTCAGCTTAGGGATTCGCATTTAGGTTTTTCGGGACAGGGGCCTCAGCAAATGGAAGACTCTTCGTAACAAGGGCCCTTACTATGAACTCCTAAATTAAGGGCCCTGAGTATGAACTTCTTAACAAGGGCCTTAGTATGAACTACAGCATACATAATATATCATAATATACCGCAGGCCAGTCCTGGGTTCCTTCGCCCCCAGACTAGGAAGGCTTGAACCTTGCGTCCCAAGCCCTACCCAGAGGCCCCAAAGTAGTTCGTTTTTGGGATTACCTAATAGGATTCTAAATATGAACCCCAAAAAGGAACTACTTTAGGGCCTTAGGGTAGCTGCTCTCCATTGAAACTCGAGCTGTGTAAGGCTGCTTAGGCCATATGATGAATCCCAGTTCAAGAATGTAGTTTTCGCTGCCGCAACCACGCAGGAAAGCATAGCATCCACCAAACACCTCAAAACCCTAGGTCGACCCTACAAAATCTGTAAGGCGTCAAAATTCCTTCAGTTACGCCCCGAAGACGAAGGCCCTTGGGCTTGTGAGGATTTTGCATCGGCTGTCTGTTTGTACTGTCGGGTTTTCAGTTTCGGACGCCTGAGAATCAAAGTCGTCTTTAAGTAACTTGACTACTTTGATAAGCTGTCATACTGTTTTCATTAGAAATTAAGTGTTTCTTGATTAAGCTCCTACTGGACAGTAGCCCAGTAAAACTTAAGCCCACTGCTAGGAAACAGAAATACAGTCTGTCGTCAGGCAACACTCCAATGCCCGCAGCAAATGAGCTTCTTGGCAGGCTCAGAGACAAATGGGCATTCTGTTGCAAGCAAGGATTCCCAATCTGCCGGTTTTGAAAACGATAACTGATAACTTTCTGGAATCCTAAGCCCAAAGCCTCGAAATCCAAACCCTAGACTCGGCTTAGGGCTTTGGGTTTAGCGCCCTCCGACGCTGTCAGGTTTCTCAGTGTCTCAACACTTATATAGGAGAGTTTCGAGGTTTTGGGTAGGAAAGGTGCTGAAGGTAGGCCCAAACCCTAAACACCAAGAGTCTGAGACTCTAAACTCTACTCTCCCAAGAAACAAAACCTCAAAAATCAGACTAAAAACAAGATCAACGACATGGATTTCGGATGTGGCACTGCACTTATGATTCTGATGTATTGCGAGACTTCTTAGGAGCCGCAGGTTTCGGGCCAGAGCCTTCATTTCGGCCTCGGCTATGATTTATAGATGTGAGCTTGAGTAGATATACAAGGGTTTCTAGAGGGGTTGGAAGAGTTTTCTACGTCAGGTGACATATTCTGGACCTTACATTGTAAGACCCTGTGCCCCAAACCCGAGACCGAGAACACGCGTAAGCCCCGAAACCCAATGGACCATAAGCCCTGGTGCTGTTGACTGTTGACTCACTGCCCTGACTGGAAAATTCTCTAAACCGGGTAAAGCCCAAAAACCAAGCCTGACAAAACTCCATAGAACTCTGTAAACAAACTTTATAAATCCTGATATGTTTGATATGGAGCCACACTAAAGTCAGGGTTTATGGTGTTCTCAAGCCTAAACCCAGCCTCTGAGGTTTTCTGGCAGAGAAAGCACCAAAAGAGGCCTCGCAGCTTCCGAGTCCCTCTTACAGGAGAAGTGGAAACCCCATAGCCTCAATCATTAAGAGTTATGCATAGGGAATCCCAGCACTATTTGGCCTTAATCCGGTTTCCAACTTTACGGGGTTTACTGTAGGTCTGAGTCGACTGGTGGGTTCTAGGTGTCCTGGCACCTTTTCGGTGTTAGGGTTTACGTTAACCTACCAGAACCTACTACTTTGCAGGGTCCTTATGAATTCCATTTTCGGGTTTCTAATCAGATCCCACTAAAATTTCAGGTTTTGGTGGGTTGAGTTAAGGCACAGTATGTAGTTATTGGCTTGGGCTCTGGATTGTAGCCGACCTTCGCACACAGCTTCTACACCTTGGCCTGCCCAGCAGCAGGGCATAGAGCGATTGCAGAGTCTCGAACCCTAAACCCTAAACCCTTCTGGCTAAACTTCACGCCGAGGGCTCAAGAGCTATGACTGACAGCGAAGCTTTTTGTAGAGTTTCGGGTTTGCCCTACCCAGAGGCCCCAAAGTAGTTCCCTTTTGGGATTACGTAATAGGGTAAAAAAATATGCACCCCAAAAAGGAACTACTTTAGGGCCTTAGGGTAGTCGTTAAGGGTAGGTTGTAAGCTTTTTAGTATGTGCCTAGAATCGTTGGCACAGTTCCGGCAACGTGGGGGTCCAACCAACTCGTGACTCGTGACTTCCGAAGCAATCCTGGCCCGGCCCCATGGTAGAAATTATTTCGGCATGTATACATCCCAACTGCTATCAGGCCTTTAAACTTTAAACCCTATATCCCAAACTGCTAGCCTGACACACCGACTGTAGGCTCACTGTGTGTGCCTTTTGACATCTCTCGGATGTGCAACTCTCTCTGCACCGTCATCGAACTTGGAGCATCTTCGAGCTATGTGGGGCCCGTGGGAAGATGCAAGAAGTGTGATGCATAACCCGTTTACGAATATGTAGTGGCTGTATATCCAACTTTACCGGGAACGGGGCTTCTAGGGTGCCAATGGAGTTAGCCGAATTTCAACACCCGACCTGCTTTGTGTCATCTTGGTCCTGGCTTTCCGGGTTGGCAAAGCGAATCCGCAGCAAGCCAGGGCTGGTACTTCGACAACTGCGGCGAATCTGCGACTGTCTCTCGGACTGTTGGATAAGCGATTTGGGAGTTTCCGAAAATAAGGGACCCTAATATGGTACCTAAATAGTAGGATCCTTATTGTAAGGACCCCAAATAAGGTACCCCTAATTTTCGGAAACTCCCACTTAGGGTTGTGGGTTTAGGGCTCGTGATCTCAAGGAGCTCGACTCTGCACGCCTTTAACTTCAGTACACCATGTGGGAGTTTCCGAAAAAAGTGGACCCCAATACAGCGCCCTAAATGGTAGGATCCTCTATCGGGATCCCAAACTAAGGTACCCCTCATTCTCGGAAACTCCCATGTATCTAAAGACCACTAGACCTTAGAAGCTGCCCCCACCCTGTAATAGTGGTATAATAGGAATATAATAGGGCCCTAATATAATCCTCTATAATCCTTATGGTCACTATTACAGGGTGGGGGCAGCTTCTAAACTAGACCCCGGAGTCGATAACCCAATGTCCGTGAAAGAGGCAAAGAATCAAACGCAAGACCGTGGAAAAGGAACCCCTCAGCCCGAAATCCTGAAATCTAACACCCTAAGCCCGAAGATGTGCAGCCTGAAATCCGAAACCAAAAAATCCTGAAGCCACCGCTACTCCTCTAATCAACCCAAAAGCCTGAAACTGGCTTCTTGTTATAAGGAAATAATTTTAAAGCTACCGTAATAAAGAAACCATTTTGTTTACTATATATGCGTGGTTGTCAATATTAGGGTCCCTTTTTGTGTGCTTGCTATAGTACGGCACCTCATATTTAGGGTACCCAATTTAAAGGGACCATATTTTTGACAACCACCCATATAGATCCCGTAATAGCAACAACCAAGTCAGGAAACCGTCGATTGAGGTCCGGACCGTGAGGCTAGACAACCTCTTGGTGGAAGAGGGTATCGCAAAGGCCATGGGACCTCCCATGTTCAGGGAAGTAGGTTTGAGGGTCTACGGGTTTATGCATATGCACCAACGACAGAAGTAGCTACCGCAGGAGTGTCGGAGGATAGTGTAAGCCCCCCAAAGCTCTTCAGCCCCGAACCCTACAAACCCAGTCCCTAAACTGCCCAACCCCCCCCCCCCAGACTGTCATTCTAAAGATCCTTTTCGGCACCAGTGGGCATGCGGCGGGCAGGTATCTTGACAACGACGTTACAGCTTAGGGCGTTTCGATGAGTGTCGTCTCTGGCCAAGAGTTGGCCTTGAGTTTCAGATCCAGGCGTCTAGGAATTGTCATTTGCCAGTTCAGGCGCCAGGCCTCATGGTACAACGCCGCCTGGGTTTTGAGGGCTTCGCCCTTGCCATCAAGCCCTCAACCAAAACCATAACCCCCGCAACACTCTGCACTAACATCTTAAGTCCCATGAAAACCCGAGACATGAACAGACTTCGAGCGTGATTTAAGGCTTCGGCTTAGGCTGGAGGTTCGGGGTTGCTCGAGATTTTTCTCCTCGACGAGCTGAGAAGGAACCACTACGTAAAGAATTTCTTCCGATCACATATCTAACGCCTGGTTCAGCGGTTCAGGGTTTAGGATTTGGGTGTAGAGGTTTAAGAGAAGCATTGTGCAAGCCACTGCACACCGTTACACAACCCGCCGGAGCCACACAACTTCATACAGACCCTGACGAGCCTTCAGTTACGATATTAGGGTCCCCAATTTTCGGGAACTCCCAAGTCACTGCTGGAGGTCGACTTGCTCAAGATAGATGCTGAGGGTCACGACTTCGATGTTCTGCGCGGAGTGGATCCCTCAGCTGGGCAGGTGCAAGGGGTTTGCTTGGAGGATCATGGGACTTCGTAAGTCAGGTTATAAGTACCTTAAGTGGGCTTAGAAGTGGTTATAAGTATAGTTACCTTATTTATAACCCCAGTTACTAAGTCCCATGATCCTTGAAGTGTGGTTGGGTGGGCAGGGCAGGCTCCGAACTTCCATAATGGAGAGGCATTTTGAGCCCGGGATACAGCATCAGAACAACCTTAACCGGTGCAGGCATATCTGAACAGAATGCCGCAGCTGCACTTGGAAAGCTCTCGAGCCTGAACTCTGCCTGCACCCTACGACATGAACCCGCGATACCCACGACACCGAAGCGCGTCACACAGAGCTTCCCGCAAAACTTCCGAGAATATGGAGACCTAGAATGCGGTCCCAAGGAGTTTAATCGGTGTCCCTTCGCTGTTCATGCGTGTGCCGAGGCTTCTGAGTCTTTGAAAGCTGGGAAGATCCGCTTCGTGATTTTCGAGGCACCTAAAGTAAAAGCCAGAAAGTTGGAATATGGATTAATGGTAGGATCCCCTATAATTTACCTTAAAGGGGCTACGATAATGATATTCCAACTTTCTGGTTTTCACTGTAAGACAGTCGTGAGTTTCGACTTCAGGTCGGTGATGTGCTGGGGCTTAGGGTTTTTTGTCAGTTTAGGTTTAGGGTCTACCTTAACCCTGAAGAACTTACCTTTTTAAGGACTTATATAAAGAAATCATATGAGGGGAACCCTAAAAGGCAGGTTCCTTAGGGTCCAGGTAGCTTGAACCCCAAATAGCCTTCTTGTGGTCGCTATTATGAGTTCTTTATACGAGTCCTTAAGATTGGATATTTGAGGTTGGGGTAAGAAGGGTTTAGGGTTTGAGGTTTAAGGCTTGGCTTCCCGACTTAAGTAGTAGGATCCTTCAGCTGACGCGTAAGGGTGCCTGAATAGAAGGCCCTAAGCCCTAAACCCTCAACCGGGGACGGTTATAAAAAAACAAAAAGCCTCAAGCGTGGGTATGCAACACCTTAGTGAAACTGCGACCACAAGGCCTCATCAAGGCTAGATGCCTGGAGTTCCTCGAATTCTGTTTGTAGCCCGCGGTGTGTTCTTCCAGGTGCATAGGCCACTGCTATGAGAAATTTTGAGCCCCAGGTTTTGAGAGTCCGCCGGACCTAAACCTGAAACCTCAAACCATTGCCCGAAATCGCTAGGCCCTACACCCAACCGACCGATGGCAGGTGATCGTGCACCCAGACTCTTTGCGTTCTCATGCTGCGGCAATGGTGCAGCTTATGGAGTCAGCAGCCTATGCTGCTCCTTCGAATTTGCTTCATGATTCTACCATAAGTTTCAGGAGCCAAAGAGGCACCCAAGCATCAACTTTCGGGTGGGATATCCCTATCTTGTTGTCTTAATTAAATGTATTATGGGATATCCCAACCTTATGGTTCTTGTTTAGGTACTTTTCTGGGTGCATAAGGTCCTGTGCCGATGTGCCGTAGAAAGGTCGGCTACATAGACTGGTTACAGACATGCGTACGTACATCGATACAGGCATACATACATACAAACATACATACATAATAAGTTAATACACAGATACACACATGCACAACCAGACACACACATACGTGCATACATGCGTACATGCATACATGCAGGCTTTAATACATGCATACGGACATAACGACACCGACATACACACACACATGTGCATTCAATACACGGTTGTGCATGTCAGTTTCCGTCTAGGCTCTGGTGCATGTCCATGACGATTTCGTTGCGTTTATTTCCCGTCGTTGTTTTTAATTACAGCCGCTTCTGCGCCCATTCTATGAACACACGGTCAGGTTGGAGCCTTTCCAGTTGTCGTAGTCTGCAGTTGAGAAATAAGAACGCGGCATCATGCATGCATCAATCTAACCTCATTGCCCTCAACCCTGAAGCATCCCTGCATCATGCAAACCTCATCCCCCAAAACCAGAACCTCCTTCCCATCCTTGGCCCCGAAACAGTCCCTAAACCCCAAACCCTAAATCGTCCCCGGGCCTGAACTCCAACCTCGTTCGTCGAGGAGTGCTTCATTCTCGCGCCCGAGATGCTGGTACCTCTGAAAGGTCCGGCATGCAGGGCTCAGGGTGTGTGCTTACAGCGCTGGTGTCAGCCCTTCCGAGCTGCTATGCTATGCTCTACGGTTACCATTATTTTCAACAACTGTGCGGACGATTGAGGGTTCACATTTCGAGACATAACGCCGTGGCAAGTGCGCATACTCGTGCTCAGCGTTGAGAGTTGAGCATCATGGGGCCTGGAACAGATGGGATTTAGGGTGACGGAACAAGAGACCGTAAGCCCGCATCCCGAAACGCTATAAACAGTACATGCAACCATCAAAACGTTTCTTGCTTGTCGGACCCCATTGACTCCAAGTGACGTGGCAGTGACCTATACAATCATGTGCTTTTCATCAGCATAGGGTCATGAAGCCGACCTCACCCTCAACCCGATGCTGAAGGCCCTAAGCCCTACCTAGACCCAGCGACTACCCTCTACTACACCCTAGAACACCCACCTATTCAGGACCATAAGGGCTCGATTAAAGGGCTCTTGCAGGGGGACCTGGCACATTCCCGATTCCCGGCTCGGACCAGGCCCTTGGCTGACGAACCTCTACGTTGCCACGAGCCACGCTTGGAACACCCTGTGTGCGAGCCTTGCTTGCAGTGCATCCCTCCACCGGCTTCGGGTGCCGTAGCCCGGTGATAGTCGCCTTGGGTTTGGGATTTTGGGACCGGGTGACGACGAGACTAGACAATCTCAACGCCACAAACTAAACCTCAAATTGCAGCAATAGTCTTGACAGCTAATACGCAGGCTTGAACAGTTGACAACAGCAGTTTCCAGGGTTCCTACTAGTACATGTCGAAAATGAACCATCAAAACCCTGACATCGTAGATTTGTAGATCCTGAAACCCTTGAGCCCTGAGCTCCAAATGAAGGCCACAAGCGTCGGGCCTGATGCTGACAAACAAGCCCTGAACCCTAAACAACCCAAAACCCTAAAGCCAAAGCCCCTAAAAAGCTTTATCCCAAACCCGTAAAACCCCTAAACGCTAAACTTAAAAACTAAACAAAGTTCAGTTCCAGAGCCCGGCTATCTGCACGTGTTGAAGCCGAAGATGCTCTAAACCCGAAACAAAGACACACACACACACACACAAATGCACAGATAAGTACTTATATATATATATATGTGTGTGTGTATGTATGTATGTATGTATATATGTATGTATGTATTTATGTATGTATCTATGTATGTATGTATGTATATACTGTATCTAGTGCACCGAACAAAGCAGGGTCACAAAGTCGTAGATGAATGCCAATCCAAGGCGCGAAGGCGACCCACTGATGAGTCTCGGTGCCAATTGTACTGCACAGGATTGAAACTGATCCTATCGCCATTCAGTGGTTAACTTAGGTTAAGCATCAGGGGATTTGGGGGGAGTTCGGTAATGCAGGGTTCCAGGTCCCTCTACAGGGATTGAAAACATGACACCAGGTTCGTCAGCAAGGTTCTTACCGGTGTAGCATGCCACAAGTTGCTACTCCTGCAGTTTGCTGAGCCGCTGTTGCGTTCTCTGTCGTCGTTGTTTGCTGTTGCTGCTGTGGCGGGTGGTTGGTGTTGATTCACCGCTGCTCTACACCACGCCACTCTTCCTCATCTTGTTCTGGGTATTCCCTCAACCCTGAATATCCTATTTTTTTAAGGACTCATATAAGGAGATCATAATAAGGAGCCCTAAGAAGGTAGGATGTTTAGGATTAAAGTCTGACTTATGTTGAATTCTTGTCAGCCTTCTTGTTGTTGCGCTGTTTGGTGCTGGTGGCGGCGGCCGTGGTGGTATTGTTGCGTGTTTGCAGTTGTCATGCCCGTTGCCAATACCGTCTCAGGGGCTGACTAGGTAACCCTGCAACCTTTTGTGGCCTGTATAACCCTACTGCCCTGCCCTACTATCTACTTAAAAATACAACTTTCTTTAAGTTAGGATACTCAGCCCCTCCGCCTTCAATCTGCTGCGAGACAGTTATGGGAGTTTCCGCAAATTAGGGGTGCCGTATTCTGAGGTCCTTGTAACAAGGATCCTACTAATTATGTAGGTATTCTACTAGGCTCCCCTATTTTCGGAAACTCCCTTCTGGCCCTGACCGCTAAAATGGGGGATGCTGCCCGACTCAGGCGAGAAATCATCATGCTGTACAGCCGGGTGCCGCGAGCGACGCAGCCGTGAGCCTAGTACGGGGTAGTCGGCCTGGGGTTTGGGGTTTGGGGTAGTAGCCTTGCAGCCCATGCGTGCATGTGAGCTGGAGAGGGGCCCGTGTATAGATCCCGAGAATCAGAAGATCCCTGTGATAAGGACCTTTGGATGTCTGAAAGCCCGTTGCTGATGTGTTCATACCTGCAGAACACCCATGGGTGGATGTTGCTGCGGATTGATCAAGAACGACCGAGGTTGAAGTTTCTGAGCACGTATTGACCTGTTCTCGCGGCATTGTTGATCGAATTGTGGATCGTAGTAATTCTCTCTTTTCTGCTCTACCACGCAGCGACCACGCATATACATATGCATGCACATATAGATATGTATATACATACAGAGAAGATGCTCATGCCGTTCTACAACAGTATGCACTCCATTGAGCAAAGTTTGATTGTAATCGGTGTGGGGGCGGGTCACGTAAGTGAGTTTGGGGGTTGACTCCTACCGGCACCTTGAACTGGAATCCTAATTTCCCACGTGCCTCCTGCACAGCTTTCTATGCTTTGGTCGGGGGTGTAGGATCTGGAGGTTTTGTGGCTGGGATGTTACGTTTTGGGGTTCAGACTTCTAGGGGTTAGGGCTGAACTCCTAAGCCTGTGGGTTTGAGGTCCAAGAATCAGGAATGTAGAAAGGGTTCGAGTTAGAAGTATCCCTCATGTGCGGAACCCTACCTAGAAAGAGCTTTAAGGTCTAAGAGACCTCCATTTGTTCTAAGGTTCTCCTTGGCAGCCATCGGGGTGGACGCCGGTCGGCAGGAGCGGAGAAGACGCAGTCCGGGATGCCTTATTTGGAGTTTGAAGGCTTCCGGTTTAGGTTTGGTTTTAATTTTCTGACTTGAGAACTGGATTTGCCCACAGTCTCCATTGTAGTGCCTTTACCTTTTTGTTCTTCCATAGAGGATCCTGAATATACACTTGGTTAAACCAGACAAACGAACTACAATGGAGAGAAAATGTTTATTTCCTGGATATAAATTGGTCAAAACAGACCCAGGTACTACGATGGCGACAAAATGCATTATCAAATGTGTTGTTTAAGAGTGTTGCACTTCTTGGGACTGTTGCTTCGTCTACATACATTTTCAGGCCTTGGGATGGCTTGAGTAGTAGAATCTTGGGGGTTGCCTGCTTGCTCGGGTTCCGGGGTTAAGTCTTGGATTGACGTGCCCGGGCACGTTCCGATGTACTCCGCTCGATACACTCAATTGTCAGGCATAGCACCTTCAAATACTCGCAGATGGTTTGCCCCAAAGCTGACTCCCCCCCCACCCCCCCATATCGCAGTCGCTGCCGAACATGTCGGAGCCCGGGTTCGGGTTCTACGTTCATGCCGTGCTGCCGACGGCATCAAGAGAATCTGAACAGGTTGAGTTGGAGGATAACAATGCCACAACTGCAGGATTTTCACACCGGCCCAATGCCCATACACCCAAATCGTTCGTTGACGCATGAGCAGCTGTCAACTTGAAAGCAACAAACTGTGCACATTTGCAGCATCTTCATGCCGAGCCCTCTACAAACCATACCGTCCCTCGAAGTTCAAGTTAGCAAACAGTCCGAGTAGCCAAGAACTCCTAAATTCTCAGAGCCCCACGGTCCCCAGACCCACAACCCTGAACCCATAAACCCTAAACAACTACATAAACCCTAAACAACTAAGCACTAAACCCGTAAACCCTAAACCCCCAAAAGCCTAAACCGGAAAGATGTTGTCCTCTCAGACCAGGAGCATCACTCCGACGCGGCTCTTAGGAGGCGCGCTGTGGCCGCCGAGCGCTATTTCCAGGTATCCCCGCTCATGGGGGGGGGGCGGGTCGACAACTTAATTTAGAGTTTAGCATAGTGTGCTTTTTTTGTTTCGGTTTACCTATTGGGGCTGGGGGGGTTGAGTAGTTCAGTAGGCGGTTTAGGTGTTCAAGCTGCGAGGCTTTACGGGGGTCGTGAGGTCTGGAGTTTGGCACATTAGGGCGAACTCTTTTTCTGTTTTGTTGGCCAATACCAGTCTCTTTGTGATTATTGTGTGTCGCGTATCGGCCGATGGGAGGGTTGTGGGCAATGTTACAGGTATTGTTTGGGGTTTCTGGGTTTGCGTTTTTCTTAGTTTCACGTGTTTCCGGCGACTGTGCCAGAGCAGTTAGTTCCATCATGATGAGATCTTGGGGAGCTAGTTCACTCATCCTCCAGTAGATAAGGTAATTACCAGGCACAAGTACCTGTTTTGGGCTCTCGAAGACGACGAACCATTCACGGGCCCGAAGCTGTATGGTCTTGATTTGCGGGACCCGTCGGTAAAAAGGATGTTCGAAAATCTTCACGAGTGCCCTCTTCGGGTTAACTGATCCCGACGTTCAATGCTTAGCCTGGGAGACTTGGAGTAGGGAAGGATTCAACGAGCATAGGCTCTTGGCGTCTCAGGCGGAGCAGGTAACGAGATTGCCAGGCTTTACGTAGGGTTTCGGTTTTCTGTGAAGGATGTGCTGATTTAATTGGGCTCGATGGTGTTGCAGAACCCCAACCGAAGCTCCACACCCAGGGTCTGTTTTTGTGTCTAACCCGAAGTTCTCGCCGCAGCCGTGAATCAGGCTTTCATGTTTCGTTTAGAACAAACTTGCACCAGGGCTTCGGGTTTCGGGTGTAATTCTCAATGGATGCTGCAGGCCATGTATGAGAAGACGCTGCAGGACGGATGGTCTGACTTGCCGCATGTGTGCCCTGATTGGCATTGTGGCGCACACCATAGTTTTAGGCTGTTGTGTCAGAGTATACGAGCCAAGGCTGTTGAGATAAGGTCACTTCGGGATTGGAATCGCGTGGAGAGTTAAGGGTTCTGGGTCCCAGATCAAAAATCTAGGGCGTTGTGTTGCCCAAATTTGCCTGCACCCTAAACCCTGAACCCTCCCAAATGCTGAACCCGAAACCGCAGAACCCTTAAACCCAAAACCCTAGACTAGAGAACCCCGAGCCCTACGCCCTGAACTCTAGGCCCCAAAGCCCTAAACCCGAAGACCCAGTATGGTACCCATATACCCATTATCTGAACCCTAAACCCCCGAACACCTGTACCGGCATGTGCTGAGGCAGTACATGCGAGCTCGGCTCATGCAAGCTGCTGGCAAGGCTTCTTTCCGATGCGCTTTTGGATTTAGGGCTTACAGTTTACGGTTTAGGGTGCTCTAGCGTCTTATACCGATGGTCGATGGTCGGGGGTAGTGTTTCGGGCTATATTATTTAGAATAAAGGGTTTTTAGATACAATCTGAGGAAACTTGCACACAAAATTCGAGAATAATTGCGGCTTTGGGTGTGTTTAGGATGTAGGCTCTGAGGGTAGGCCTGTTTGCAGGGCTTGTTGATATCGTTTTGCCGATCATCTTCGGTTCTTCGTTCGATCCTTGGCTTTACGCGCACGAGCTGAAGTGGTTAATGTAGAGCATAAGTAATTCTGATAGTTAGAGGGTTGCTTTTAGAGGGGTCTGCAAAGATTATGGTGGTTTCTTTTGGGGGCCTTACTGATTAGAACAGGATTTGGGTCTGTATTGTACTACATTTAAGAGAAGGAGCACCAAAATAGTATTGGTAATTATTTAGGCCCCGATTGTAGAGTTTTGTGTTTGAGGTTCAGGGGCTTTTGTAGGCACCCTAAATAAAGAGGTGCCGTATTATAATAAGGACCCAAAACGGGACACTAGTTTTGACAACCACCCATATTATAAGGCGGCCTCGAGACGAGAAGTAGCCCTAAAACCCAGAATCTTCCGACAGTTGGACAGGTGGAACTGGCCATGCCGATCTACAAGGCGCAACGAAGTACACCATAAACACTATAAGCCCTAAACCCTGAAAAGGCTTCTTGTGAGCATTGTTCGCTTAAGGATTCGATGGCCTCAGCCTTCGATGGGCCTAAAGTCCTAAACCTCTCGAACCTGAGCCCCCATAAGCCATAAAGAACCCTAGAAGTAGACCCTATGCCCTAAATAAACCCCTCAAGCGGCTCATAAGCCATGAAGAAACCTGCAAAACCCTAGAAGCCCTACGTCCTAGACCGTATGCCCTAAATAAACCCCTCAACCGGCTCAAAAACCATAAAGAAACCTGCAAAACCCTGGAAGCCCTACATCCTAGACCCTTTGCCCTAAATTCTAAACCCAAGCCCGTCACCCTGCAAACAACAGGACCTACAGAGGGAGCCTTGCTGCCGACGCTTGGACCTTTCTGTGCTACTTAGAGGATCATGGGACTTAGTAAGTAGGTTATAATTGGGGTTATAAGTCCCCTAAGTGGGGTTATCCTAATTATAAACTACTTATAACCTTACTTACTAAGTCCCATGAGCCTTCAAGTAGTCTGTCTGGTGGTTAGTAGGGAATTGGAGAATGGATCCCTACGGTAGCCCCTATATAATCCCCAATAATAGTCCCCATCACCCATCTCCCTTCCCTACTAAGAACCAGACAGTATAGTGTTAGTGTTCGAGCGGTGTCCTGGGCCCTCAAATTAGATCTACAGAGTGGAAGACTTGCCTTTGGTTAGTAGGGAATGGAGGAATGGGATACAATCAGAACTACTATTACTACCATTCCTCCATTCCCTACTAACCAAAGGTAAGAAGAGCCCGCCCATCTTGAGGAGAGCCATCCACCTTCCAGGCGCAGAGGGAGTATCACCGGCGCCTGGGCTGAGGCCACAAAGTTAGGGCATGTTTACAGTCGGCTTTCGTCTTTGATGCCCCGGTTTACGGTTTATTATATGTACATATGGTTTTTGGGATTAGGGACTAGGGTTTTAGGATTTTGGATTTGAAGGTTTAGGGTTTAGGCTTTTTATAAGTCTTGGGGTTCTAGTGGCTCAAAACTTAGGAGTTACGAGCATGGCGTGGCTTTCGGGTTCTGGAAGGCAGAAGGAAGGCGCTTTGTCCATCATCGGATGCCCCGCTTTAGGCATCCTCGCGAGGAGGTTCCGACTGCCCTGCAAGCCCTGGTCTAGGGTTTAAGGTTTTAGGGTGTTTTGGGTTGAAGGTTTAGGGTTTGAGGGTTTAGGGTTTAAGGGTTTAGGGTGTAGGGTGGAAGGTTTAGGGTTTAGGGTTAGGTCAAGGGAGTGTTGTGTAGTTCTTTGCTTGGCTACCTGGTTTCCCCATTGTAGCATCCTGTCCTCACAATCGTCAGGGTAACTATCTGGGAGCTGCAAGACATATCCTTGATCATGGTGTCGTTTATCTGTTCACCTTCAGGGCTCCGTCGTTGCGAATGTACTTATAGTTCCAAGGGGGGGTAGATAACCCACTAATCTCTAGTGCTCCCTAAGGTTCCCTTAAGGTTCCCTAAGGATCCTTTGCACCCTCCCCCCTTGAACCACCCTCCCTTAAGGACGCAAAAACATACTCCGTACCCTTGATCCAAGGCTCTCGGACGACCTTCCTCGGAAGTACATGAAGGAGGTTGGGTACATACTAGACAAGAGAACCTCGCCAGCAGCAGAAAGCAGGAGTGCATGCTGCTGCGGCGCTCTCGGTTTTCCCGTTCTTGAATATGACAGATGACTGAACGAAGCAGGCCTATTGAGGGTACCCAAAAAGGGATCCTAATTTTGACAATCACCCACATGGCGGTGACGATGACCAAACCAAGTCTTCCCAAGTCCCTCAGCCATGAACCCGCAAACAATAAGCAATATACCTCAAGGCTCCATGTACCTTTATAGTAGATACTGAAGCCGTCAAGGAGTCCCTATATAGGTACTCTAAGGTCTAAGTATCTGCTATATGGGTACATGGAGCCTTTGGGATAGAGGCCTTAATGCTTACCTATACTATTGTGAGGGTTCCTTCTTCTAATTAGAGTATAATATACCCCCAAACCCTATTCTAATAATGAAGGCCCCTATATTATCATGCCCCTTTTTCCCAAAGCCTGTCCAAGGAAACCGCACCACGGGCGTGGCTGTCAACGAAATGCAGGGTGGTATGCTGCACGAGCTGGTGTGGTACCACAGGCTTCGCTGAGTGGTTTCGACGGGGTTGGCGAACTGTTCAATTTTTTAGTTGAGGATGGTACCTAGAGATCCCAATACCCCTCAATACCTCTTAATTAAGGAATATACCTTAAATCGTAATATTCAGACCTCTATCATTTAAGATATCTTCCTTAATTAACGGGTATTGGGTTCTCTGCGTATTGCGGCATTCTGATTCCTAGCCGTGCTCTGCTGCTTACGGTCGTCGGTAGCACCTTGAACTTTTAGCCCTGTAGGCCCCGCCCGTCCTACCAGAAAAGGACTTGCCCCTCTAACCAGTGAGGTGTGGGGTTGCCCTTACAGCAGTCACTGCGTACAAACTGTCAAAAACACACGCACACAACTGTCTGGTGCTTAGTAGGGAATGGGGGAATGGATCCCAATAGTAGCCCCAAGACAATCCCCAAATAATCCTTTCACAGACAAAACGGAAGCGCTTTGACAAATGTCCACCCTCCCCTCTTCAGGCGTCCCGGTTCGGGAGCCGCCTTCGACCAGGAGCACGCCTGCCAGGCCCAGAGGGTTCCGGAATCGGAGTTTCTGTTTTAGGGTTTAGGGTTTAGGGTTTCTGTTTAGAAGGGCTTTGTGGATCTAGGCAAAAGGCATCCAAATGTATCCGCACGAACACGCCATGAAGCCCTAAACGCTTGCAAGCCTAAAGCCTGTAAGTGCCGTAAGAACTAATGTAGGAACCCGATTACGAAACGCGCACCCTGGGCCTATAACCCCAAAATAGTAGGATTCATAGAAGGAACCCTAATAGAGGCCCAAGGTTTCTTAATCAGGTTCCTACATTAGGATTGAGGCTTTTGAGAAGCCTGGGGTGTCAAGGCTAAGGTTTGTGGAGCTTAGGATCTCCATTTCCGGGTTACCTTTAGGGTTTAGGGGTTTAGGGTTTAGGGTTTAGGGGTTTAGGGTTTAGGGTTTAGGGATTGTAGTTCCTTCTTTTGGTTAAGCATGGTTAAACCAAGTATATATGTAGGATCCTATAAGGTTACCCCATAAAGGAGCTGCAATGGAGACTCTAGGTATTCAAGAGCAGAATCAAGGGTGCGTTGGGGCCTAGAAATCGAATTCCCGCCAGTTCCTAGCATGTCAAATACCAGACCATCATTCAGCACATAACCGCATTCTGCAAAGCCTTTGGGTACCTTCCCCTCAACTCCCTGAAGCCCACTAAACCCTAAACCGTAGCCCCTAAAGCATAAAGCCTAAACCCAAAGTCCAAAACAACACGGTAGCTTGCGACGCCCCTGGTTTTTTCTTGATCTGCAGCCTCCTACTAGGCACAAAGCTGGCTTCGGCCCTTGGCGCTGATGCTCGACTTTTAAATAGGGTTTAGGGTTCAGGGTTTGGGGGTTTTAGGGTTTAGGGCTGTAAGATTTCATAGGCGTTGATGAGAGTTACGAGAAGTTTCATCGAAGATTCTAGGGTAGGCTTCACCTGTTTAGGGTTTATGGTTCTTGGCAGAAGGGCTTACAGCCTACCTTAACCATGGAGAACCTACATTTTTATTTTGGACTTATATAAAGGAATCATAATAGGGAACCCTAAACGGCAGGTTATTCAGGGTAAAGGTAGGGTCTTTGTGAATTAGGTTTAGGGGTTTGGACTTGTCGTTCTGCTTATAACTTACAAGTTCTCGACAGGTCTGTGGTGTGGGGTTCTGATTGGTGGAGCCGGGATTTGTGATTTGAGTCGGAGGTTGTAAGGTTCGAGCACTCGAAGCGCGAGTCTTTAGAACGTTTGGGGCTGAAGTTTGGGGCTTCAGAGATAAAAGCCGGCGGGGCTGTGTCCAGCCCGCAGTAAGTAACGAAGCGCGAAAGTATTCGACATGGTTGGGGAATGGTGGGCATGCTCTCAGGCTAGAGTCGAGTTTGCGCAGAGAGCCCAGAATCGCATGCGGTGAGTTGCAAGCTTCTAAGTACGGGAGTGGCATTTCGACGCTAAGCGAACCCTGCAAGCATTCATGTTGATGTAATATGGGTGCGAAGAGACAGTTGTGCATGAGCGCGTCATAAAGAGTAAGTCTGAATGAACACCATTTGCTGCCTTAGCTGAACATAAACCATGAGCCTTAAAACAGCCCCCCATACATGCAAGCCCCATACCCCAAAAGCCTCTGCAACAGGCCTTGAACCTGAAGCCCTAAGCAAGTTTCATTCCTCGAGCTGCAAACCTCAAATCCCAAGCTCAACGCCCCATAACATTGCGGGGCCCTCAATAGTTAGAGCAGGACTTGGCTGGATTGTAATACTGTGATTAGCAAGTAAGAAGTATATAGGGCCATAAGGGGAAGCTAAGCCCTCAAGACTTGACCTTCAACCAGACCCTTACCGCGCACTCCGGAAACTCTGCCGTTCGAACCGTAAGGCATATATTCTGCAGGAGAGGCCCAGTACATCCGATACCTAAACATAGACAGCCCCCATGACCACAGAAAAGGCCATAACGCCTGCAAATCCTGATTCAAGTTTGACAATAGGAAACCGTGTCACACCCACTCACACCCACCCACACCCACCATACAAGTCGCCTGAAAGGGTCGAACCACACACGAAACCCCCTAACCCGCATGAAAGAGCATTAGTATAGAAGCCTCAACAGTCGATAATACTATCCTTAGGGCTTCGTATTATCGTCGTGGTATAATATGCCCCAAAACCCTATTGTAATTATTCCGGCCCCTATATTCCACCACAAAGGCTCGGAGAACCCCTGGCTGCCCTGGAACTGGGCCTGATAGCGGAGTTCGGCCTTTGTCAGGGACACTTGGCATGGTTTAGGGGATTTGGGGGGTGGGGAAACTAGTGTTTCGGGCTTAGGGCTTCTGGTTAGGGTTTAGGGTCCATGGTTGTGGGGGGGATTGCGGGGGGTGGGGAACCAGGGTTTAGGGCTTAGGCTTAGGGTTTACAGAGTAGGGTTTAGGGTCCATGGTAGATTGTGGGGATGGGGAAGCGAGTCTATGGTTTAGGGTAGATTGTGGGGATGGGGAAGCGAGTCTTTAGGGCTTAGGCTTTGCAGCTTAGGGTTTAGGGTTCAGGGTTTAGGGTAGCCTCAGCCTTATCCTTGCGCACCTTAACCGTAGAGAGTTTGGGGTTGAGGGCCGCGGGAAGGGTACCCTAAACTCCTCGTAGGCAGGGAGGTCTTCGGGGTTTTACGGTGTCAGCCTTTGGGCAGGGTTTAGGGTTTGGGGTTTAGGGTTTAGGGTTGCTTGATGTTGTTGTCATGTTGCAAGGTTTCGGGGGTTCACGGCTCAGGGTCTGTGGGTTCAGCTGGGGATGCAGGCATATCGCTTGAAGCCTACACTAGTCTCACACATGACCCTCAGGGGGGCCTGCATGATGCATCCTTGCGTGCTACATGGCTACATTCCGCAGCAAGGAACGATGTCGCGACAAGGACTTGCGGAGGCGGCCACTGTCATGCACGGTTTAGGCTCCAGGGTTGTGGAAACCTGCCTTGAAGAGTTGAGCAGCTTCCGGAGGAATGAAAACTACACTGAAGCTCAATATCTTTAAATTCAAAAAAAGCCCGAAATTCTAACCCTAATTAAACCCTCTATACTATATCTCTATATCTATATCTATATATATATATATATATATATATATATACATATGTATTGTATATACACAGAAGTGCAGACTTGAAGCTCTGGACCCGGAGAAAGAAGCTGTGCCAGTCCGTAGTTTGAGGATTTGAGGAGTGTTTGTTGTGTTTTTGGGTCTAGGTATCAGGGTTTCAGGGTTCGGGGTATCAGGGTTTAGGGTTTTTCAGGGTTTTAGGAAAAAGGGTTTCGGAGTTTCGGGTTTCAGGGTGTTGGGTTTACGGGTTTAAGGTTTCGTCGTTTCCGCCGTCGTCAGGGCAGCAGTAGGAGAACTGAGCCTTATGATATGGCAAGCACAAGTCCAACGCAGTCAACATAAACCCCATGGCCAAGAGACACCCTGCATGGACTTAAGGTTCATCGGTTTGGGATTTGAGGGCTTCGGGCCTTAATCGCCTTGAACTTATTGAACTTGACAGAGGACTAAACCTTGCAGAGCAACGGAGGAAAGTTACACGCCAAATAAGTTGTGCCGATTGTAAGTACAATGTCGGCACGAGAATTCAGATTCAGGCTGTGGCCGCGAACATCTTCATCGCTTGAGCCTTTCGGAATGTGACGGTTCAGGGGTTTAGGGTTTAGGAGGTTAAGGTTTAGGAGTTTAGGGTTTAGGGTTCAGGGTTCCCTGTGGCTTGACAGCTTTCGCGTTTGACGTAGGCGTGTTGCATCGTTGCGGCCTGCATTTCCCATCAAATCGTCTGAACCCCTAAACCCTAAACCCTAAACCCTGCAGCAGCAGCAAAACGCGCAGTAAGATCCGACTGGTAAACCCCAAACCGCCTTAAATCCATGCACGCAGACTATTATACTGCACTGTAGTAAAGTACACGATAGTATAGTATGGCATAATACAGCAGAGTGTAGCGTAGTAATACAAAATCTTGCGACGACACCCAAGCCAATTCCGCCGGTATGGGAGGCCACCTCGTGGTATCGCATCGCTCGCGAGAAGGACCGTGTTGGCATGGCTATGGGCCGTTGGGGCCTGGAGGCGGGCTCCTCCCGCGATTTCGGATTGCAGGGTCGCGACGGGCAGTTTCTGTGCTGTCCTGTCCATCCGATGCTTTGAAAGATGTCGTCGCTTGAAATCAGAATGTTTGCCGTCTTGATGTGTCGAGCTCATACCCCTCCGAAGCTTCTGTTAGTTTCGTTTTCGACAGACCAGTTTTGTCACCGTTTAACCAAGGGGCTCGAAGGCTGAAAAGCTCATACTGCTTTAGTATAATCTAATACTCCCACCATGACCATTTCACCCTAAACCTTAAGCCCTTCCATGGGAGGCACACAACTTCCTGGAGATCGCGACACGCGTGCTCCGAGAAGAGCAGAGAGCTGGTTAAAGGTCCGTTGGTGACGATGTCTCTGCGGGTTTAGGGTCTATAGGGTCTGGGGTTCAGGGTGTAGGGTCTAGTGTTTCGGGTTTGGGGTCTAACGTAGGGCCCTTGACTCTAACCCTAAACCTTCAACCCTCAAGTTCAGTTCTTCTGTTTGCGATAGCAAGTGCAGCAAGTGAGAAGTCAGAGGAAGATCTTGACAGTCATCACACGTAGCCCTACCCGTGTTTCACAAATGTCTTGTCCTAAAGAATTGGGATGCCATTAATCATCGCCATTGCTGGTGGAAGCTTTTGACCCAAACCGCGAACCTTAAACCCAGCAAGCCCGAACACCGTCCGGTTTTTGCCGGATGTTTCATGGAATGGTGGGATGTGGGTATTTCCTCGCATACCCCAGGGCCCTGTTCTAACCATTACGGCCACTATACTATCAGGGAACACAGGGTCCAGGGTTTAGGAATCGGGGTTCCAGCATACGGCGTTTAAGGTTCAGCATGTAGGGTCTTCTGGAAGCGTTGGGTCGAGGATTTGCGGGTTTAGGGTGCTGGGGCTTGGCACCCAGGATTCAGGACCTGGGGTTCACGGTCAGTGTGGTTCCCGACATGACAGACCATGTGCTCTGGAGAGAGTGAATAATCAGTGACCCTATTCCTTAAAACACCCGAAAGCCGCAGTCCAACTCTGCAGGCTTCTATATGTCTTGAGGATTTACGGGTTGGAGTCTGTCGATCCGAGGAGTTTATAAGGATCCAGCTTCAGGATCTTTTTAGTGGTTTTAGGGTTAAGGGTTGAGGGTTTAGGGGTTTTAGGGTTTAGGGTTAAGGCTTAAGGGTTGAGTTAGGGGCTTGGGATCGATCCGGATGGTTCTTGAGATTTACGACCTTTTCGTCCCCTGAGGCTCAAGAGGAGATTCGTCTCCTAAACCGTAGGTTGAGCACAAGTTATCTAAACAGCTTACAGCTAAGCCATGCCGCCAAAGGGAAAGGCAAAGAAGGACTGCACCGTGCACAGGGCCCGAGCGTGTGGGGTTCCGGGTTCAGAATGTAGAACCGCAGGGTGCGGGTGCACCTGGAACGGCCTCGCAATGAACGAACCAGCCAGTCAGCCAGCTAGCAAAGTTAGTTCCCTGAGACTCCAATATCCCTTAATTAGGGAATATACCTTAAATTATAGTAGGATCCTTAATATGAATTTAAGGTATATTCCCTAATTAAGGGATATTAGAGTCTTTGGGTTAGCAGCAATCCCGAAATCCTCCTAATCGGACAGCAAGCACGACATGAGGGCTTTCACCCAAAACCCTAATTGCCAAGAGCCCTACTTGACCCTAGTCCCCTACATGTCGAGCCCTGAAGCTTAAACTCTAAAGCCGGGAAAACGGAAACGGTCCAGAGAATACTCGTATGGCCCCTGCGCAAGAATGACATGCCCAAACCGAGAAGCGGACCCCCACACAAACCCTAAACTCTCAACCCTAAGCCCTAAACCCCAAACCCTGAACCCTAAACCCGTCACCCTACAGCCTAAAACCCAAACCCCCTGTCTGGCGGTTGGAAAACGGGCCCCTGACAACAAGTAAATCCTTCGTAGTCGGGTAGTTGAGTAGGTAACCTTTAACCTTTTTTGGGTTAGTGCCTATATAATCCCTACAGAACCAAAAAGGTTAACCTTTAGTTCTCCATGATGCCTTGGGTACGGCCCCCACTCAGTGGTAGTTGAGTACTATTCATAATTCATACTATAGCTACAGTAGGACCCTGAAAGCCGCCCCATTGTAGACTCCTACTGTATGGGGGCCGTACCTATATAATCCCTATAGAACCAAAAAGGTTAACCTTGAGTTCTCCATGATACCCCTAAACCCCTAAATATCCCACGACCCCTTCAAGGAGCCCTGTTCTACTCAAATAGGGCCCCTCAAGTGGGAGAACCCCGACAAGTAGGAAGCTGGCAGGACTAGGACCCGGAGTAGGCCCTTATTCCCTTTTTTAGGGTATTAAGCCCCTTTAAACCAAAAAGGGCACCCTTTTTATTACTAGGTTACTCTTGGGTCTAGAGGAAGAGAAGGAGCTCGAGGAGAAAGACGAGCCCGAAATCGCGGATGGCGATGACGACAGCGATGACGACTCGGATGAGGAGCTTTTGGGGCTTTGGAGCTTTTGGGGCTTTAGGGTTGAGAGCTTTTGGGGCTTTAGGGTTGAGAGCTTTTGGGGCTTTGGGGTTGAGGGCTTTTGGGGCTTTGGGGTTGAGAGCTTTTGGGGCTTTGGGGTTGAGAGCTTTTGGGGCTTTGGGGTTGAGGGTTAAGAGTTTAGGGTTTAAGAGTTTAGGGTAAGAGCTTTGGGTTTAAGGGTTTAGGGTTAAGAGTTTGGGGTTTAGGGGTCTAGGGTTCAAAAAGCTCTGGGGTTAGGAGTTTGTATACAAGGTTCCTTGGTGGGTTCTGTAAGGGTCGTAAGGTTCTTTGAGGGTTTCCGCAGGATTCATCCATGGTGTTGTTTTTTTTTTCAGGTTCCTTGGTGGGTTCTGCAGGATTTTAGAAATGGTTTCGTTTTGAAGAGTGTGTATGTTACGGGTTTAGGGGTCGTTTAGGGATCAGACTTTCTGGCTTCGGGTTACGGGTATTGAATTTAGATAGGCTAGATGCTTGGGGATGGCTTATGGTTCGGTTTAAGGTTTTCATGAACAGGCTTTATGGGGTGGGGTCCTGGGGCTTCGGATCGTTGTCAGTGCCAGAGAGCATAAGCTTCTGTGCAGAAGGCTTCCAGCTGGAAGATATCGCCTTTGAGGGTGGTGTAGGGATTTAAGCCCCTGCGGCTTATCGCACAGCCCTGAAAGTCTAGAAAGGCTCCAAGGCTTTCAACCCTGAGGCTTCAAAGGGGAACTTTGATACCCAGGCCCTTGCCCCTAAGTCCTATGTCACCAAAGACCCTAAGAGCGCAAACCCGCTTTGAGTCTTTCGGTTACTTGGAGGATCATGGGACTTAGCGAGTCAGGTTATAAGTACCTTAACTGGGCTCATAAGTGCTTACAAGTATAGTTACCTTAACCTACCAAACGCTACTTTTTTGTAGGTTCTTATTATTAGCCTTAATATGGAATTTGTAGGGACCCTACAAAAAAGTGGGTTTTGGTAGGTTAAGGTACCTTATTTGTAACCCCATTTACTAAGTCCCATGATCCTTTAAGTAGGTGTTTCAGCCCCCGGCACTCGGCCCTCTCCTGGTAGGTTCGTCGAGTTCATCGGATTTCCGTGTTCTGCTGTTGATGATAAAAACTCTGCATTACCTTAAGGACCCGAAACTATGGGAATTATTGCATATTCCTTATAATGGGTACTGCAGGATTTATATCATCAACCGTATGTGGCTGATCTCGTTTTTGCTGAGAGTCTGTTATGGGTGTCCAGAAGCTCCCGCGCAAGCAAGTTGCTCTGCACCGAGATACTTAAACCGTTTACCCACATGCTCCGATGACCCAGTGTTTTGGGGTTTATATATCCCTACCATAATCGTTCTGTTCCAGGTGCAAGGCATCGACGTTGCAGTCATGCTTGATATCGTAGTAAGTTGCGTATTTGCCCCTGTGCAAGGCCGTGGGCCTCACCTTTCCTTATTCAAGCTCTTTACTCTGTCTCAAGCCCTATGCTTCAAAATATCTTGCAGGACATGCCTCACCTGGAGGGAGGGGCCAAGGACGAGAAGCACAAGCAGAACAGGTGCCAAAGCGCCCTAAGCCCATGCCCTGCCTGAATCAGTATATAGCTCATCTCTGCAATGATAGTAAATCCCTGAGCCCTAAATCAAAAACTAAGACCCTTGGCCCTTGACCCCTACTGTAGACCCTAAACCTGGGTTTGGAGTACCATACTCGAATATTTTTTGGGTACCTGTTCCTTAAAGGAACCATTACGAGATAAAAGTCTATACTGTTTTCTCCCTGTTTACTTCAAAGTCCAGTAAGCCCAAAACCGACCTGAGTAGGATCGGACTTATGATCTCCTCAGATTGGAGTTTGAATGCTGGGTGCGTTGGTTTGGTTGAGCTGAACTAGCAAACATCGTCCGTAAACACCGCGAGTGCTCGTCGTCGCGATGCAGTCAAAATTCATTCGAAACATGGTCACGTAGAAGGCACAGTACTAAAGAAAATCAGAGGACCACTCCATTCTTCTTATTCTCCCCGCTCCTCATTCCCGTCCTCATCATCGTTGGCCCTTCTACTCCTCAGCCTTGTCGTGCGTTGATCTCATCAGGTCAGTGTCAGCATCAGCAGCATTCCATCGTCGTCGTCTCAATCATCACGGCCACCCTTCTCGTCGTCATACCGTCACGATCCCCATCCGCGTCGTCGTTGCTCTAAGCCCTAATAACCCAAGCCTAAACCTTAAACCCCAAGCTCCAATATCCCGAATAGTCAATCTGAGGGAGTAGCCTTCGAATCTTTGAGCCCCTAAATCATCTAAACCCTAAAACCCTAGAAGTTTCTGGGGCCCAAATGGGAGTTTCCGATAATAGGGGACCCTATTATAGTACCCTAAATAGCAGGATCCTAATTATAAGGACCCCAAATAAGGTACCCCAATTTTTCGGAAACTCCCAAATGTGTCAGGTCTGAGAAGAAAAGCCGCAAGGCAGTCGGAGACTCTGCTTCGACTCTTTTTCGGCTTCGCTGGCTGTTCTTTCACAGGTTTTGAGAGTGTCGTAATGCTTAAGCACTTACGGGCTTTGGAGTTCGGGTTTCAGGGTGTAGAGTCAGCGCTCAGAGCTTCAAGTTTGCACTTAACACCCCGGGCTGGCCTAGGAGATATGATTTCGGAGTTTTCATTTTCCCCTAAAACTGAAGCCCTGATCCTTGGCGAACCTAAGGACGACCCCTGCACACTGAAGTACTCCGAGTCGACCTGTTTGAACTTCCACACAAGAAATCCTACGCCCGTTTAACGTTTCTGCGTCAGCCCCCATGTACTCTTACTGCTGATGGACAAAATCCTGCATTACCCATTAGAAGGAATGTACCATAGTTCCCATAGTTTAGAGTCCTATACGGTCATGCAGGATTTTGCCCATCAACCTTTAACCCTAAACCCCCTATAGATCCCTTAAAGGGACCCATATAGATCAACAGTATCTCCTTTCTTCGCTGAGGTCTCCAAGCTTGGCATGAAGCCCATCCCAGGCCCAGTGGATTCGGTGACCGTGGTTAGCTCCTGGTTTAGGGTTTAGGGTAGGGGTTTAAGTTTAGGGTTTAGGGCTTGGGAAATGCGGCTTTAAGACTGGAGGATGGTCGAAAGTAGGGGCCTTAAGAATTGCTTAGGCTATTGTGGGGGCTTCCTTTAAAGGGTTCCTTTATGCGTTCCCTGAAGGGTTCTATAAGGGCTACGATAAGGGTTCAGGGTATAGGGGCTTCCTTATTATAAGTATGATTCAATGGGCCCCCAAAATCCTATTCGAGTTATTACGGCCCCTATATTGTGTCAGTAGGACTTTGGGTTTAAGGACTCGGGCTTTTCCGGCTCACCTACAAAAGGGCCGGTGGAAGAATGAACCCTCACTACACCCAGAATCATGGGTGGTCCGAAGTTCAGGCTCAGAGCTTGGGGGCATTGAGAGTTAGGGTTTAGGGTTTAGGGTTTAGGGTTTAGGGTAGAGAGAGGATCTTCCTGGGCTGAGCATAGGATGTTGCGGTGTTTCGGGGCGATTGATCCAAAGGCGTGCTTAGCTGGTGCTGTCATTGCTTGTAAGAGTTTGTGGCTGAAGGCGGCAGCGTAGGTAGGTCTTACCAACTATTGAGGGGGCCCCCTGCCCCTTGGGTGTCAAGGATGCTGCAGGCAACAAGGCAATGAAATCGATGCCCGTGTTAAGGATGATTGCGACCATAGAAACCTACAGTTTCGAAGACGGCTTCCTATCAACATCGTCGCTGCTACTGCAGTGACGACAACAACGACAACGGCAACGGAAAGGACTCATGCAACTCATGCGGCATGCGAAGATTCGGGAAACTCGATGTTGAGCATGGTTATGGATTTACAGATGCTTCGGGATGAACCAACTGGCAGTTGATCGATGCTCCTTTCTTGCCTGACAGTTGTCGTTCTGCTTGTTCTGAGTTTATGCTTTTTTGTGGTTTCAGGCACGTCACGACGGTGTTCCGCCGATCTGACAGACTCTTTCGGAACCTGAGCATCCGACTAGAGAACAGGGATCACGGGGTCAGGCCACCCACACCATCCCCCTTCAGGCATCACTCGTGTGACCGTCAAGAAGAGTGGCAGCCTCATTTTGCAGGGGGAGTTTTGATTGTTGGCCTGTGGTGTTGAATCAAGCATAGCTGCCTGGAGCCAGTAAGCTCAGCAACCCTTGCACATCTTTGCTCTCCTAACTCTAGATAGCTTTGTGGGGTCATGCATCCTTGCAGTCAGACTGCCGAACTGTCACCGTGTCCGTTATCCAGAGACTGCCTTGATGCCTTTACTTAGGAGTACTTAGAAATACTTCTTAATTTTTGGTTATTATGATCCCTAAGAACCAGCTAAAATTACAATTTTTGCTAGGGTTCTAAGTTCAGTATAGTTTTGTGGATGTGCCGAGGCGTAGTAGTAGTAGTAGTAGTAGTAGTAGTAGTAGTAGTAGTAGTAGTAGTAGTAGTGGTTTAGTGGATGTGCCGAGGCAAGAACATCCTCTTCGTGATTGCGAACCCCGACGTCCACAAAGCGCAGTCCTCCGACACGTGCCCTCCCGCGCGATCGCAGAAAGGCGACAGTACAGAAAGGCTAGTACGGTTTAGGGTTTAGGGGTTTAGGGGTTTACGGTTTAGTGTTTAGGGTTTAGGGTTTAGGGTAGTCATGATAAAAGGTTCGTGAGGATATGTGAGAATTGGTAAGTCTGGTTATGGTGGTGGAACTCACATCGCACCTCGCCAATGAGAGCAGCATATCTTCAATCTACTACTGTATACATAACAGAGCTGAGAGAAAGCGCTATGGATTCTGGGTCCCATGACGCATCGTCGTCGTCATTGCTGCACTTGGCGTGGTGATGTGTACTTCGTCGTGGTCGTGGTCGCCGCTGTGGTGATCTTGTCATCGTCATCGTCGTCGTCGTAGTAGTAGCAGCAGTAGCAGTAGCAGCTGGAGTAGTATCAGTAGCAGGAGCCAACACGAGGAGGAGGAGGAGAGGAGGTACTTGGAGGATCATGGGACTTAGTAAGTCAGGTTATAAGTAGCTTATAAGTGGTTATAAGTATAGTTACCTTATTTATAACCCCAGTTGCTAAGTCCCATGATCCTCTAAGTAGTCGTTGTCGTCCCACCCTGGAACTCATCAGCGAATCGATTGAAGCCGGGCGGATCGTTGGTTGCAAGGCAGCGTTCCTTGTAGCTGGAGTTTCACCCTAACCCTCAAGCCCCAAAAAGCCTGGAAAGGAGTTCCCAAAAGAACACACACACTCTTTGATAAAGCCACAAAAAGGCCGTAGGTCCGAAAGCCATCTAGCCCGATGCAATCCCTTCTATGGTCATATGCTTCCGCTTACCCCTCAACCCTTAGCCGCAAGGCGATGATTGCCAGAAGAACTTGCGGAAGTAGTTTATCAGGAACACTAATCTCGAAACTCTTCACCCCGAAACCTTAAAACCCCTAAACCCCCTAAACCCTAAACCCCTAAACCTAAACCCCTTTAAACAAAAACTAAACCCCTAAGCCCAAAACCCAGGTACATCGTTTTCGGTGAGGCCAAGGTTGAAGATCTCAGCGCCCAAGCACGGGGCCTAAGTTCTTCGATCGGTTTTGATATGAAACTTTCCGAAAATCAGGCCTGATATGGTACCCTAAATAGTAGGATCCTCGTTATAAGCACCAAAATCAGGTACCCCTATTATTTTCGGAAACTCCCATATTGAATATTGGGATTTCGGTTTAGGGTTTTAGGATTTTTGGTGTAGGGTTTGAGGATTTTGGAGTTTAAGCTTAAGGGTCTGGAGTTTTGGCTTAGGGGTCGTTATTTCCAGATTTTTGAGTTTAGGATTTTAGGGTGTAGGTTAGTTGTGGGTCTTGGGACATTGGAGGGTCCGCGGTTGGAGGGCGTGGGTTCCTGCTTAAAGTGGAAACCGTTTTTGGGTTATTTTTTTGGCTGTTTTTGACAGGTGGCGGGTGCTTCTTGCAATTTCGCGTTCGGGGGTGGCGCGTTGTCAAGCTACGGCTGGGGGTAAACTTACTGCAGTGTTCAGGGGAGGTTTCAAGAGTTGACGTCAGGGTGTAGGGGTTCAATCAACTGACTAACGGTCTTGGGAGTTTAGTGCAGAGGTCAAGCAGTTAGTATTCACGTCTCCGTACATCCGAAACCCATAAGTCCCTTTTCATAGACTCTATGACTATGCAACTATACTATGCTACTCCGTTTTCCGAAACCCTCAATTCCCTCTGTAACTATATTATAAAGCTACACTACGCTTTAGAAGCTGTGTAATCGTGACTATAAGGATTATAGTAGGGCCCTATTATATTCCTATTATACCACAATTACAGGGTGGGGGCAGCTTCTAAACTATGCTACTCCCGAAAATGACCCCCTGGGTCCGATCGGATGTTTCGATAGGGCGAGGGAAGGCGAAGAGGGCACTTCGATGTTGGTTGCACTGTAAATCTTTAGGATTTCAGGCTTGGGGGTTGAGGGCTCTAGGGGTTTGGGATTCAATTTCGTGTTTTGGGGCTTCATGGTTTTAGCATTTCGTTTTGGGTTGAGGCCTAAGGTCTTTGGGTGTCGAGTTGGTCGTCGGTTTAGGGCTGCAGACCTGTGCTTTTTGCTCAAACTCCGCCTGTGTAGTCCTCAAATTGCAATGCATACCAGTAGTAAAACCCCAGTCCACTCGGCACACGAGCTTAGATACTTCAAGTATAAGACCATACTCAAATGCTCCACGGTCGTGCAAGTCAGAAGGCCACTTCTGACACAGCCTTCTTGAAACTGAACAGACCGACCCTGTCTCAGCAGCGGACGACCACGACAGAAAGAGACAGAGAGAGACAGAGATGCCCTGCTGCAAGCAATGACAATCAGTGCCCGTTTCCGGAATTTAGTAGTCCAGCCAGCAAGGGGTTGCTGCAAGGGTCATTTGCCAAAGGCAGAAGGGTTTCTGTAAGGCTTGAAACTTGTAGGCTTGTAGAGTTCTACCGAATGAAAACATAATGCTTAGTAATCATAAGAACATGCAGACTCATAAGAACCGTCAGTAAATAGTATTCATACTATATAATAACAATGGTCAGGGTGTAGTCGTCAAGACTGGGATCCACGTGGCGTCCTCCTGGCTGCACTGCTGCGCCTCTGGGCCGTCGAAGGCCTTGGTGCAGCTTGCTCGCGCTGATGGGGTTTGGGGTGGTTAAGTCTTTCTATTGTCATAGTTGGGCAATGTTTTACAAGTTTATGGGTACTTAAACCCAACCAGGAGTAAGAAATGTATGTATTCTACTATCCCAACCGTGACCTAGGTTTAGGGACCCAGGAGTCCAACAACCCTTGACAATGAAAGCAGCAGTTTAATTTACTGGTTTAAGCGACTAAAACTTAGACTTTAGCATAGCTTCTTCGTGACCAGCAATCGCAGAAGGTGCTTCCGGGCGATGACGAACAACATCGCTCGTAGCAGTTTGAGGGCTTCTGAACTTGACACATGTTGAGGTCTGCAGCGAGGTGTGATTCAGGAGTTCCGCAGTCTAGGGTTCAAGATAACTGACAAGGCAAGACCTTCCTTTGGCCGGAAAACCTCAGCTTTTCAAGGAGTCACAGATCGAAGCCTGAATATGGAGCCCTGAAGAGGCAGGCTTTTTCGGAACGTCTTCGAAGCTCTCCTGAGGTGACAAGGACATCAGCAACCTGAGCATCGACTGAAGCCCTAGACCATGAAGTTATCAATTTAAAACCGAAACCCGAAGCTTCAAGCCTCAAGGGCAGCATCCAAGCCCTCGGCTAAGGCTGAATAAACTACCTTTTTAGGGATCCTTATTATAATGATTTCCTTATAACATTGGTCTTGAAAAAGGAAGCTAAGGCTCCAGTAATTGAAGATTTGGTGGTTTGGTGTTTCAACCCGGTGCAGGCGCCATGGTCAAGAAGAAAGGAAAAGCCCAGGGGATTGTTCTGTCCAAGACGGGCGGATCCAGCAACACCCAGGCCAGAGGGGGAAGCAAAAATATGACCCCGTAGACGCAGAGTAGTGTAATATAGGGGCCTTAACAAATTAGAATAGGACTTGGGGGGTGCATTCTGCTATAACTACAATGGGGAACCCCCAAAACCCTATTCTAAGTATTAAGGCCCCTACATAACTACCCACAGAGGAGGGGGACGAAGAGCATGGGCAGCATATGCGAGTAGGACTTGCGTGGATCGGGAAGTCGGGGTTAGTAGTAGTGTTGATGATCGGTAGGGAGTTCTTGGTTTAGGGCTTTGCGATACTGCAGGGGTCGGGTATCGCTGCAGTAGTCCCGTCTTCGCAGTCGTAATCCTCGCGGTAGATGTGCAGCTCGAATCCCTGAGTCAGAACCCTTAAGACACATTGGCTTCCAAGCTTCCGGAAACCGACAACCCTTTTTGAGACTACGAGCTCTTTGCGGAACACCCCTGAAGTTCCGTGCCCAAATTGCTCACTATTGCTGGCTTAAATCCTCAACCAGCGAATGTCTAAGGACGTCTGAGCACTGTGACTCATACAGTCATTGCTGGTATGCATGACTGTTGTCTTTCGCTAGAGTCGGTACTCGCCTGTCTAGCTTCGTAACACAAACAGCTGCTTCTGCGTCAGGTTCCAAAGTCGAAAAAACAGAAGCAGAAGCAGAAGCTGCGAAAGGGCCAGCTGAAGACCAAAGCATCTGCAGCAACGAAAGGAAACGGTGCACGTCGATTCCAGATCAGCCGGGGGAGTTGTTCCATGTCAGAAGAGTCCATAAGAATGAGAACTTTGCAGAGGCCTGAAAGGCATTATTCATCTGTCACATAGATATTGACATATTAACTGAGACACATGCATCTGCGCGCCTGAATTCCCATCTGGAGTTGCATAGGACTTCCCAATTAACGTAGCCCCAACCACGGACGTATATGTGGTGCAGGCGAAGCTCTCAAACCTCAAAGCTTTAATATAGGGGCTTATATAATTACCCATAGTATTTTGGTCGTTCCTTTTTTTCATGATAGTATTTGGGGCCCCCTAACCCTATTCTAAGTATTAAGGCCCCTATATGACAACTGATCAGGCTCCCCAAACTGAAACCGGAAACCGAGAACCCTTGACGACTGCTCGTCCTGATCTGTGCCTTCCTTCAGCCGCGTTCAGACCTGTTTAGGGTTTAGGGTTTGGGGGTTTGGGGGTTTAGGGTTTGGGGTTTGGTGTCACTGCAAAGCATCACCGAAGGACCTGAGAAGCCCAAACCGGAGGCGGTCGCCAGTGAGGCCACTGAGGGGACGCGTAGAGCTTCGGTGCTTCTTGGGGCCCAGGGTTCATGGCGGCTTGGGCTTCAATGCTTCAATGCTTTAGGGTTTAGGGTTTAGGGTTTCGGGATGTCAGCTGAAGGGGTCTAGTAACAGAGTCTAGAATCTTGGGCCCTTCGGGGTTTGTAGGATGTTGAGAGTCATTTTCAATGCAATGGTTCAGGTTGTAGGTGTGGGGTTAGGCCGGTTAGCCTTGGGATTTCTTGTACTCTTGTTCTGTCGTCATGGTTATCCGCTGTCTTCTTAGCGGGCAAAGTTCCAGACTACTGCGGTCTCATAGCATAAGATCCTGCCCACACTTCTTTCGGCAGTCAATTCGCAAGCTGAGACTGCGGCCCCGCCCAAGCCTGAGCCAGACCTGCAGCCGACAATCTTGACAATCGTAAAATCCTGCCGCAATTAAGCCCCAGACCTTGAAACGGAAACCATATAAATTGTGGACTTCTGTTTGTACCGTGGTTTCGCAATGCCACCGTGGCAGGCCAGGAACCATTGTATTGCACTTCGGGAGTGTCATGAAGGGCTTGAAAGTGTGAGCGCTGAAGGTTGGGATTGTCGGCTTGGCTCCTGATGCGTCTCGGTGTATGCCCTAAACCCCCTAAACCTAAACCCCAAAGCCCCAAGATTTCAAACCTGTATGAAAACCCTATCGGGCTCTCAAGCCCTACCCATAGGCCCCAAAGTAGTTCCTTTTTGGGATTACCCTATAGGATTCTACATATGAACCCCCAAAAAAGGAACTACTTTGGGGCCGTAGGGTAAAGTAGTCCTTCGAAGAGGAGAGCGGCTCTGAGGAAGCCGGGTCCTTACCTTGCCTTCGGGGTTTTGGATCTGCAAGCATCTCAGGGTTTAGACTGGGGTATCGAAAACCCGAAACCCTAATCCCTAAAACTCTAAACCCCTAAAAAAAAATCTCTAAACCCTAAACCCTAACCCTAAACCCTAAAACTCAGGGGTTGATGTTTCGGTGGCCCTTATAACCCTAAACCGACGGGTCAAGGATCTTCGGGAGACTCTGTGCCTTAGCGTGTGGGCTGTTGATCCTGGCTATTGGTTTTCTGGTCTACTAGGGCTTAGGGTTTAGGGTTCAGGGCTTCATGGGGAATTCGGGAGTCCGATTTTGGGGTTGTGGGTTTACGAAGGTTGAGGGGATTGGTGGTTTTTGGATTAGGGTTTAGGCCAGGGGCAAGGCTCAGCCTTCTTGGAGGATCTGTTGGGTACGGCCCCCACTCAGTAATAATATTCATAATATAGATATAGTAGGACCTTAATAGTAGCCCTATTATAGACTCTTACTGTATGGGGGCCGTACCTAGAGGATCTGGGTTACGGGTCCGGGGTAGGGTCTCGAGGTCTAGGGATTTGGGATTCGGAGCTTACCCTGCGGATGGGGCGTCACTGCAGCCGCCATAAACCCAAATGGTCCATGTACCTTGATAAGTAGATACTTAAGCCTGAAAGGGGTCCCTATATAGTTACGTTAAGGCCTGAGTATCTGCCATATGGGTACATGGAGCCTTTGGGCATAGACCTAAATGGTACATGTTGCAGTCTAGTCAGGGGAAAGGGCTTCGGCATTGGGCTTAGGAATTGACGCTCAGCCGTTCGAAGCTCATTATAAGACGCAGCGAAAGAGTTCCACATGCACAAGAGGGAAGTTTTTAAACCCCTACTCATCTGAACCTGGGTTTGGAGTACCATACTTGAACACTTTTTGGGGTACCTGTTCCTTAAAGGAGCCGTTATGAAATTGAAATCTATACTTCTTTCTCCCTGCATACTTCAAAGTCCAGTGAAACCCCACCCTGTAGAAGTAGGCCCTAAACCCTAAACTCTAAACCGAGGAGATATCAGAGGACGACGTCGACCCTGCCGAGCGCGAGGACGCGCTCGAGAACCCGAACCCTAAACCCTACCTTAACCCTGGAGAACCTACATTTTGGGGTTCCCTATTATGATTTCCTTAAATAAGTCCTTAAAAAGGTAGGTTCTTCAGGGTGAAGGTAACAGGGGTTCCCTATTATGATTTCCTTAAATAAGTCCTTAAAAAGGTAGGTTCTTCAGGGTGAAGGTAACAGGGGTTCCCTATTATGATTTCCTTAAATAAGTCCTTAAAAAGGTAGGTTCTTCAGGGTGAAGGTAACAGTCATGGTAGCAGCTCTAGCTCCTGGGTTCCGTTCCGATTTTCAGAGCTCGGAGGCGCAATGGAGTGTTGCAGTCCGCGGCTTGTATGAGGGCGGTTGTCATTGTTATGGTCCCTTTTGGGGTTCTGATTATAGTACGGCACCTAATATTTAGGGTACCTATTCTATGATTTTGACAGCCACCCATGAGGGTTTATCGGGTTTGGGGTTTAGGCTTGTATGACTCTGATGGGCTGGCGTCAAGGGTTCAGGTCCACAGTGATCATACGGGTTGTTCGCAAAATTCGGGGTTCCAAGAAGGAAAACTGCAATATCGAACCCACTCCACTGTACACTATCCCTCACCCCCAACCCTAAACCCTAAACCCTTTAAAGCAAGAAAACCGAAACCCTGCTATCCTGGATCGGATCTTGGCCCCATCCCAGCCCAAAGCGCTGTCGGGGCCCAGACTTGCGGACTGCTGCCTTTCACTTCGGTTTCATTCGTCGGACTTGGCTTGCCGTGGTACGGTACTCCCGTAGTGAAAGAGGTCCGGCGATCCGGACTGGCAGGTCCCAAGGCCAAACGCCAGTGTTATTTGGGCCTCCTTTCTGACTTTCAAAGTATCTGGGAGTTTCCGAAAATAGGGGACCTCAATATAGCCCTAAATCGTAGGATAAGAATGTACCCCTAGGAACCTCCCATATAAACCGCTGGCCCGAAGCCCAAGCACCCAAAAAGCCTTGAACTTCAGGTTCTGGCGCTACTGTAGTCCGCGAGCAAAAGATGCATCTCCACGTGGGCGATTGTCAAAACTATGGTCCCTTTTGGAGTCCCTATTATAATAAGGCACCTAATAATTAGGGTGCCCCAAAAAGGGGACCCTAATTTTGACAACCACCTAAACCCTAAACCCTTAACCCTAAACCCTAAACCCTAAACCCTTAACCGTAATGTGCCCCCACTGAGCCCTACCATCCTTGATATCGAAGCCCTGAGTCCCACACTACTATACTTAGAGGATCATGGGACTTAGTAAGTAGGTTATAATTGGGGTTATAAGTCCCCTAAGTGGGGTTATCCTAATTATAACCTAATTATAGCCTTGCTTACTAAGTCCCATGAGCCTTCAAGTAAGCCCTGTCGTGTCCTCGACCTGTCAGGCTTGGGAGCCTTTCACCATGACTCCCATGCTCTGGTTTAGGGTTTAGGGTCTAGGGTTTAGGGTTTAGGGTTCAGGGTTTAGGGTACACGCTATAACTATAAGACCATTAAGCTTAACCTCCAAACCACCGAAAAACCCAATGATCCCTGAGCCCCTCCACCCTAAACTCCGGAAGCCCTTTCCAGCCTGAAGCCCCAAACCGGCTGACCGCGAAACTCTAAATCCGAAGCTCAAAACCCCCAAACCCGGAAATGCTCAAAAGCCACCCCGAGCGAGGACTACATGTCCCGACTCATCGCGTTTCTGATGCCTGGGATGCAGGGAGACGTTGCGGATGTTCTGAGGATATTTGAATGCGTCAGAAAATTGGGGCCTGTTGTGTTCCCTTTTCAGTGGTCCTTAGACTGAGGATCCTCCTACTATTTAGCGTCCATATGGATGTTTCCAAAAATGTGGATGCCTTATTTTCGGGTCCTTGTAATAAGGATCCTACTATTTGGGGTACTATACTATACTAGGGTCCCCTATTTTCGGAAGCTCCCATATTGGTATCCTGCTCTTTGTTCAAACTTTAGAGGCTTCCCGGCCATCCCTCATGACTGACATGCTCCAGCTTTTGTACTTGAAGGATCATGGGACGTAGTAAGTTAGGTCATAAGTACCTTAAGTGGGCTTATCAGTGGTTATAAGTATAGTTACCTTATTTATAACCCCAGTTACTAAGTCCCATGATCCTTTAAGTAGCACTCGTCATCGACGCCATCAACAGTTCATCCTACCACCATGTAGAGCCTCGCTCGGGGGCCATACATATACAAATAGATATACATGTACATATACATATACATATACATGTACAGACGTATGTGTTCACATACATACATACATGCTTGCATGCATACATACTTGCATACATATGCCCTCGTACGTATACGTACATCGACACAGACACCTACGCAAGCATAACCACATTGCACTTCACCACCTTGCCTTCCTGACCTTACGTGCCATTCAGTACACTGAACTACATTAATTACGTTACGAAGGTGCATTTGGCAGAAACTTTCATACTTTGTAATATTCCAGAAGACGTAGATGCTGAATGCTGCAAGTCACCGTGAGTAAATTTTACCACCAAAAGCCTTTCGAGCTTGAAGATTCTATCTGGACCAATATGCCAAGAGATGTAGTTGCCGAGGAAGAAGAACGGGAAGAGCCACATCAGCCGCATCGGCCGCAGCGTGGACAAGCCGGAAAACTTGAAGATCGGCAAGTTCCTCACTATGCATGCCGAGGTCTTCAAGATCGACAAGAGCACTGGTAGCATTTCCTTGAAGTAGGTCTGGGGTTGGACATGGCAGGAGAAGTTTTCATTGGAACTTTGTTGCCATCCGCCCTGGGTTAATGGGTTAAGGCGGTTAAGTTCAAGTTTTTACACGTAGGATTGTGGGTTTATGGGTGAGTCTTTTCTCCCACTTGCGTCTAGAGTCAAACACAGTAGTCTGTCGCCGAAAGCAGCTGCAGTCCAAAGTGACGGACAAGCTGATGAGCGAGCTCTTGCGAGCCAACAGGAGGCTTCGCCAAAAAGCTGCTGTCAATTGCCCGAGTAGTTGATTTGGGACAGTGCTTGAAGACGTAGCCCCTGTGCTGGCCTTAGACAGCCGGTGGTTGAGGCCGGTGTGGCTCCCCGCAGAAGACTGACAAAAGGTTCCTTCCCATGCTCTTGTGGAGACATTGCCGGTACGGTTTTGTTTGCAAGGACATGTGAAAGTTCCTTACGATGGCAGCCAAGCAACTGACGAGTCTGTACTGTACGTCTTTGAGCCTAAACCCTGAAGCCCTCAGTTTGAGGCGCATTCATGGGAGTTTCGTGTGAAGCCAGGCGACAGGGCAAGCTGCCAAGCACCAAGACTAAATCTTAGCTCTGATTCCCCGAAGGCCCAAAAATGCAGCCCTGAGGCCCTGGTCGTGGACGCATCAACCAGATTATTCCTTGACTTTCCTATACCATCATGTACCCCAAAGCCCTTTTCCAATCATTAAGACCCTTGTGCTAAGCCCTTAACTGTATAGTACCCAATCTAGAACCGTTTGAAGCTGCCCGTAGTAAAGGTCCCCCAGTTCTCAGCCCCCCATGGTAGACACGTATTTAATACTTGTGGTAACCGTTATAGTAAACCTGATCGACCCCTGGAAGGAACCCGCCTAGACCCTGAACCCTAAACCCCAAGCGAGCCCTGAACAACCCTTCAAAGAATGCTGGTAAGAACCCTGTGAAGAGCCCCTTAAACGACCAACTCCAAGGACCCTCTTTAAGGTACCCTTATAGGAGCCCGCTTGAAGGACCCCTTGGAAAAGGAACCCCTAAAGGACCCGTTTCAAGGAACCCTTTCAATTAGTAACCCTTGAAAGGTCCCCTTCAATGGATCCCTGTTTGCCGAACCTCTACCCAGACCCCCAAAAGGATCTAGAAAGTAGATCCCCTAATTTGGGGCCCTATACTACTGAGGATACTTTATCGGAACCCCCATAAATGTATACTACTAAGGATACTTTATCGGAAGCCCCATAAATGGATCTACTTTTTTGGATCCTCCCGTCCCGGTGTTCTGGGGAAGCTGCGCACAAAGTATAGGACCCGGAGTAGGTCCTTATTCCCTTTTTTGGGGTTCAGGTTCCCTTATAAGCCCCTTTAAACCAAAAAGGGCACCCTTTTTATGCCTTCGATGGTCTAGAAGTCGTGTCCGAGGCCCAGGCCAACGCGGCTCAGCAGTTCACGCAGGGCCCGAGCCTAGGCGCCAAGGACACGCCTTTAGGGTTTAGGGTGGGGTTTTGGTGTTTTTTGGGTTTGGGGTTCACGGGCGTTTAGGGCGCCAGAGCTTAGTGGTTTGAGTTTTTAGGGTTTAGGGTTGAGGCCCAGCCAGGGAGTTCCTGGAAGTTAGGAGTCACTTTTTTAGCATCCTTGTAAGATAAATCCTAGTGTCCTGCTGCTTGGGGGTTCATGTTAGGTTTGGTGTCTCTGATACTACAGTGTTGACGCTTCAGTTACGGTGTAGGCTCAGCTGTGACTATTATGGCTACTTCGTCTCGCTTTCGACTGCTGTTGCTGAACGGCTATTGCTGGCACTTTGCATGCCAGTGTTGGTTCCTGTTGGACGTTAGCATGTTAATTCTCTTTCACACGGTCGAAGATCAGACACTTGCGCCAGTATAGTGTGCCACTACTGCAAGTGTGCTGGCACTGCGTTGGTGAGAATGTGGCTGATGAAGGCTTTAAGAGTAATTGTGCCAATGACGATGGATCATACTTGCATGGTTTCGTCACGGTAGCAACATGAAGAAGCGTACGAAAAGAGTGCTCGCACCACAGCTGGCAATCTTCGCCCACACCCTTACATAAGTCCAGGGCTCGTAAGTCCCAAGCCCTGAATCACACAAACCCGGAGAACCGCAAGTCCCAATGCGAAACCAAATTCCTCATAAATCCTAAACCCAAAACCCCCAAACCTTACTAAACAGCCGAAACCCTAAAATAGCCCCAAAACCCTGAACACCCTAAACCCTAAAAAGCCCTAGAAGCCCTAAACCCCAAAAGCCCTCTTGGCAAAGAGAGGAGATGGAGGCCGCCAGCCAGGGCGCTGTCATCGAGGCGATATCATCGGATTCTTTGGGCTTGCTTTCGGGGTTTAGGGCTTAGGGCTTTAAGGGGTTTTAGGGTTTAGGGGTTTTAGTGCGTTAGGGGTTTAGGGTGTTAGGGGCTTTAGTGTGTTAGGGGATTTAGGGTTTAGGGCGTTTAGGGTTGAGGGTTCAGGATCTAGGGCTTTTAATCACTTCCGGGCTTAGTCCTCAATTTACGCAGGCTCGATTGCCAGGACATGGTGCACAGCTTTGGGCGCAGAGCTTCCTAAGTTTACCCGTGTATCCAGAGATCAGACATCGTACAATATCCCCAACACACAGTCATTGATCCCTGATGGACAGGCCCTTCGAACACATCGTACTCCTTCAAGGTTTCGAACTTTCGGCTGTGTAGCTCTACGTACCCTGCAGCGATCGGTTCAGGGGGCTGAGGTTCTGGGGTTGGGTATTTTCCATACGACGAACCCTTACGGTACCCATGTAGAACCCCTATATTACCCCATTTAACCCTTAAAGGAACCCTTAGCATAACGTCTATAACGTCTACTGAATGTATTTAGCCCAGCCTTGTTCACACAACCTCTAGATGGGACAGAACTCCTCGGAACGATAGCCAAGTTTATGGTGACCCGCATAGTAAGCAGTGACCCGCATAGTAAACACCCTTAGGAACCCGTTAAACTTGAACTTTAGGGTCCCAGCCCGAGATCTCTGCTCAAGCTTGTGCCAGAACCTCCATGAAGTTGCGGCTCGTGGTGCATGAGACAAAACGATGCCCTAGAAGAAGCGGTGTATGTTTCACCACATATACGTAGAAGGAACGAGTACCACATGTGGGCTTGTTGCATTGTACGGTGATTTCCCAGACGCCGAGGGTTCAACAATTGTGAACATCAGAGTGTTTGAGTGCCCAGAGTTCAAGGTTCAGGAGTTTAGGGTTCAGATTTCATGACTTGCTATGACGATGTTGGCAAAACTGACCCCCAAACCCTGACTGCTTGGCTCGCAGGTGTTGATCTCCTTCCTTTCCCTAAAGCCCACACCGCGACTTGAGTCTCCGTCAGCCATCGCCACCGTGATACCTGTATAAGGTCGGTGGTATACACATACATATATATATATATATATAGACATATAGATGTACATATATACTTATATATACAGGTGCATACGTATGTATTTGTGTCTGTATGTATATGTATGTATTTATATACTAGGATAGTGTCCAGTATATTACAAGATATGTATGATTTAATTTGTAATTGTACAACCCGAGCTCTCAACCTGGGAAGCTTCAAAGCCGAGAGTCGAGTCATGCACACCCGAATAGAATCGTTACAGAACGAATAGATCGAGGGAGAAACTCACGCATGGAATTTGCGACCATTGAGCTTGCCCAAAGCCCTAAACCCCACACCCAAACCAAAAAAACACCTAAACCCTAAAGAGCCGTAGTATTGCAGATATGTCATAGCACTAGGCACTAGGCCCCTAACACTCGGTGCTGAACAAGGGTCGTGAGACAACCCGGTTTATGCTTGCCCTGCCCTAACGGTTCAGCGTTTTGCTGTGTGTCCCAGAGACTCCAATATCCCTTAATTCAGGAATATACCTTAAATCATATTGGGGATCGTACTATAAAGGTATATTCCTTAATTCAGGGATATTCGAGTCTCTGGGGTCGCTGTACTCAGAACTGCTTTCACGTTCTCCACTGACAGGAAGTCGACGAGGGTGAAGTGGATGACTCGGGCGTTGAAGCCAAGGACCGAGCACCCTCCAAAAGCTCCATGATTCGGGTCGATGCTTATTTGCTTTTGCGGGACTTTTCTAGCGAATAGCCAGATCCCCAAACCCTCAACCCTAAACCATCAGCTTAATGCTAGAAGAGATAGGCGATAGCATGAGAGTCCCATCTCTGGCTGAGATCATCAGGACCAGGTCGGTAAACCCTAAACCCTAAGCCCCAAGCCGAAGCCCTGAATGCCTACTGGCAGTCAATGTGCCCAAGCCTTTCCACAGACGGAGCATGGTACCATCAGAACCATCAGTATTCGGCGGAAAGAAAGACAAACCGAACGAGACTGAGAGAGAGAGAGAGAGAGAGAGAGAGATGGAGATAGTAATAAGATCTTGTTTTGGGCCCTCTGATGTCGTGCCCGTACTTTGGCATCTTTGCATTCGGGCAGGACGTCGACCTTGTCATGCAGCAGGCACACAGACGCCTTGGGGGTCCAGGATGAAGGTAATATAACATACAACATAACAGATAATGTATAATCAGTATAATCTTTAACAGAGAAATACAGTGCCATACATATATGTGTATATATATATATATGCAGAGATTTTTGGAGGGCTACTGTTTGCAGTGGCCCATCGGGTAGACCCCAAGTCGCCCCTTTGCTTTGTGACCTCCGAGCGTCTTTGCCGAAAAGGTGTTTAGGGTTATAGGGCTTTAGGGATATTGGGTTTAGGGTTTCGTAGGGTTTAGGGATTGGGGTTTCGTAGGGTTTAGGGTTTCGTAGCGTTTAGGGTTTAGGGTTGCGGTTCAGGGTTTAGGTTTAGGGTGTCCTTGGGATTATCCGCAGAGATTGTTACATTCGTTGGTTGTTGCTGCTGCCTACTTCTACTTCTATTTTTACTTCTACTGTTACTTCTACTTCTACTTCTACTGCTTGTTACGACTACCACCACCACTACTGCTTCTACTTCTACTGTTTCTCCCACTACTTCTGCTTTTGCTTCTGCTTCTCCTTCTACTTCTTCTACTACCGCGACCACCACGACCACTCCCACTCCCGCTCCCGCTCCCGCTGCCACTACCACTACCACTACCACTACCACTACCACTACGGCTACCACTACTGCTGCTGCTGCTGCTGCTGCTGCTGCTGCTGCTGCTGCTGCTGCTGCTGCTGCTGCTACTGCTAGTAGTACTAGTATTAGTACTAGTACTAGTGCTGTTGTTGCTGGTGTGTCTTCTGTTCCGCTTTTCGTGCTACTCTTACTGTGCTGAGCTGCTTTCGGCCATGGTGCTAAGTTGGCTGGCTTCCAACAAGCACATCCTATTCCTGGTTTTGCTAACTAAGCACAGACGATCGTGAACGATGCTTCACTGAATTCCTACTGAGGACGACATTGTCAAGGCGTGAAGGTGCTAGCAGGATGCCCATGATCGCTGATCAAAGAAGCATGACTGATGCGTAGCCGCACCACAACCTTTGCTCCTGCACCACAACACTTGGCACGCAGCGGTATCTAAAGTGCCTTATCCTGACCCTGAACCTTACATCTTCAACCCCACAGCCTGCACCTTGACCCCCCCGCTCTACTAAGCCGTAAACCCTAAGCCTCAAACCCTAAACCCTAAACTTCAAACCCGAAATCCGACAAACCCCAAAGCCCAGATCAAAGTCCCGGCCAGGTCTCCTGCAGCCGCGCGAAAGCAGTGGCAGCTCTCAAGGCGAACAACAACGATATCGTGGAGGCCTGGGTTTCGGGTTTTAGGGTTTAGGGCTTACTTTGTCATAGTTGGGTAACGTTTTACATATTTATGGGTACATAAACGTAATAAGAGCTCTTAGCTCTGGCAAAGAAGTGTGTTGGGGAGGGTCTACCCCAAGGCTCCACGTACCCATATGCGAGTTTCCGAAAATTAAGGGGGTACCTTATTTTGGGATCCTTTATAATAAGGATCCTACCATTTAAGGTTTTTTTTCCGGAAACTCCCCTTATAGTATATACCTAGGCCTTAAAAAGAGGTTCCTAACAAAGCACTCAGCCTTGGGCCTGAGCCATAAACCCCAGCAGATTCCTTGGGAGCTTTACTGTAGAAGCCTCAGTTATTATCCTATGTGGGGCTACTTTAAGGCTTAAGTACCTACTACATGGGTACATGGAGTGTTCGGTGGCTACTCGCCACCGAAGACACCTGTAACTTAGAGGGTCGCTTTTTTTGTTTATGGTTTCCTTGTATTCGCATGTAAAGAGGCAGGCTGTTCATTCGAGTTAAGATAGGGCACCCAGAGACTCCAATATCCCTTAAATAAGGAATATACCTTAAATCATATAAGGGATCCTATCATAATTTAAGGAATATTCCTTAATTAAGGGATATTGGAGTCTCTGGGATACATAAGCCTTCAGCATCCTTCAACCCGATACCCTGAGATCCAATACCACCCCAGACGGGGGCCTCTCTAGCTTGAAGTTTTGGGCTTAGGGTTCAGGGGTTTAGGGGTTTAGGCTTTAGGGGTTTAGGGTTTAGGGGTTTAGGCTTTAGGGGTAGGGTTTCGGGGTTTAGGCTTTAGGGGTTTAGGGGTATAGGGTTTTCAAACCCTAAAACCCTTGAGTTTAGAGTTTAGTACGAAGCTTGAAGTTCACATTTTTCAAGACTCGTGTTCCGCCTGAAAGGACATTCCTGTCCGGTCCTAAGACCCACGCAAACCACCTACCTATCTTTTCTGTTCGGTGACTCTATGAAGGCCACGAATGCCGAAATGATAACTTCCAACATATTCTTGTTTGGGAACATGTAGAAAAATCCTAATCCCTAAACCTAAAACCCTAAAATGTGCAACAACAGGCATGATTACAGGATTACCAGCAAGCGCTGTCCCACTAATCGCCAAGTCCCCCCCTAAACCCTAAACCCCGGATGGTCCGCAGACGTCTTGCATAAACCCCAAAACCCGAAACCCCAAACCCACGGTCAAGGCCATCATGCAGCTCTCCTCCAGCTAGGCGGAGATCTATCCTGCCCCAGGCTCAGAAGTGGTTTGAGGTTTCAGGGTTTCAGAGGCTTCAGGTTTTTTAGTACCGAGGGTTCCCTTCAAAGGGATCCTTACAAAGGTGTCTACACGGGGTCGATAATAGGGTTATGGGCTTCAAAACCCCATTCAAATTAGTAAGGCCCTATATATTGGGGCGTTCTGGCTGCAGGGTGTGCAAGTTTGGCTTCGGGGTTGCGGTTTTGTTTGTCAAGGATTCAGGGCTACGTCGCGACGCACCCTTACACCCTAAACAACCCTAAACTTAAGGTAGGGTAGTAAGTCCAGCAAGCAGTCCCAGGTTTGACATCCCCCTCCAACAGAGATATCGCGACTGAGTGCAACAAGTGAATGTGGTAGCACCGGCGATGACCTAAACCCAACCGTTCATAGCAGCCACAGTAAGTTTCGCTACACTGGCAGGCAAGACCTTCGAAGGGCAGTGGTATCGCCGTCATGAACTGGAAGCAAGTTGGGTTTAGGGTGAGGAATGAAGGCTATATCAGATTACAATGTACTATGTAAGTTGTTTTAGTAAGGTATGTTATGTTACGTCAAACAGTCCCTGCCCTGCAACTCCACATAAAAGCCCTTACTACAATATTACTATCATACTACTACCATATAACTACTATTACTACCATTCTTCCATTCCCCACCAGGTTTGAAATGCTTGGAGTTCCTCCTTATGGTCTCCAATTTTGCACAGGACTTGCACTGCAATGTGCTATGAAAAAAAGATCCGCGGGTTTCTAGTTTCCTTTCTGCCAATATGCAACTTGAAAACCCAAAAACTCGAAACCGTGTGCATGATTCGGCTCAATACCTGGGGTGGCATGGTTGTTCTTGGTTCGGCCGCATGATATAAAGATGGCCAAATAGGCCCGTTGAACTTGAGTTTAAGAAGAATATTTGAATTTCTATTGTTATATTGGTTGAAGAGAATGGAGTTCATGTTTAAAACTGCATAACTGGGGGCCCGCAGCGGTCGTGTAGCAAACCCGCGAGTTCTTAGTCTTCAGTATCGAGTGCCACTCATGGAAGACGGCAAGGAGCAAGGAAATACAAAATGATTTTTGCAACGTACGATGCTCCGCGGTAGTATCAAATCCGACCATACCTAATAATCTTGGAGAAACGGAACACTCTACCAATTAACGATCTTTTTTTCGAATATTTAAATATCTATCTGGGCGAGACTCTCGCATATAATATAACTTCAGAGAAGAAGAGAACGAGAAAGACGTAGAGAGATAGAGAGAAAGATAGAGATAAGAAAGAGAGATAGAGAGACGTAGAGATAGAGAAAGATAGAAAGAAAAATTTAGAGAGAGATATAGAAAGAGAGAGATCTAGAGAGGGATATAGAGAGAATCAGAGAAAGATGTTTAGAGAGCTAGAGAGCGTACGGTTGTCGTTGGGGTCACCTGGCATAAGTCCCCCCAGGCGCACCTGCACGAGAAGGGGGTCGTTTGGGAAACAGATAGAAAGAGAAAATTATAGAGATGGAAATATAGAGAGAGATCTAGAAAGAGATATAGATAGGGATTAGAAAGAGGGAGAAGGAGAACGAAATAAAGAAAGCGAGAGATTTTAATATAATTCTTAAAGAATTTCATTTGTATTAGCGCTATGAAATTTCTATATAATTTCAAAATTATTTTTATATAATCTTGGGGAGGTTGCATAGAAATGCTACTAGGGCGTCGAATGAACAAAATAAAATAAAAGACTATAAAATTTTCGATGATTGCATAGAAATGGATTGCCCGAGCACGCACCTCGATATAAAGACCCCCAACCGCGGTTTCGTTTTCTTCTTATTCATTCTATATTTTCTGGATAATGATAGAAATATTCTTTTGATTATTATTTTAGGTATATTTATTTATAAAATTCTATCCCCATTATTCATAATGGAAACACTATTTTTATTGATGGGGGGATATTGACTTTTTTATAGTTAGATAATTATAGGGTATCCAGAATTTCGATTCCCGCCCAAATTCCAAAATACTTATTCTGAAATCTAAAATTCTCTTATTTAAAAAGGAAAATACTAAAGCCTCGCTATAATTTATTATTATCATAATATTACGGAAATATCCTATTTTCTTGAATTATTATTAGTATGGATAGCATTACTATACTATTACGAGACTATAAAACTATATTATATTATATATATATATATATGTATTACTGGGGGGGTCAGACTTAGTCGATTGAGGAAGGGAAAATAAATTTGCAAGAAAATTTCTTCGAAATGAAGAGATTTTAGTCGTATAATATTATCTTGGAATGATCGGATCTTCATATTGAGCTTTTGAAGATCCCGACCCCGATCTAGATATTGGGGGAGAAGTGCTGCCTCCCTCGCACAAAACCTTCCCGAATCTAATTTTCCGACTATTTGATCTAGAAAATCAATTTGATTATAGATTCTTTAAAATCGATGATCATATATTTTTTTCAGATCTTCGATCTCTATCGGATATAGTAGAAATATTCTGGGATATTATTTCTCATATATATATATATATATCGATTTTTTCATAAGGTCCGTTATTCTATGCGAACGGACTGCGATGCCTTGTCAAGTTCTAAGGTGTCACTATAAGAGCTGTGAGCAAGACCGTGTAAAGTGCAAGAGAAGGGGGCACGCTACGCGTCCCTCGACTCTAGGGGGCATGCTACGCATCCCTCATCTTTACCTTTCTATGTGACCGCCAACGCAACGTTTGGCTCAAGTCAATGCCCATAGCTAAGTGCTATATGTGTCTTCTATCCTGAGCAATCAGAGCTATCCCGTTGCACAGACGAACCGCCGCCGGCAGTGAGTGCAAAAGGAACGGCCGCCGGTTCTGCCTGCATAGGATCGCACGTGTGGAAGTAAGAGGGAGAGACAGGGTCCAGTCTGTGGAGAGTGCTAGCCAGCCACACCTACATTCATTACAGCTCTGGTGGGGAGAGCAGCAACCAAGTCGAGATCAATCCCCCACGCAGGTTATCAGCCGTACGCGGCTCTGCCTTTCTACAGCAACGACTACTTGATCTACTACGACCACAATGAACTCAGGATCAAGCCAAGATACGACAATGACTTTCGGTGCCGATGTGGCAGCGCCAGCCGTTGGTGAGTCAACAGCTGATGACACAGTGGTGCAATCCGTTGATAGCTCCACGGAAGATGACAAAGGTCAATCTTCTGCGCTTGCCATTGCAAAGGCAGTTCCCAAGGGGAAAGCAAAGAGTCTACCAAGAGCATCTACGCCTTCGCGTCCGACATCCACAGGTTCGAGGACGGGCAAGGCTTCAGAACGACGGGCCGAAGCGTCTGGTTTTCAGGCACCTCGGACTACGTCCAGGGCCAAGGACAAAGGAGTCAAGACCTTGGAAAAGAAGTCAAGACCATCATCTTCGAGAAGCTCTTCAGCACGATCGAGGACTTCGGCTACTCGTGGGCGTGACAAGTCCATGACTTGGAATCGGATGGTTACCAATCAACCACGCGATACTGACGATCTGGACATGACTCTGGATACGATTCCTGCACGTGGTGATGCGTCATCCGTGGCCACGCCTGCAATAGCTGACGGTCCGAATGCCTACCAGGAACTGACGATTTCGCAACAGTTCGAAGCATCGAACCTTGCACAGCAGATGTACTATCGCAGTCAGGTGCAAGAATACGAAGGAATCGTCCAGACCCTGATGGACAAGATCAAGGAGATGCAACAAGAAGATGAAGGATCTGGAATTCGCATTGAGGAATTGGAACGACAACGTGATCATGCATGCTTAGCCATGAGGCACATCAACAATGTCAATCAGGAGATGAAGCGAGACTATGAAACAGCTTTGTTTCGCATGGATGAGCAGAACTCTGCTCAACAACGTCAAGCACATGCCGTTGCCGAGGATTTAGCTCAACAGCTACACGTGTTCCGCACGGAGGCAGCCACCAACTTTGTGCAGTTGGAGGCAAGAGCGCAAGGCGATGGTGAGCTTATGGCACGTGAGTATGAGCGTCTGACTCATGAACTTCATGAACACGCCAGAGAGAACTTGGTCCTCCGGTCAAACACAGCAAGTTCGGAACAAGCCTTACAAGCAATGCAGGAACGATTCCACTTGGTCAAGAACCAGGAGTTGCGGGCTGTGAACGAGATCCAAGGGCTAGCTGGAAACAGCGCAGCCATTGAACAAGAACGATTTCGGCTTCGCGAACGTCTTGGTGAAGAGGAAGAGTACCGCAAAATGGCTGTGAAGAGGATGCAAGAAGCAGAGGAACGACTTCATCAGAATGAAGATCATGCAAGGCGATCATTGCCTACCTTGCACGACGAGCTGAGTGAACTCAGGAAAACGCTCAAAGCACAAGAAGATCTTCAAGCGAGGACACGCAGCGAATTGGAGGCAGCGCGAAACTCCAATCAAGGAGGAGCGACGCGACCTTCGAGCATGCCCATGTCTTCGAGGACTACTGAGTCTGGCTGGGAGCACGTAGGAAAGGAAGTAATGCCTGCATTTTCCGTAGGAGATGAGGTACGATCCCCTGAAATACGGTCCCCAAGTCAAGTTAGTCCAGTCGCCAAAGAGAAGTTCGCATTCTCGGAATCGGACAAGGACAAGAACCTTGTGATGGATGGAATTCCATTCACCGGTGGAAACTTCTTCACTGGCCGCAGTTCAATGCCAATCGTGGCGGATGCAATGCCCGAGCACCACGTGCCAGGTATTAGCAGCCCAGCACTTGCGCGTTCCACGCCTAGTGCAGCCACTTTGTTTGGCATACCAAGCGGATTTCATGGGAAAAGTGATGCGGCAGCCGTGCGTGATCGACAGCTACGCGAACTCTTGGGGGATCGCGGGATGTTGGGATCGAAGTCCACAGCATCGGCCAGCTCCTCAAGACCTGTTGGCATCGACGGTGTCACCGCATCTACGAAGGGCAACGACCTCGTTGGTCCCCCTGTCGCCTATGACGATTCTATCCATGAGGCAAGGAGGCGTCAGATCGAGAAAGAGATCGCGGAACAGTACGAGGAGAAGATTGCTGATCTGCGAAGTGAAGTACTCAAGGCTCAGAAAGCCGAACAACGTCTCAGAGCTGATCGTGATGAGTGGAGATTATTCGCTGAAACGATTCAGGAAAACCATGGAGACGATGACGGTGATGAAGCCGGCGACGAGAACGGAGAGGACGAGCATGATGAAGGAACCGGCACGGGGTATGACCCTCCAGATCCGCCTGATGATGATGATGACAAGAAGAAAGGCGGAGGGGGCAAACCTGAATCGGATCCTGGTTCGCATGCGCGTGATCCTGATGGAGACGCAGATCCTGAAGTCACAGAGGTGAGAATTTCCAGGAGGGAAGCCGACAAAGTGACCGTTCCTCCATGGCCTACTCTCACTCATCTCAACAACTGGCGATCCGTGTGCACGGCCAATGTCTTAGGGGCATCAGCCGACCCACATCATGAGGACTGGATGTTATGGCTGGCACCAGCGTTCAACCCATTCCCTGATGTCGAAGCATTGAATGATTCAGGACACAAGAAGTTCAAGAGCATAGACGTCAAATTGGGGATCGCCATGGTCGCAATGCTACGTGCCGGTGGTGACAAATCAGCTGACCTGTACCTCGAGGTGAACCGGAAGGCCAACGATTACATCAGCAGGCCTGACGTGAAGATCATCAAAGGACGACAAGTCATCGCGATGATGTACGAAAGTTTTCGAACGCATGATCGTCTTGACATGATCATCACTCTTGAGTATTTGGTGAAGCTCCAGTACCAAGGCGACAACAAGCTCCATACGTTCAAGCAGACGTGGTTGGAAGTTCTGGGACGGATGAGACCAGAGGACATTCCATCCAAAACAGCTCTCCGTGATTGCTTGTACAGCAAGATCAAGGACTCGCCCGCAATGAAAATGGACTTGGGCATGCACTATGAACACCTGCCCTACAATCATGAAGATCGATCGTACGACAACCTGATGAAGATCATTGATCGTACCATCATGCGGAAACGAGAACAGTCAAATCTCACTCAGACTCAAATTGGCTTGCGCCAGATGCTTGAGGGCAAGGATTTGCTTGCTGCACCGGCCAAGGTACCTGAGAAACCTACGCCTAACGCAGCTCCATCCGCAAAGGTCAAGGCTTCGCCGACCAAGCCGGACAAAGCAACACCTGTACTACCTCAAAGCAAAGCGAAGAGTCATGCGAAGACCAAGCCGAAGCCCAAGAAGAAGACGAGGAGTGAGTCAGCGGACAACAGAGGTGACAAAAGCAAGAAGCAAATCCGCTGCAAGTTCCATTTCACAGATGCAGGGTGTCGAAATGGCGATAAGTGTCCATTCAGTCACTCGAAGAAGACTCCAGAACGACCCTTCACGCCGAGGACGAGAACTCCAAGTCCATCTGGAGGAGGAGGAAACAGGATATGCTACTCGTTCAAGAACACAGGCTCGTGCTCAAGAGAGAATTGTCCTTTCAAGCATGAGGCAGCAGCTACCCCAGCTCCGGAACCAAAGGCAAAAGCTAAAGCTAAATCCGAAGCGAAGGCAGCTCCAGCGAAGCCGAATGCCAAGGCCAAGGCACTCCCTGCTGCACCCGCCATCAGATTGTGTCGAAGGTGGAATCCATCAGCTCCGGCTATATGGAAGCGATCTTCAAAACAAGATGAGGAGGAGTCAGATTGTCCATCCGTTGACAGCGACGCTGATTCGGATTGTTCAACAGATGACGAATCCTCGGGAACGACTACGTCGACCCGAAAAGTGATAAAGCGCAATGTGACATTTGCCAATGACGTGAAGTTCATTTCTTCGTGTCCTAGACGATCGAAGAAAGACAAAGAGCGGAAGGTGAAGTACGTCGACATGGAAGCGTTTATCAATGATGAGGATCGCGCTGTGAGCTTGGAATTCGCCAAGCACAAAGCGAGATTGAGGGCACAGATCATGAGAGACATGGTTGACGACGATGATGATCAATGCGGAGATCGAGTTTCATTCGTACGAATCCCAGGAACGTCTCGAGTGGAAGAAGTTTCGTTCTACGACGGTGAGGATTCCATCGTTGAGCGCGAACTCGATGCTGCACACAGCAAACGGATCATCAATCAAGGCTTATTCAAATGCATGGTTCAACCAGTCATCCTTAAGAAGAAGATCAAGTTTCTCATGGACACTGGATGTGGTCATGACCTCATATCTCAGAAGAAGATCGAGAAGCACAGTCTCGAGACACTCGTGACTCCAGAGCCCATATCATTTCAGACAGCCAATGGAATCACCGATACCGATCTCGTGTCGAATTTCCAGACTGAGTCGTTCGAGGAACCGATCAACGCTTATGTGTTGGACGACACGCCGTCGGTGCTTTCCATAGGCAAGAGATGTATGAACTTCAACTACGGGTTTGTGTGGCCTCCCGGAAGGGAACCATTCATGATCAACCCGCAGGGCAAGAGAATATCTCTGTTCGTGAACGGTGACATCCCGTACGTTCGTGCCGGGAGTTCTAAGTCATTGGTTCATGATGATCCGGAGGCCAAAGCGATCACCGAAATCTTCAAGGGTGCGCTGACAGCGGGCAATGTTGACGTCAGCGTCGCAGCTGCCGCTGAAGCTGCACCGAGCGAGATCGAAGCAGAAGAAGAAGGTGATGATCACGAACGACCTCCTGATCCTGAACCCCAAGAACCTCCTATAGAAGAAGTACCAGAGTCCGAGGCCGGACGCCCTCCGGACGACGACGAAGGAAAAGGAGTGGGTGAAATTCCATTGGATGGTGACGATGAGGTGATCATTGATGTGGAAGGCGACGGTGCGCCGAGCCGCAAGGCCAGAGTCGGAACACTGAAAGCCGAAGCGAAGACATTGGCACATCTGTGTACTCATCGCTACCGCAATCCATATTGCGAATCGTGCATACGCGCGAAGATGAAGCACTTGCGAACACAACGAGGTGCATTTCAACGTGTGATCAAACACTGGGGAGATCTTGTGACGTTCGACTTCCTTGACATGCGCAAGGCCGCCGAAGCAGGCATTGGACTCGATGACGGGGCACGTGAAGTTCTAGTCATCAGGGACATCGCCACCAAAATGATTGCAGCGATTCCCACGGCTTCAAGGAGCACTGACGAAGTCGTCATGGCCATCAGACGCCTTATGGGAAGGCGCAAGATTCATATGGCGTATAGTGATGAAGCACCAGAGTTCGATTCAGCTATGGCACAGTTGAAGATCGTGATTGATCATTCCCTTCCAGGGAAACCCAGTAACAATTCACTCGCTGAACGGTCAAATCAAGAAGTGATCAACACAGTCGCAGCATCCATGCTACACGCCGGATTGCCCGCTCAATACTGGTCCTTTGCGCTTAATTGCGTGATGCAGAACCTCAACGTTGAGGACGTGGAAGGCGATGGTGATTCAGCATGGAAGCGAATGACTGGAAAGGACTTCGAGGGAAAAGCCATACCCTTTGGTGCCAAAGTCTTCTTCAAGCCGACGGATACAAGGCCGAAGACATATGGCAACAAATTCGACCCAAAGGGGATTCCAGGCATTTTTGCCGGGTACATCATCACTGCTGGTCAAGGGTGGTCCAAGAAGTATCGCGTTTGGGATATGAAGGAATTTGCCGACGCGAACTTGTCAATGGACGCATCTGTTTCCAGGAAGTTGATGAGACCGTACGAGACAGAAGTTATTTACTTCCCAGAGGAGATAACGTTTCCCCTGAAGGCCGAGTACGAAAGGATGAATTCAACCATTGAGGGACTCAGGGACAACGTTGACCTCGCTGGCAAGGAGATAAAAGACGTCGATGACGGTGGTGACGGTCCGCCCGGAGGAAATGGTGGCGACGGGGATGACGATGATCCAAGTGGACTTCTTCCTCCACCGGATCCCGGAGAAGATCCTGACTTACAGGACATAGATCCATCTGACATTGAGACGGAGCCGCTCGGCGAAGTCTTCAAGTCAGCAGAACATGAAGCTATTGATGCCATAGGAGACAAAAGACTCGAAGAACTAGACGAAGAGCTGGGTCTACGTGCAGCACCGCCTCCTTCTGAACCAAAGGTCACTGGGAAAGATCGACGATCGCCCCGCGAAGTCGGTCCAACCGGTAGACTCATCCCCGAAGGAGACATCGAAGAACCTGGAGAGATTATCAAGATCTTGAAAGAAAAGAAGTTGGCTCCCGAGGAGATTGAACATTGGAGTACGGGGAAGAAAGGAGACGGCATTGTATATCTTACCGATGACGGTGAAGCTTGCAAGATCGACAAAAGGGGAGTTCCGTACAAGATCCGAAGTGATGGTCGACGAACTCTTCCTACACGGCGACCTATCCATTCTTATTCTCCGGAAGCATGGAAGAAGATGAGCGAAACGGAGAAGAAGGCAGCATATAAGAAAGAAAAGCGAGACAAAGCTCGAGTTGCCAAGAAAGACCGGAAGAAGGCTGTGATAGGAAAGAAGATAGTCACCAAGATTTTGGACAACATGATCTTTCCCAAGATTGTCCCGTGTGAAGAAATTGATCTGCAACTCAACGTGTCCGTTGATGACGACGATGGTTGGTCATGGGCACAGTCCTATGTGGATCAATATACACAGGAACAATTCTTGGCAGATGTCGTGCCGGCCGTTCCGGCGCATATGGTCATGGATGACAACTGGATTCCTTCTATGCCGTGTACGACTTCTCACAGAAACGTACATCGGGAAAAGAATCATGCAGGAGGATCGTGCTTCAATGCCATGGTCACTCGACCCGTCACACGCAAAGAGATGATCAACAATCCCAAGGCCATGGAAGCTTTCATGAAAGAATGGAAGGGATTGTGGGACCAAGAGGTGTTTGACTTCTCAACTACGCGTGAATATGACGACGTCGTCGCTGAGGCAAAGAAGAAAGGTGAGAAAGTACACATGGCGCGAGTACATGGACTGATATACGAGAAGAACTATCAGCTCAAAGAGGACGATCCTGCCAGGAAGTTCAAGGGGCGAGGTGTACTACTCGGTGATCAGGTCAAAGACCAGAATATGGAAGCCGCATTGTTTCAGGATTTGGGAAATTCCCCGGCTACGTTTGACGCCTCACGATGGGCAGATTATTACGGATGTCTTCCTGGCAACGATGTCCAGATGGCGGATGCTATCCAAGCATACATTCAGGCTAGATTATCGGGCACTCCATGTTGGGTTGAACTGCCTGATGAAGCCTGGCATCCATCTGCGAAACGGCACAAATTCCGTAGGCCGGTATGTCGCCTGATCAAAGCTCTATATGGACATCCTGACGCAGGAACCATGTGGGAACAACATTGCCACACCGCGGTACAGAAAGTAGGGTTCAAGCCGATTGGCGATGAATGGCCATCATTGTATTTTCACCCGCAAATGAAGCTCTTACTTGTCATCTACGTGGATGATCTCAAGATGGCAGGACCCAAAGAGAGTCTACCCAAGGGTTGGGACATGTTGCGCCAAGAACTTCGATTGGAAGAAGAAACGCCGCTGGGCTTGTATCTGGGTTGTCGCATCTCCAAGGGCGAGGCAACGTTGCATGACAAAACGAAGGTGCAGACCGTTACCTACGACATGGAGACGTACCTGGACATGACAGTCAAGAAGTACTGCGACGTGACTGGGTTCGATCCGACAAAATTCAAGACGGTACCATCGCCGAGTCCGGCTGAGGAGACTAAGAATCACCCAGCTCGCGCTCCGGCACAGTCAGGTAAAAGCCATCGATGCACGTGGTGTGGACACACCATGCCTGTTGATAAGGATGGTCGGCTCGTTCCGCCTCCACCTATTCCCAAGGCGCCCGAGGAAGAGGAAATCAACGAGGCTAATCGCGGCGCACTTGCTCCGCAGGCAGCCAGCATTCTCATGAAATTGCTTTATGCCGCGCGCATTTGCCGCTTTGATCTTCTGCGCAGTATCAACAATCTCGCACGCAAGATCACGAAATGGACCAAGAAGGAGGATGCTCTTCTTCATCATCTCATGGCCTATGTGCACCAGTCCAAACATCACATGATGATTGGATGGGTCGGGAACTCCTTGGAGGACTCGTCCATCGGGCTGTTTGCAGATGCGGACTATGCAGGTTGTGGAGAAAGTTTGAAATCTACCTCCGGTGCTCACTTGCACATTCAAGGTTCTCACACACGATTTCCCTTGGCGGGACTTAGCAAAAGGCAGGGATGCTTGAGTCATTCCACACCTGAGGCCGAGATTGTCGCGGCCGACTTTGCCATGTCACGTCTTGGATTGCCTGCTATCACGTTGTGGCAGCAGCTTGGGGGGCAAGACCCCAACTTCGTCTTCTACGACGACAACCAGACCATGATCGGGGTGATTCGCACGGGCAAGAATCCGACTATGCGTCACTTGGAACGTACCCACGGTATCTGCATTGGATGGATGCATTCTATCTTTCAGGAAGGTTACGTTTCTCTTGCCTACGAGGTCACTGCCAAGATGTCAGCGGACATACACACCAAGTCGTTCAAGGATTCTGTGTCCTGGACACATGCGTGTCAGCTCATCAACATCTTTCCACCGGATCTTATCGGCTCCCAAGAGATTATGGATCTGATGCGGCCTACTCATACCCAAAGCACGGATGAGAAGGGTCAGCAGCACTACTCGTTCAAGAGCGAGGTGCCTTGTTTTCCTTACACGCAGACGCCGATCCTCCCTCAGGTGTTGTATCGCGCGGATTGTCGAGTAAGGAAGGCTTGCAAGAACATGACAGTGTGGACCCCATCCTGGTTGTCAAGTTCCCGCGCATGTTGCGGGGGCCGCCTTCTGCGTTGCCGCCTGGTCGTTACCTTAGGTCGACTTGGATTCTTCGTGAAGGGCAGTGGCACCAGATGGAGGATCGTGCTGCTATCCTTGACACAACGGGCAAGTTCGACCGCTACGTGGAACGTGCTGTGTTTCAGTACCATCCCGTGCGGGGGCATTTGCGCCCCGCTGCCATTGCGGACGTCCTTGCGCCGCCGTTTCTGCCTATTCCTGAACCGCCTCTAGGCCAGTCTTATGTGCGCGCCCTGCCCGCCAAATGGCGAGCGGTGGTTGTCACACTGGCGCGTGCCATCCATGGGGGGTACCAGGGCTTTACATTGCACCAGGGATTTTGTTTCAACGGCCAATCCAAAAGTCAAGCCTCTCAATTTGGTTATGATCAATGGTCGTCGGTGTACGAAGATGTATGGCATGATGCGGCGGAACAGAAAAGGGAATATCAAGGATATGATGGAGCAATTGTGCCTCACGTGGTCAATTTCGCCGAAAACAAGCCCAAGGAGGGTCTGGTGATCCAATTCCTCGACCACGATGGAAGGTTGGTCCATGCTTACAAGAATCCTTACAGCCGGTGGAAGTACCGTATCACTATCAAAGATGCTCCAAAGGCAGTGACGGTATGGACATTGATAGGAGTCGATGAGGAGAACTGGTGGAATGAGTATGCTCCAGGCAAGGATTGCATCGCCCAGCATGCTCCCGATTCTCACTACGACCCTGGGCTGCAAGTAAATGTTCTGAGTATGGGGCGAGAAGTTGACGACGCCATGTGCGCCTACATCTTTGATGTGGTGGAAGCAAGGAAAGACAACCCTAACTCCGTAATCTTCATTGGTGCAGGGGTGTTGGGCAAGAATTCGTGGCTGAGTCGGAAAATCGCTGACAACCCTGAAAGGGCCAAATTGCGGACAGACTACCCATGGGGGGAGGTCGTCCAAAGAATTGCGCGCAGAGCGGCATCATGGGGGTTCCAAATCATCATCGAAGTGCCTCCTCGAGTACCAGTCCAGGAAACCAAGCAGTACAAGGGACTTCAGGAAGATGCCATGTGGAAGAGCATCAAGATCCAAGGATGCACTCACGGGCAACGTTATACCTTTCGGGATCCTGTATCTCCTGGAACCGCCGTTGAGCTCGGCTACTGCAAGGATGAATGGGAGTACATTGCCGCAAACGTCGCGCTGCATCCTAAGTCGTCTGATGTGTGCTCGTCCAAACATTTGCACATGACTGATTCGGACGCTAAGGATCGATCTGATAAATGCGAGTTGACTAGCCAAATCTCCAGAAGATTGCTTAAAGCCTTGAAATTTCAGGCAACTGGCGATGGGAGATTGGTAGCCATGCCGTCGAAGGCTGGTGGACGGAAGCCAGACCGCATGATTGTTGACCTCTGTGGCTTGGGTAACGGCTACGCCGTACCTAAGTCCACTAAGGGTTGCTCTCGCATAACTTGCAAGGAGCTGATCAGCTCCAAAGCCGATGAGGACAACCTTATCGGTATGATGAAGGATGCGTGCCGGAACGACCTGCGCACACCTGTGCTATTCGTGGCATCGCTTTTGCGATCAGGTGCTGGTCCTGGAAGTAGTGAAGGGGCTTGCGTGGGGGGTGAAAAACGTTCTGGTGGGAAGTACAAGGTTTTCAGAAGTGTCTTGAAATCTCTCAAACGCCTGCTGAAGAAGTGTGCGGAATTTTCCGACGTCTATTTTTCGCTTGACATGCCTTCTTCATGTTCATGTTGGTCTTGGCCAGAGTTGCATGCTCTTGTTTCAAGTGGCAAGGTGACGAAGGTTAAGGTTGATGATCATGTTGGTGCTGATGGCGATGGTGGTGGACGCAGGATCATGTTCTCTAACATGCCTGAAGCGGACCGTTTGGTGATGAGACTGAATGATTGCTTGGACCATGATTCGAAGAACAGTTTGTCGCAGCGCATTGATGTCTCATGGCGGTCAATTGCGAGGAATGTTCGCAGCCTTGTTCGAGCTCATGTCAGTGTCAGTCATGTTGCACATGAATCTGAGGACATTGCATGGCAGCAACATCAGTGTGTAGACGCTGATGAAGGGGCTATTAGACAGCCCCAACTAAGGAACAACTAAGGTCTGACCAGACGGATCGGGGAAGGGTGCCTCTTACGGAGAACCCGGAACCGTGAAGTCGAGTAGGGTGTAGGGACTTCCCTCCTACGGAGGAAGGACCGAAACCCGAGCCATGGCTGAAAGCTACAATGCCTACGAGCTGGCCTTCGATGGAGTGGACCACGAAGAAGTTTTCCCGTCTGGTGGGATGATGCGAACGTTTCTGAAGTTCCACAAGTTCCTGGAGATGTATTCTGGGGATTCGTCGCAGAGCGTCTCGCTCCCGCCGAAGATTACGAAAGACAAAGTGGTCGACAATGATCTCATTCGCACATGGGCAGCGTTCAAAGCACCTCCGTTGGTCTTGCTGTTCACGTGTGCAAATCTGTCGCCAGGAGGGGATCTTTCCATTCGAGTCCGAGAAATCCTCAAAGCTTGCTTATTTGCTGCCCCTGAGGAGTACATGGACAAACCCTATGGGGAGATACTCGCCATGGTCATCAAGTTTGGTGGAGGTCTCAAACACATTGTTGCTGACTACGAGGGGAAGTTCAATGCCATCACCAGGTTTATGGTGGATGAGGAAGTGATCCGCGATGATGCAAAATTGGCTGTGGTTGAACTGGAACAAGAACGAAAACAAGTTCGGTTCGACTTGAACACTGCAACAAGGAACATCGTCAGTGCGGACGGGTACTACAACCTCGCCGTTCTCATCAACTCCGTGGAGACGCCCTACCAGACTGTGACAGACACGAGAATTCAACAATGGTATACGGTGAATCAGGACTACTACCACAAGTTGCCAATGTCGGGTAGAGCACCTGACCAATCAGACCTGTTGGCGGAGCCTACGTTATGTAGGGTGTGCAAGCTGATGTACATGTTCGCAAAACACACTGGATATGGACTACGGACCTACAACCAGGAATGTGCAGCGAACAACGATGGCGCTACGCCACTCAACGTTCACCAGCTGGCCCTGATGATGCGCACAATGCCTCAAGGCATGGGACACCCGCTCGCCTTTGCGATGAACTCGCTCCAGGCGTTCAGTGTCTGTCTCCACGTGCTTCATTCCTACGTATCATGGGTTGATCCAGACACTGGACACCCGCATTACAGATGGTCCAATGATGTGCTCCCTGATTCCGACTACACCACGTACGCTTTCCTCAAGCACCACGTGGATGCTGTATGTGCAGATCAAGACAGGAACGGCTTCCAATTGCCGGATGCGTTCCGTAGCTACACCTGGAATCAATGCGGAGTTGAATCTGGATATGTGGTCGACTGCTCTACCAAACGCGCCACGTTGAGCATATGGGAAGCAGAGTTCCAACAGATGGGGGCACCAAGACCGCTTATGCAAGATGATGGCCTGTTTCCGCCCAATCTTCAACGGCATCCTAGCTGGGTGTACTCAACGGGGAGGGTGGCGATGCCTACGGCAAGCAACCTCGAACCGGAAGGAATCGTGCACCCTGAGCATGGAAGAACGCCGGGACAATCGCAAGGGTCCGCTACCGAGCCTCGAGCCACCCCTAGCCACGGACCAAAGAGGGCAAGGACGGACGAGGCAACGGCATCGGCGTCATCATCTTCGGCGGCACCTCCTCCACAACCACCGACTTCGCAACCGGAAGAGGAACCATCGCAACCGACATGGGAGGAAGCTCCAATCCCCGCTGGCGCTCAGGAAAGTTGGTACCATTATGTCAACATCGATGAAAAGGGCTGTCGCTCGAGCTTGCTGGCGACGACCCGTGATCAAGACGAGTACCCACCTACCATTGATGAGACGCCAAAGTTCGTGGCCAACCACGACGTGGGGACCACACCAATTCAGCATTACGTCAGAAGACTGGTGACCTACTTGGCAAGGATTCGATCCGTCTCTCAAAGTGACGACAAGGGTCTCAACCTGAAGGTCTACGTGAAGCTGAGCACGAAGATGTGGTTACGGATGTATTCGCGGCTGTACCATGCATTGGCATTGGTGTCGTGCGTGCATCTTCCTTCTCCTCCAATGCTTACCTCGGCTGTGATGATCGAGGCAGACAGCGATCTTGTCGACAACGATGAAATTCCGGCAGAAGCAAGGATCAATACCATGAACACGCTGAACGGATTTCGCAATAGTTTGGGTATGGGTGGCAAAGCCTGATGCCGCGACTATGCGCTCTCAATGCACAATCCTCGTCCAAGACTTTGACATGGTCGCAAGGACCAGAGGGTCATCGCATACAGTGAGAGAGAATCTCGTCATGCATGGATGGAGTGAGATCTACATTGTGAGCCCGTCGATCACCGCAGGTGCCAACTACAACTTCCAAGTCACAAAGGGATCGTTGGAATCTGTGAATGAGACATTGGATGGCTTGACTGAAGAGCAGCTTGCAACCGTCACGTTGCACTACCATCTGTCTCTCCAAGCGATCCTCATCGAGAACATATCATTTCCGATGAGTGAGGTCGGAGACGGAGCAGCGATTCGTGCTGATTTGCAGCGACAGCTCAAAGCCACGTACGTTGACCCCATCATTGCGGCAGGGAAGCGTACCACGCGCCCTCCAATTGTCAACATCAACCACGACTTACGGTTCGTAGGAGCAGCCAGCAATTACCTTCGACAGAAAGCTTCTATGTTCAACGGTTTCCACGCGCTGGGAATGTATATTGAACTGGAGTTGCGGGCCCGAGCATGTGTGGTGATTCATGGATCTTCGTTTTGGTCAAGAATGTACAGCCAGGCGAAACATGCGTCGTCAGGCGTGCATACACTGTCAGTCGAAAAGGTGCCACCACCGGACAATCGGGTCAGGTTCAAATTGGGCCTAGCTATCTATGAGAAGCAGCTGTTCTGCGAGAAGATGGTATCCACGTGCTTTGTTGAGGCATCGAAAGTTCGCTCATGGGACGAGACAGTCCGAACCGACTCAGTCGCTCACCCGTCGCTTGTCGAGATTTGGGAGGACAAGAGTGAAGTCAAGACGTCCACCAAGATTTCGCAGACATGGTTTACGGGGGAACAGCAGCAACAGATCAGGTCGGGTGCCCAGGGTGACACGGTCGCTGAATCGTCCACAGTCACCTGGCAGGATTTTGACATCGCCATGACCGTTCCCGAAGCCTACTACGACAACAGGCACTACTGGTTCAGGATCGACACCTATGCGACCCCGAACACTGGTTATGTCAAAGGGAGAACGTTCTATTGCTCTGGATGTGAAGCAATGAAGTTGGCTGAGTGCTACGCACAAGCCTTCTTCAAGCCGACCGGAAACGGGTATCCTGGACACTGCATTGGGTGCGCGCATACTTCAGCCTTGAAGATGCAGCATCAAATCGCTCCTTCAATGACTTGATCACGTCCCAGAAGTACACCTTGGCTTGCGCAAAGCACCTTTATGACCTGAGGCTTCAATTCGTGGATCCTCGCGTGGACATCAAGGAGTTCCTCAAAGTTTGTGCAGAGATGGTCTATGAGGACATCGGCAAGACGGTTTCTCACTACGGTGGTCTCCGAATCACAGCCAGTCAGGCCATCGAGTACGCGGCATGGGGAAAGGCCAAACAGTTGGCATGGGACAGAGGGTACGACTCCGAAGGCAAGACATGCTACATCTGCTACTACGATGCCGGGAACTGCGCTTATGCTGGTTTCATGAGGATGCTTTTGACTCCGGAAGAGCGCCAAGAATGCTACAGAGGGTCAGTCTTGCCCAAGGAAGAGCTCCTGGGTGACACAGTGGAGCTGGCGCTCGGGCTTCTTACAATTGCAATGAGACACCCAAGTCATTTTCCGAATTGGGGTGGCCTTGAGGGAGCAAATGCGTGCGCGAGGGGAATCGAAAGATCATTCTTCCGCTACGCGTCGGCCGAAGCCATCGAGCTGATCACGGTTGACTCCCCGCGCAAAAGGACACCGCCCAAGAAGAATGAAGCAGTCGCTGAGATCGTCAACAACATGTCCGCTGACCTCGTGATTGATTTCACAGTGATCGTCGATGGTGATATCTACCCTGTAGAGATTGCGAGAACCGACGAGACACAGGCCGCTGACAACGTCACGGACGATCCAGGGTTCTCAGTTGCTCCACCAATACCTGCACAGGATGTGGATGTGGATGCGCAACCCGAAGAAGAGCAAGGTGCAGAAGGCCCTGATCCCAGGCATGCAATTCGTGAAGGATTTGTCACGCAGCTTCAGGACTATGTTGGCGTACTCGCTCAGGGCGAGATGTCAGTCGGAAGCGATCGCATCACATTCTGTGTTGCTTGTGGCAGTGACCTACACACTCTGTCAAATTGCACGGAGAATGCTGCAACCCGGGATCTGGTACTTCGAGGCGTCCAGATTATCAAAGAAAGTCTTCTTCGATATCCACGTCGGGTACCTACACAAGAGGCTGAGCCAATGGACGTTGACACCACAGATCATGTGAGTGTTGCATCCTCGGACCGACGACCCAAGGCCAAAGCCCGACCGCGACGCGGAGGCGAAGCCGTACGGGGTGATGTGGTCTTGATCCGTTATGAGAACAAACACCATCTCTGCACGGATGTGGAGAACCGTCGGGGCCTACATGATGCTTGTGGCGTACCACTGCAGGAATCGGGACCAGAGAATAGCCAGCGAGTGGTGGACCTCATTGAGCAGCTTTCGGACCATCGCGACCGACGCCTACCTCAACGAGGAGACCGTCCTAGCTTTGTGTACGACGAAAACACTCATAGCTACACCAATCCAGGCTATGAATCCATCGGCGGCGGAAGGCCAATCCGGTGCGGGATTCTCGACCTGATCCCAACCAAGGGTGCAAGCTTCATCAACAATCGGTGGGACATCGTGAACGAAGTTGTCCTTCGCAACATCACCCGTCAGCGCAGGTTGAACGCGGATTGGGCGCTATCATGCATCCAGTCTGACTTGCGCCACAGAATCGCCAGGCGCCCAGGCTCGGAATGGCTTGACAACAGGTGCCAGGTGGCATTCAACAGGGTCATCAAATGTGATGAAGGAGGATGGGTGATGATCGAAGACTTGGTGAGGCATGAGCCACTATGGACCCATGAAAGCAGACGCATCACCGAAGGGGTCTCAAGGACCGATGATCAACAGAAGAAGAGAGTGTACAATGAAAGACTTCAGCTATTGTTCCAGGGGAACATGATTGCAGCCACGAAACGCAACAAAGCCAAGATTCGGTTGCAGTTCCTGGGTGTGAGAGTGAAGGACCCCGGCACGGAAGTTCTTGGATCAGCAGGTTCGAACAGGTTGGTATCGGTTCAGGACCAGATCACGGAGCTCCAGAACAACGATCATTGCCGGCATGGCCAGAGGTACCTGAACATATGCAACGGCTGGGTGAAGCCATGGGCAGTTCGGGCTACGAGTGGTCACTCTGCGCACGCAGATCCCCAGAACAACTTGCTTCAGTTGGACAAGAACAGGTTCGCAATATCTCCATCTATGACCCTCTTGCAACGTCTTGGAGGTGCGTTCCACGCTACGGCATGCCGCAACTGGGATTCCATTGTCACGCAAGGCATCATGCCTGGTTCGGAGGACCCCGACGGGGACTTCGACCATAGGCGCCAATTCCGAGGCAATCAAGGCGGCAGACTCCACAGCTATTGGGGGGTGTTTGCGCCGTTCGATCACCGGAACGCAACGACCAAGATGCGAGTACACGGACGAGACGCCAAGCACATGCCATTGGCGGTCCTTCATGTCCCGTCGCAAGATCTTGCACGAGAGGATGGACGTATCACAGACAGCGGCATCATGATCGTTGGCCGAACGATACCTTTCCATTTCGTCAAGGAGGTATGGTTTTGCGTCCCGGATCCTCGAGATACACACTCTTTCGCTCTGGTGGAAAGATCTACGATGAACGGTTGGAGAAAGAGCTGGTGTTGGACTACAATGCATCACCGTTGCTTCCTGAGTTCGAGAGATACCGAACGCCAAGCAAGATCATGGAATTGCTTTTCGAGATGCCTCCTGGACCCCACGACACAAGCAAGGAGCAGATCATTCGTGACCTCACGACTGTCCTGGAGTCCCACAGGGAGAACACGGTTCGGCATCACTACATGGACAAAGGAATCAAGTTTGTCATCAAGAATTGGCGACCCGAAGACCTACGCAGAGACGAGGAGGGACGGAGAATGAGGGTATGCCCGGCATGCTACAACATCGTTCCAGCATGTTTCTCCCGATGCACGTCTTGCTGGTCACAGTTCATTTCGAGCGGATATTACCAAGGTTCTCCACAACGGGAGACTCCTACGGAGCTCCCCAGTGACTTCATTGCTCAGACAATGGAAGCCGCAGCAGCCGCAGTGCCTGAGGCGCCCGAAGAGGAGCAGGAAGCCATGGAGATAGAGACCGTTGCGGAACCTGAAGAAATCCCAGAACCATCTGTCATCGCGGAAGACGATCCAGAACAGGAACCTGATGAAGAAATGGACGTCGAGCCTGGAGAGGACTTTGATGACGCAGTTCCAGAAGCAATCGCACAGGAACGTCGTCCCGTCTTCATTACCGGCCAGTCTTTGAACATCGATGCTGAGCTACAACTTGCACGTACCGCCATGCAGCCATCTTACTATTCTGGAAAGCGAAATGCCCATTGCATTGACGCGAACATGACCGCTCTTTCGTACATGGCATACGTGGTATGCAGATCCATCTACAAAGCTTGGTCAGGATTCGCAAAGTGGGCGACTATGCCGTTGTTTCAGATGAGGGAAAGTTTCGCACTTGGCCAACGCTATGATGTGCTTGGAAAGGGGGGATCTTTGGCGGCAGTGGATAGGGAAACGGGTGTGAGCAGGGACGTGACTGATGAGGAGATCATTCGCTTTGCAAAGGAACCTGAGAACCTCAAACAGTATGATCCCAACGGGACTTACACTTTGAAGCGCTTCCGGACGAACCAGATGCTTTCTTTACTTGTACGGGGAGCCAACATGATGGGAATTGGCAGGGACAACTTCAACCCTACTACTTACTTGAAGAGCGACAGGGATGAAGATGTAAAGGCTATGCACTTTTGTTGCCTGAACGTCCTGTGCGAGGTGATCCCAATGGTGACGGGACACCAACAATTCTCGGTGCTACGACCAACGCCAACTGGACCAGTGGACTTCTTGTACATCGACCCCGTCGGTATTCTGCTGACTCATTCTGATCAGTCAGTCCAGACCATCGCCTTGCTGGTGGACCACAGTGTGCAGATGCCTGCGCATTTCATGGACAGATTGAACAGATCCAAGACTGAGAGACAGCAAAACCCGACGACAAGGCGTACGGAAGCCCTACACCACATTTCGGCCGCTGACTATCTTCCTCCAGGTGGTACTTCCATCCTGGACACGCCTGTCACTACGGAGGAACGTGAAAGCGCTTCTTCATCCAAGGGACCTTCAAAAGGGCGTGGAAGAACCGGAGGCGAGCAACAGGGTGGCTGGAACACCAATTCCTACCACGACTACATCGCCGCCAAAGGC
>CAJNDT010000055.1:246922-324889 GCA_905221615.1 Symbiodinium sp. CCMP2592 | reverse complement strand
CATTCTCGGAATCGGACAAGGACAAGAACCTTGTGATGGACGGAATTCCATTCACCGGTGGAAACTTCTTCACTGGCCGCAGTTCAATGCCAATCGTGGCGGATGCAATGCCCGAGCACCACGTGCCAGGTATTAGCAGTCCAGCGCTTGCGCGTTCCACGCCTAGTGCAGCCGCGTTGTTTGGCATACCAAGCGGATTTCATGGGAAAAGTGATGCGGCAGCCGTGCGTGATCGACAGCTACGCGAACTCTTGGGAGATCGCGGGATGTTGGGATCGAAGTCCACAGCATCGGCCAGCTCCTCAAGACCTGTTGGCATCGACGGTGTCACCGCATCTACTAAGGGCAACGACCTCATTGGTCCCCCTGTCACCTTTGACGATTCCATCCATGAGGCAAGGAGGCGTCAGATCGAGAAAGAGATCGCGGAACAGTACGAGGAGAAGATTGCTGATCTGCGTAGTGAAGTACTCAAGGCTCAGAAAGCCGAACAACGTCTCAGAGCTGATCGTGATGAGTGGAGATTATTCGCTGAAACGATTCAAGAAAACAATGGAGACGATGGCGGTGGTGAAGCTGGCGACGAGAACGGAGAGGAAGAGCATGATGAAGGTACCGGCACGGGGTATGATCCTCCAGATCCGCCTGACGACGATGATGACAAGAAGAAAGGTGGAGGGGGCAAACCCGAATCGGATCCCGGCTCGCATGCGCGTGATCCTGATGGAGATGCGGATCCTGAAGTTACAGAGGTGAGAATTTCCAGGAGGGAAGCCGACAAAGTGACCGTTCCTCCATGGCCTACTCTCACTCATCTCAACAACTGGCGATCTGTGTGCACGGCAAATGTCTGAGGGGCATCAGCCGACCCACATCATGAGGACTGGATGTTATGGCTGGCACCAGCGTTCAACCCATTCCCTGATGTCGAAGCATTGAATGATTCAGGACACAAGAAGTTCAAGAGCATCGACGTCAAGTTGGGGATCGCCATGGTAGCAATGCTACGTGCCGGTGGTGACAAGTCAGCTGACCTGTACCTCGAGGTGAACCGGAAGGCCAACGATTACATCAGCAGGCCTGACGTGAAGATCATCAAAGGACGACAAGTCATTGCGATGATGTACGAAAGTTTTCGAACGCATGATCGTCTTGACATGATCATCACTCTTGAGTATTTGTTGAAGCTCCAGTACCAAGGCGACAACAAGCTTCATACGTTCAAGCAGACGTGGTTGGAAGTTCTGGGACGGATGAGACCAGAGGACATTCCATCCAAAACAGCTCTCCGTGATTGCTTGTACAGCAAGATCAAGGACTCGCCCGCAATGAAAATGGACTTGGGCATGCACTATGAGCACCTGCCCTACAACCATGAAGATCGATCGTACGACAACCTGATGAAGATCATTGATCGTACCATCATGCGGAAACGAGAACAGTCAAATCTCACTCAGACTCAAATTGGCTTGCGTCAGATGCTTGAGGGCAAGGATTTGCTTGCTGCACCGGCCAAGGTACCCGAGAAACCTACGCCTACCGCAGCTCCATCCGCAAAGGTCAAGGCTTCGCCGACCAAGCCGGACAAAGCAACACCTGTACTACCTCAAAGCAAAGCGAAGAGTCATGCGAAGACCAAGCCGAAGCCCAAGAAGAAGACGAGGAGTGGGTCAGCGGACAACAGAGGTGACAAAAGCAAGAAGCAAATCCGCTGCAAGTTCCATTTCACAGATGCAGGGTGTCGAAATGGCGATAAGTGTCCATTCAGTCACTCAAAGAAGACTCCAGAACGACCCTTCACGCCGAGGACGAGAACTCCAAGTCCATCTGGAGGAGGAGGAAACAGGATTTGCTACTCGTTCAAGAACACAGGCTCGTGCTCAAGAGAGAATTGTCCTTTCAAGCATGAGGCAGCAGCTACCCCAGCTCCGGAACCAAAGGCAAAAGCTAAGGCCAAATCCGAAGCGAAGGCAGCTCCAGCGAAGCCGAATGCCAAGGCCAAGGCACTTCCTGCAGCACCCGCCATCAGATTGTGTCGAAGGTGGAATCCATCAGCTCCGGCTATATGGAAGCGATCTTCAAAACAAGACGAGGAGGAGTCAGATTGTCCATCCGTTGACAGCGACGCTGATTCGGATTGTTCAACAGATGACGAATCCTCGGGAACGACTACGTCGACCCGAAAAGTGACAAAGCGCAATGTGACATTTGCCAATGACGTGAAGTTCTTTTCTTCGTGTCCTAGACGATCGAAGAAAGATAAAGAGCGGAAGGTGAAGCACGTCGACATGGAAGCGTTTGTCAATGATGAGGATCGCGCTGTGAGCTTGGAATTCGCCAAGCACAAAGCGAGGTTGAGGGCACAGATCATGAGAGATATGGTTGACGACGATGATGATCAATGCGGAGATCGAGTTTCATTCGTACGAATCCCAGGAACGTCTCGAGTGGAAGAAGTTTCGTTCTATGACGGTGAGGATTCCATCGTTGAGCGCGAACTCGATGCTGCACACAGCAAACGGATCATCAATCAAGGCTTATTCAAATGCATGGTTCAACCAGTCATCCTCAAGAAGAAGATCAAGTTTCTCATGGACACTGGGTGTGGTCACGACCTCATATCTCAGAAGAAGATCGAGAAGAACAGTCTCGAAACACTCGTGACTCCAGAGCCCATATCATTTCAGACAGCCAATGGAATCACCGATACCGATCTCGTGTCGAATTTCCAGACTGAGTCGTTCGAGGAACCGATCAACGCTTATGTGTTGGACGACACGCCGTCGGTGCTTTCCATAGGCAAGAGATGTATGAACTTCAACTACGGGTTTGTGTGGCCTCCCGGAAGGGAACCATTCATGATCAACCCGCAGGGCAAGAGAATATCTCTGTTCGTGAACGGTGACATCCCGTACGTTCGTGCCGGGAGTTCCAAGTCATTGGTTCATGATGATCCGGAGGCCAAAGCCATCACCGAAATCTTCAAGGGTGCGTTGACAGCAGGCAATGTTGACGTCAGCGTCGCAGCTGCCGCTGAAGCTGCACCGAGCGAGATCGAAGCAGAAGAAGAAGGTGATGATCATGAACGACCTCCTGATCCTGAACCCCAAGAACCTCCTATAGAAGAAGTACCAGAGTCCGAGGCCGGACGTCCTCCGGACGACGACGAAGGAAAAGGAGTGGGTGAAATTCCATTGGATGGTGATGATGAGGTGATCATTGATGTGGAAGGCGACGGTGCGCCGAGCCGCAAGGCCAGAGTCGGAACACTGAAAGCCGAAGCAAAGACATTGGCACATCTGTGTACTCATCGCTACCGCAATCCATATTGCGAATCGTGCATACGCGCGAAGATGAAGCACTTGCGAACACAACGAGGTGCATTTCAACGTGTGATCAAACACTGGGGAGATCTTGTGACGTTCGACTTTCTTGACATGCGCAAGGCCGCCGAAGCAGGTATTGGACTCGATGACGGAGCACGTGAAGTTTTAGTCATCAGGGACATCGCCACCAAAATGATTGCAGCGATTCCCACGGCTTCAAGGAGCACTGACGAAGTCGTCATGGCCATCAGACGCCTCATGGGGAGACGCAAGATTCATATGGCGTACAGCGATGAAGCACCAGAGTTCGATTCAGCTATGGCACAGTTGAAGATCGTGATTGATCACTCCCTTCCAGGGAAACCCAGTAACAATTCACTCGCTGAACGATCAAATCAAGAAGTGATCAACACAGTTGCAGCATCCATGCTACACGCCGGATTACCCGCTCAATACTGGTCCTTTGCGCTTAATTGCGTGATGCAGAACCTCAACGTTGAGGATGTGGAAGGTGACGGTGATTCAGCATGGAAGCGAATGACTGGAAAGGACTTCGAAGGAAAAGCCATACCCTTTGGCGCCAAAGTCTTCTTCAAGCCGACGGACACAAGGCCGAAGACATACGGCAACAAGTTCGATCCAAAGGGGATTCCAGGCATTTTCGCCGGATACATCATCACTGCTGGTCAAGGATGGTCCAAGAAGTATCGTGTTTGGGATATGAAGGAATTTGCCAACGCGAACTTGTCGATGGACGCATCTGTTCCCAGGAAGTTGATGAGACCGTACGAGACAGAAGTTATCTACTTCCCAGAGGAGATAACGTTTCCCCTGAAAGCCGAGTACGAAAGGATGAACTCAACCATTGAAGGACTCAGGGACAACGTCGACCTCGCTGGCAAGGAGATAAAAGACGTCGATGACGGTGGCGACGGTCCGCCTGGAGGAGATGGTGACGACGGGGATGACGATGATCCAAGCGGACTTCTTCCTCCACCGGATCCCGGAGAAGATCCTGACTTACAGGACATAGATCCATCTGACATTGAGGCGGAGCCGATCGGCGAAGTCTTCAAGTCAGCAGAGCATGAAGCTATTGATGCCATAGGAGACAAAAGACTCGAAGAACTAGATGAAGAGCTAGGTCTACGTGCAGCACCGCCTCCTTCTGAACCAAAGGTCACTGGGAAAGATCGACGATCGCCCCGCGAAGTCGGTCCAACCGGTAGACTCATCCCCGAAGGAGACATCGAAGAACCTGGAGAGATTATCAAGATCTTGAAAGAAAAGAAGTTGGCTCCCGAGGAGATTGAACATTGGAGTACGGGGAAGAAAGGAGACGGCATTGTATATCTTACCGATGACGGTGAAGCTTGCAAGATCGACAAAAGGGGAGTTCCGTACAAGATCCGAAGTGATGGTCGACGAACTCTTCCTACACGGCGACCTATCCATTCTTATTCTCCGGAAGCATGGAAGAAGATGAGCGAAGCGGAGAAGAAGGCAGCATACAAGAAAGAAAAGCGAGACAAAGCTCGAGTTGCCAAGAAAGACCGGAAGAAGGCTGTGATAGGAAAGAAGATAGTCACAAAGGCTTTGGACAACATGATCTTTCCCAAGATTGTTCCGTGTGAAGAAATTGATCTGCAACTCAACGTGACCGTTGACGATGACGATGGTTGGTCATGGGCGCAGTCCTATGTGGATCAATATACACAAGAACAATTCTTGGCAGATGTCGTGCCGGCAGTTCCGGCGCATATGGTCATGGATGATAATTGGATTCCTTCTATGCCGTGTACGACTTCTCACAGAAACGTACATCGGGAAAAGAATCATGCAGGAGGATCGTGCTTCAATGCCATGGTCACTCGACCCGTCACACGCAAAGAGATGATCAACAATCCCAAGGCCATGGAAGCTTTCATGAAAGAATGGAAGGGATTGTGGGACCAAGAAGTGTTTGACTTCTCAACTACGCGTGAATATGACGACGTCGTCGCTGAGGCAAAGAAGAAAGGTGAGAAAGTACATATGGCGCGAGTACATGGACTGATATACGAGAAGAACTATCAGCTCAAAGAGGACGATCCTGCCAGGAAGTTCAAGGGGCGAGGTGTACTACTCGGTGATCAGGTCAAAGACCAGAATATGGAAGCCGCATTGTTTCAGGATTTGGGGAATTCCCCGGCTACGTTTGACGCCTCACGATGGGCAGATTATTACGGATGTCTTCCTGGCAACGATGTCCAGATGGCGGATGCTATCCAAGCATACATTCAGGCTAGATTGTCGGGCACTCCGTGTTGGGTTGAACTGCCTGATGAAGCCTGGCATCCATCTGCGAAACGGCACAAATTCCGTAGGCCGGTATGTCGCCTGATCAAAGCTCTATATGGACATCCTGACGCAGGAACCATGTGGGAACAACATTGCCACACCGCGGTACAGAAAGTAGGGTTCAAGCCGATTGGGGATGAATGGCCATCATTGTATTTCCACCCGCAAATGAAGCTCTTACTTGTCATCTACGTGGATGATCTCAAGATGGCAGGACCCAAAGAGAATCTACCCAAGGGTTGGGATATGCTGCGCCAAGAACTTCGATTGGAAGAAGAAACGCCGCTGGGCTTGTATCTGGGTTGTCGCATCTCCAAGGGCGAGGCAACGTTGCATGACAAAACGAAGGTGCAGACCGTTACCTACGACATGGAGACGTACCTGGACATGACAGTCAAGAAGTACTGTGACGTGACTGGGTTCGATCCGACAAAATTCAAGACGGTACCATCGCCGAGTCCGGCTGAGGAGACTAAGAATCACCCAGCTCGCGCTCCGGCACAGTCAGGTAAAAGCCATCGATGCACGTGGTGTGGACACACCATGCCTGTTGATAAGGATGGTCGGCTCGTTCCGCCTCCACCTATTCCCAAGGCGCCCGAGGAAGAGGAAATCAACGAGGCCAATCGCGGCGCACTTGCTCCGCAGGCAGCCAGCATTCTCATGAAGTTGCTTTATGCCGCGCGCATTTGCCGCTTCGATCTTCTGCGAAGTATCAACAATCTCGCACGCAAGATCACGAAATGGACCAAGAAGGAGGATGCTCTTCTTCATCATCTCATGGCCTATGTGCACCAGTCCAAACATCACATGATGATTGGATGGGTCGGGAACTCCTTGGAGGACTCGTCCATCGGGCTGTTTGCAGATGCGGACTATGCAGGTTGTGGAGAAAGTTTGAAATCTACCTCCGGTGCTCACTTGCACATTCAAGGTTCTCACACAAGATTTCCCTTGGCGGGACTTAGCAAAAGGCAGGGGTGCTTGAGTCATTCCACACCTGAGGCCGAGATTGTCGCGGCCGACTTTGCCATGTCACGTCTTGGATTGCCTGCTATCACGTTGTGGCAGCAGCTTGGGGGGCAAGACCCCAACTTCGTCTTCTACGACGACAACCAGACCATGATCGGGGTGATTCGCACGGGCAAGAATCCGACTATGCGTCACTTGGAACGTACCCACGGCATCTGCATTGGATGGATGCATTCTATCTTTCAGGAAGGTTACGTTTCTCTTGCCTACGAGGTCACTGCCAAGATGTCCGCGGACATACACACCAAGTCGTTCAAGGATTCCGTGTCCTGGACACATGCGTGTCAGCTCATCAACATCTTTCCGCCGGATCTCATTGGCTCCCAAGAGATTATGGATCTGATGCGACCTACTCATTCCCAAAGTACGGATGAGAAGGGTCAGCAGCACTACTCGTTCAAGAGCGAGGTGCCTTGTTTTCCTTACACGCAGACGCCGATCCTCCCTCAGGTGTTGTATCGCGCCGGATTGTCGAGTAAGGAAGGCTTGCAAGAGCATGACAGTGTGGACCCCATCTTGGTTGTCAAGTTCCCGCGCATGTTGCGGGGGCCGCCTTCTGCGTTGCCGCCTGGTCGTTACCTTCGGTCGACTTGGATTCTTCGTGAAGGGCAGTGGCACCAGATGGAGGATCGTGCTGCTATCCTTGACACACCGGGCAAGTTCGACCGCTACGTGGAACGTGCTGTGTTTCAGTACCATCCCGTGCGTGGGCATTTGCGCCCCGCTGCCATTGCGGACGTCCTTGCGCCGCCGTTTTTGCCTATTCCTGAACCGCCTCTAGGCCAGTCTTATGTGCGCGCCCTGCCCGCCAAATGGCGAGCGGTGGTTGTCACACTGGCGCGTGCCATCCATGGGGGGTACCAGGGCTTTACATTGCACCAGGGATTTTGTTTCAACGGCCAATCCAAGAGTCAAGCCTCTCAATTTGGTTATGACCAATGGTCGTCGGTGTACGAAGATGTATGGCATGATGCGGCGGAACAGAAAAAGGAATATCAAGGATATGATGGAGCAATTGTGCCTCACGTGGTCAATTTCGCCGAAAACAAGCCCAAGGAGGGTCTGGTGATCCAATTCCTCGACCACGATGGAAGGTTGGTCCATGCTTACAAGAATCCTTACAGCCGGTGGAAGTACCGTATCACTATCAAAGATGCTCCAAAGGCAGTGACGGTATGGACATTGATAGGAGTCGATGAGGAGAACTGGTGGAACGAGTATGCTCCAGGCAAGGATGCATCGCCCAGCATGCTCCCGATTCTCACTACGACCCTGGGCTGCAAGTAAATGTTCTGAGTATGGGGCGAGAAGTTGACGACGCCATGTGCGCCTACATCTTTGATGCGGTGCAAGCGAGGAAAGACAACCCTAACTCCGTAATCTTCATTGGTGCAGGGGTGTTGGGCAAGAATTCGTGGCTGAGTCGGAAAATCGCTGACAACCCCGAAAAGGGCAAATTGCGGACAGACTACCCATGGGGGGAGGTCGTCCAAAGAATTGCGCGCAGAGCGGCGTCATGGGGGTTCCAAATCATCATCGAAGTGCCTCCTCGAGTACCAGTCCAGGAAACCAAGCAGTATAGGGGACTTCAGGAAGATGCCATGTGGAAGAGCATCAAGATCCAAGGATGCACTCACGGGCAACGTTATATCTTTCGAGATCCTGTGTCTCCTGGAACCGCCGTTGAGCTCGGCTACTGCAAGGATGAATGGGAGTACATTGCCGCAAACGTCGCGCTGCATCCTAAGTCGTCTGATGTGTGCTCGTCCAAACATTTGCACATGACTGATTCGGACGCTAAGGATCGATCTGATAAATGCGAGTTGACTAGCCAAATCTCCAGAAGATTGCTTAAAGCCTTGAAATTTCAGGCAACTGGCGATGGGAGGTTGGTAGCCATGCCGTCGAAGGCTGGTGGACGGAAGCCAGACCGCATGATTGTTGACCTTTGTGGCTTGGGTAACGGCTACGCCGTACCTAAGTCCACTAAAGGTTGCTCTCGCATAACTTGCAAAGAGCTGATTAGCTCCAAAGCCGATGAGGACAGCCTTATCGGTACAATGAAGGATGCGTGCCGGAACGACCTGCGCACACCTGTGCTGTTTGTGGCATCGCTTTTGCGATCAGGTGCTGGTCCTGGAAGTAGTGAAGGGGCTTGCGTGGGGGGTGAAAAACGTTCTGGTGGGAAGTACAAGGTTTTCAGAAGTGTCTTGAAATCTCTCAAACGCCTGCTGAAGAAGTGTGCGGAATTTTCCGACGTCTATTTTTCGCTTGACATGCCTTCTTCATGTTCATGTTGGTCTTGGCCAGAGTTGCATGCTCTTGTTTCAAGTGGCAAGGTGACGAAGGTTAAGGTTGATGATCATGTTGGTGCTGCTGGCGATGGTGGTGGACGCAGGATCATGTTCTCTAACATGCCTGAAGCGGACCGTTTGGTGATGAGACTGAATGATTGCTTGGACCATGATTCGAAGAGCAGTTTGTTGCAGCGCATTGATGTTTCATGGCGGTCAATTGCGAGGAATGTTCGCAGCCTTGTTCGAGCTCATGTCAGTGTCAGTCATGTTGCACATGAATCTGAGGACATTGCATGGCAGCAACATCAGTGTGTAGACGCTGATGAAGGGGCTATTAGACAGCCCCAACTAAGGAACAACTAAGGTCTGACCAGACGGATCGGGGAAGGGTGCCTCTTACGGAGAACCCGGAACCGTGAAGTCGAGTAGGGTGTAGGGACTTCCCTCCTACGGAGGAAGGACCGAAACCCGAGCCATGGCTGAAAGCTACAATGCCTACGAGCTGGCCTTCGATGGAGTGGACCACGAGGAAGTTTTCCCGTCTGGTGGGATGATGCGAACGTTTCTGAAGTTCCACAAGTTCCTGGAGATGTATTCTGGGGATGCGTCGCAGAGCGTCTCGCTCCCGCCGAAGATTACGAAAGACAAAGTGGTCGACAATGATCTCATTCGCACATGGGCAGCTTTCAAAGCACCTCCGTTGGTCTTGCTGTTCACGTGTGCAAATCTGTCGTCAGGTGGAGATCTTTCCATTCGAGTCCGAGAAATCCTCAAAGCCTGCTTGCTTGCTGCTCCTGAGGAGTACATGGACAAACCCTATGGGGAGATACTCGCCATGGTCACTAAGTTTGGTGGAGGTCTCAAACACATTGTTGCTGACCACGAGGGAAAGTACAATGCCATCACCAGGTTCATGGTGGATGAGGAAGTGATCCGCGATGATGCAAAGTTGGCTGTGGTTGAACTGGAACAAGAACGAAAGCAAGTTCGGTTCGACTTGAACACTGCAACAAGGAACATCGTCACTGCGGACGGCTACTACAACCTCGCTGTTCTCATCAACTCCGTGGAGACGCCCTACCAGACTGTGACAGACACGAGAATCCAACAATGGTATACGGTGAATCAGGACTACTACCACAAGTTGCCAATGTCGGGTAGAGCACCTGACCAATCAGACCTGTTGGCGGAGCCTACGTTATGTAGGGTGTGCAAGCTGATGTACATGTTCGCGAAACACACTGGATATGGACTACGGACCTACAACCAGGAATGTGCTGCGAACAACGATGGCGCCACGCCACTCAACGTTCACCAGCTGGCCATGATGATGCGCACAATGCCTCAAGGCATGGGACACCCGCTCGCCTTTGCGATGAACTCGCTCCAGGCGTTCAGTGTCTGTCTCCACGTGCTTCATTCCTACGTATCATGGGTTGATCCAGACACTGGACACCCGCATTACAGATGGTCAAATGATGTGCTCCCTGATTCCGACTACGCTATGGATACTGTATGTGCAGATCAAGACAGGAACGGACTACACCACGTTTTCCTCAAGCACCACGTGGATGCTGTATGTGCAGATCAAGACAGGAACGGTTTCCAATTGCCGGATGCGTTCCGTAGCTACACCTGGAATCAATGCGGAGTTGAATCTGGATATGTGGTCGACTGCTCTACCAAACGCGCCACGTTGAGCATATGGGAAGCAGAATTCCAACAGATGGAGGCACCAAGACCGCTTCTACAAGATGATGGCCTATTTCCGCCCAATCTTCAACGGCATCCTAGCTGGGTGTATTCAACGGGGAGGGTGGCGATGCCTACGGCAAGCAACCTCGAACCGGAAGGAATCGTGCATCCTGAGCATGGAAGAACGCCGGGACAACCACAAGGATCTGCTACCGAGCCTCGAGCCACTCCTAGCCACGGACCAAAGAGGGCAAGGACGGACGAGGCAACGGCATCGGCGTCATCATCTTCTGCGGCACCTCCTCCACAACCACCGACTTCGCAACCGGAAGAGGAACCATCGCAACCGACATGGGAGGAAGCTCCAATCCCCGCTGGCGCTCAGGAAAGTTGGTACCATTACGTCAACATTGATGAAAAGGGCTGTCGCTCAAGCTTGCTGGCGACGACCCGTGATCAAGACGAGTACCCACCTACCATTGATGAGACGCCAAAGTTCGTGGCCAACCACGACGTGGGGACCACACCAATTCAGCATTACGTCAGAAGACTGGTGACCTATTTGGCAAGGATTCGTTCCGTTTCTCAGAGTGACGACAAAGGTCTCAACCTGAAGGTCTACGTGAAGCTGAGCACGAAGATGTGGTTACGGATGTACTCGCGGCTATACCATGCGTTGGCATTGGTGTCGTGCGTGCATCTTCCTTCTCCTCCAATGCTTACCTCGGCTGTGTGATCGAGGCAGACGGCGATCTTGTCGACAACGATGAAATTCCGGCAGAAGCAAGGATCAATACCATGAACACGCTGAACGGATTTCGCAATAGTTTGGGTATGGGTGGCAAGCCTGATGCCGCGACTATGCGCTCTCAATGCACGATCCTCGTCCAAGACTTTGACATGGTCGCAAGGACCAGAGGGTCATCGCATACAGTGAGGGAGAATCTCGTCATGCATGGATGGAGTGAGATCTACATTGTGAGCCCGTCGATCACCGCAGGTGCCAACTACAACTTCCAAGTCACGAAAGGGATCGTTGGAATCTGTGAATGAGACATTGGATGGCTTGACTGAAGAGCAGCTTGCAACCGTCACACTGCACTACCATCTGTCTCTCCAAGCGATCCTCATCGAGAACATTTCATTTCCGATGAGTGAGGTCGGAGACGGAGCAGCGATTCGTGCTGATTTGCAGCGACAGCTCAAGGCCACGTACGTTGACCCCATCATTGCGGCAGGGAAGCGTACCACGCGCCCTCCAATTGTCAACATCAACCACGACTTACGGTTCGTAGGAGCAGCCAGCAATTACCTTCGACAGAAAGCTTCTATGTTCACTGGTTTCCACGCGCTGGGAATGTACATTGAACTGGAGTTGCGGGCCCGAGCATGTGTGGTGATTCATGGATCTTCGTTTTGGTCAAGAATGTACAGTCAGGCGAAACATGCGTCGTCTGGCGTGCACACTTTGTCAGTCGAGAAGGTACCACCACCGGACAATCGGGTCAGGTTCAAATTGGGCCTAGCTATCTATGAGAAGCAGCTGTTTTGCGAGAAGATGGTATCTACGTGCTTTGTTGAGGCATCGAAAGTTCGCTCATGGGACGAGACAGTCAGAACCGACTTAGTCGCTCACCCGTCGCTTGTCGAGATTTGGGAGGACAAGAGTGAAGTCAAGACGACCACCAAGATCTCGCAGACATGGTTTACGGGGGAACAGCAGCAACAGATCAGGTCGGGTGCCCAGGGTGACACGGTCGCTGAGTCGTCCACAGTCACCTGGCAGGATTTTGACATCGCCATGACCGTTCCCGAGGCCTACTACGACAACCGGCACTACTGGTTCAGGATCGACACCTATGCGACCCCGAACACTGGTTATGTCAAAGGGAGAACGTTCTATTGCCAAGGATGTGAAGGAATGAAGTTGGCTGAGTGCTACGCACAAGCCTTCTTCAAACCCACCGGAAACGGGTATCCTGGGCACTGCATTGGGTGCGCGCATACTTCAGCTTTGAAGATGCAGCATCAAATCAGCTCCTTCAATGACTTGATCGCGTCCCAGAAGTACACCTTGGCTTGCGCAAAGCACCTTTATGACCTGAGGCTTCAATTCGTGGATCCTCGTGTGGACATCAAGGAATTCCTCAAAGTTTGTGCAGAGATGGTCTATGAAGACATCGGCAAGACGGTTTCTCACTATGGTGGTCTCCGAATCACAGCCAGTCAGGCCATCGAGTACGCGGCATGGGGAAAGGCCAAACAGTTGGCGTGGGACAGAGGATACGACTCCGAAGGCAAGACATGCTACATCTGCTACTACGACGCCGGGAACTGCGCTTATGCTGGTTTCATGAGGATGCTTTTGACTCCAGAGGAGCGCCAAGAATGCTACCGAGGGTCAGTTTTGCCCAAGGAAGAGCTCCTGGGTGACACATTGGAGCTGGCACTCGGGCTTCTTACGATTGCCATGAGACACCCAAGTCATTTTCCGAATTGGGGTGGCCTTGAGGGAGCAAATGCGTGTGCAAGAGGAATCGAAAGGTCATTCTTCCGCTACGCGTCGGCCGAAGCCATCGAGCTGATCACGGTTGACTCCCCGCGCAAAAGGACACCGCCCAAGAAGAATGAAGCAGTCGCTGAGATCGTCAACAACATGTCCGCTGACCTCGTGATTGATTTCACAGTGATCGTCGATGGTGATATCTACCCTGTAGAGATTACGAGAACCGACGAGACACAGGCCGCTGACAACGTCACGGACGATCCAGGGTTCTCAGTTGCTCCACCAATACCTGCACAAGATGTGGATGTGGATGCACAACCCGAAGAAGAGCAAAGTGCAGAAGGCCCTGATCCCAGGCACGCAATTCGTGAAGGAGTTGTCACGCAGCTTCAGGACTATGTTGGCGTACTCGCTCAGGGCGAGATGTCAGTCGGAAGCGATCGCATCACATTTTGTGTTGCTTGTGGCAGTGACCTACACACTCTGTCAAATTGCACAGAGAATGCTGCAACCCGGGACCTGGTACTTCGAAGCGTCCAGATCATCAAGGAAAGTCTTCTTCGATATCCACGTCGAGTACCTTCACAAGAGGCTGAACCAATGGACGTTGACACCACAGATCATGTGAGTGTTGCATCCTCGGACCGACGACCCAAGGCCAAAGCCCGACCGCGACGCGGAGGCGAAGCCGTTCGGGGTGATGTGGTCTTGATCCGTTATGAGAACAAACACAATCTCTGCACGGATGTGGAGAAATCGTCGGGGCCTAAATGATGCTTGTGGCGTACCATTGCAGGATTCGGGACCAGAGAATAGCCAGCGAGTGGTGGACATTATTGAGCAGCTTTCGGACCATCGCGACCGACGCCTACCCCAACGGGGAGACCGTCCTAGCTATGTGTACGACGAGAACACCAACAGCTACACCAATCCAGGCTATGAATCCATCGGCGGCGGAAGGCCAATCCGATGCGGAATTCTCGACCTGATCCCAACCAAGGGTGCAAGCTTCATCAACAATCGGTGGGACATCGTGAACGAAGTTGTCCTTCGCAACATCACCCGTCAGCGCAGGTTGAATGCGGATTGGGCGCTATCATGCATCCAGTCTGACTTGCGCCACAGAATCGCCAGGCGCCCAGGCTCGGAATGGCTTGACAACCGGTGCCAGGTGGCATTCAACAGTGTCATCAAATGTGATGAAGGAGGGTGGGTGCTGATCGAAGACTTGGTGAGGCATGAGCCACTATGGACCCATGAAAGCAGACGCATCACCGAAGGGGTCTCAAGGACCGATGACCAACAGAAGAAGAGAGTGTACAATGAAAGACTTCAGCTATTGTTCCAGGGGAACATGATTGCAGCCACGAAACGCAACAAGGCCAAGATTCGGTTGCAGTTCCTGGGTGTGAGAGTGAAGGACCCCGGCACGGAAGTTCTTGGGTCAGCAGGTTCGAACATGTTGGTATCAGTTCGGGACCAGATTGCAGAGATCCAGAGCAACGACCATTGCCGACATGGCCAGAGGTACCTGAACCAATGCAACGGCTGGGTGAAGCCATGGGCAGTTCGGGCTACGAGTGGTCACTCTGCGCATTCAGATCCCCAGAATAACTTGCTTCAGTTGGACAAGAACAGGTTTGCAATATCTCCATCTATGACCCTCTTGCAACGTCTTGGAGGTGCATTCCACGCTACGGCATGCCGCAACTTGGATTCCATTGTCACGCAAGGCATCATGCCTGGTTCGGAGGACCCCGACGGGGACTTTGACCATCGGCGCCAATTCCGAGGCAACCAAGGCGGCAGACTCCACAGCTATTGGGGGGTGTTTGCGCCGTTCGATCACCGGAACGCAACGACCAAGATGCGAGTACACGGACGAGACGCCAAGCACATGCCATTGGCGGTCCTTCATGTCCCATCGCAAGATCTTGCACGAGAGGATGGACGTATCACAGACAGCGGCATCATGATCGTTGGTCGAACGATACCTTTCCATTTCGTCAAGGAGGTATGGTTTTGCGTCCCTGATCCTCGAGATACACACTCTTTCGCTCTGGTGGAAAAGATCTACGATGAAAGGTTGGAGAAAGAGCTGGTGTTGGACTACAATGCATCACCGTTGCTTCCCGAGTTCGAGAGATACCGAACGCCAAGCAAGATCATGGAATTGCTTTGCGAGATGCCTCCTGGACCCCACGACACAAGCAAGGAGCAGATCATTCGTGACCTCACGACTGTCCTGGAGTCCCACAGGGAGAACACGGTTCGGCATCACTACATGGACAAGGGAATCAAGTTTGTCATCAAGAATTGGCGACCCGAAGACCTACGCAGAGACGAGGATGGAAGGAGAATGAGGGTATGCCCGGCATGCTACAACATTGTTCCAGCATGTTTCTCCCGATGCACGTCTTGCTGGTCACAGTTCATTTCAAGCGGATATTATCAAGGTTCTCCACAACGGGATACTCCTACGGAGATCCCCAGTGACTTCATTGCTCAGACAATGGAAGCCGCAGCAGCCGCAGTGCCTGAGGCGCCCGAAGAGGAGCAGGAAGCCATGGAGGTAGAGACCGTTGCGGAACCTGAAGAAATCCCAGAACCATCTGTCGTTGCGGAAGACGATCCAGAACAGGAACCTGATGAAGAAATGGACGTTGAGCCTGAAGAGGACTTCGATGACGCAGTTCCGGAAGCAATCGCACAGGAACGTCGTCCCGTCTTCCTTACCGGCCAGTCTTTGAACATCGATCCTGAACTACAACTTGCACGTACCGCCATGCAGCCATCCTACTATTCTGGAAAGCGAAATGCTCATTGCATCGATGCGAACATGACCGCTCTGTCGTACATGGCATACGTGGTATGCCGATCCATCTACAAAGCTTGGTCAGGATTCGCAAAGTGGGCGACTATGCCGTTGTTTCAGATGAGGGAAAGTTTCGCGCTTGGCCAACGCTATGATGTGCTTGGAAAGTGGGGATCTTTGGCAGCAGTGGACAAGGAAACAGGTGTCAGCAGGGATGTGACTGATGAGGAGATCATTCGCTTCGCGAAAGAACCTGAGAACCTCAAACAGTATGATCCCAACGGGATTTACACCTTGAAACGCTTCCGCACGAACCAGATGCTTTCTTTACTTGTACGGGGAGCCAACATGATGGGAATTGGCAGGGACAACTTCAGCCCTACTACTTACTTGAAGAGCGACAGGGATGAAGATGTCAAGGCAATGCACTTTTGTTGCCTGAACGTCCTATGCGAGGTGATCCCAATGGTGACGGGACACCAACAATTCTCGGTGCTACGACCAACGCCAACTGGACCAGTGGACTTCTTGTACATCGACCCTGTCGGCATTCTGCTAACTCATTCTGATCAGTCAGTCCAGACCATCGCCTTGCTAGTGGATCACAGCATCCAAATGCCTGCGCACTTCATGGACAGATTGAACAGATCCAAGAATGAGAGACAGCAAAACCCGACGACAAGGCGTACAGAGGCCCTACACCACATTTCGGCCGCTGATTATCTTCCTCCAGGTGGTACTTCCATCCTGGACACGCCTGTCACTACGGAGGAACGTGAAAGCGCTTCTTCATCCAAGGGACCTTCAAAAGGGCGTGGAAGAACCGGAGGCGAGCAACATGGTGGCTGGAACACCAATTCCTACCACGACTACATCGCCGCCAAAGGCCGAAACAAAGGCAAGGACAAGGGAAAGCCAAGGAACCCATATCCAGAGGAGAACCTCCGGCCCTGGGAACGCGATCCTACGTCAACGCGAAGATGGTGGCGAGACAACGCCTGATCTTCCTCGCCTATCAGTTCGTGACCTCTGAGCTTCGCCTGTGGAATGCCATCGCGAATGCTTCTTTCTTCGGTGACGCCTGATTCGTTTGTCATTTCAGGGGATCGTTACTGACGTAGATGAGTGTCACAACGTTTCTAATTGGGATACAAAGCTCTGATTTTCAATGTCAACGTTGCGGCGGAATTTTCTTCTGTCCTATCGTGCCATCTTCCGGGTGAGCAGCGTCGGAGACGCAACTCATGGGGGGTGCGAACGGACTGCGATGCCTTGTCAAGTTCTAAGGTGTCACTATAAGAGCTGTGAGCAAGACCGTGTAAAGTGCAAGAGAAGGGGGCACGCTACGCGTCCCTCGACTCTAAGGGGGCATGCTACGCATCCCTCGTCTTTACCTTTCTATGTGACCGCCAACGCAACGTTTGGCTCAAGTCAATGCCCATAGCTAAGTGCTATATGTGTCTTCTATCCTGAGCAATCAGAGCTATCCCGTTGCACAGACGAACCGCCGCCGGCAGTGAGTGCAAAAGGAACGGCCGCCGGTTCTGCCTGCATAGGATCGCACGTGTGGAAGTACGAGAGAGAGACAGGGTCCAGTTTGTGGAGAGTGCTAGCCAGCCACACCTACATTCATTACAGCTCTGGTGGGGAGAGCAGCAACCAAGTCGAGATCAATCCCCCACGCATAAGTGGACTGGATACACGTTGTTTGTGCCTCTTGATCGCCCTACTGCTGGCCAGAATGCTGAGCAAGAGACTGAGGATCAACCTTCACAGAATGAACGGCGATTGCACGAATTGATTCATCTCCCTTATAGGGATTGGTGCGAACACTGTGTGAAGTCGAAAGGAAGACAGAGTCATGCAGTGAAGAAGAAGAATGATCGGCAACCTGTGATCCAGATTGATGTCTCGTTCATGTCGACTGAAAACGACCTTCCGAAGCGTATTGTTCTGAATGCCACGGATGTCCAGACTGGATGTATTCAATGGCTGTTGTACTGCCTGTCGTCAAAAGGAAGTGTCGAGAAATATGGAGTTGCCGAATTGAGGAAGTCTGTGTTTGAGATTGGCCGGACGTTTGGGATTGTTCAATATGACAAAGAGGCGCCACTGAAGACAATGGCGCGCGACCTCTGCAAGGTTGTTGGAGGAATGCCCATGAGAGCTGCCCTGACTGGGCACTTTCAGAGCCAAGGAAATGTTGGCAATGCCCAGCGTACGCTATATGGCCAACTGCGAACACTGCTTCCCCAAGTGGAAGAATCCACTGGAGTGAAAGTGAGCTCCGAATCACCACTGTTCCCATGGAGTGTGAAGCATGCACAATGGCTGATTCAATGGCTAATTTAATCGGTACATGATTGGAGCTGATGGCAAGACTGCCCACAGCCGTCGATGGAATCGAGAATACAATGGCTCACTGTGCATGTTCGGTAATTGATTGACGCTAAAGTGCCTGTGAGTGGTAGAGTGCGTGTTCCCCAGGCTGGATCTCAATGGTTCAGCGGAGTGTACCTCGGTAAGGACACTGAGGCAAATGAAGTTGTACTTGGGAATGCCAATGGTGTCTTCAAGGTTAGGACTGTGAAGAGAAGATCTCCTTCTCAACAATGGAATGCAGCGTATGTCAGGAAAATGACTTCAACTCCTTGGCAACCTCGAGGAGATGGAGTTGAGTCGACTGCGTTTGTAATGCCACCTGATCTCGGAGTGAAAGGCCGAGTGAGGCCTCCTCCTGGATTGGAGCGTGTTGAGGAAGAAGCTGAAGGGAATGTTGATCTTGAAGACATGGTGCCACTACAGAGTGGGAGTGTCACTGAGCAGGAGTTGTTGCTTCAAGGTGGCACTGACAGATGCGGCGGAAATGGATCATGAAGCACCTGAGGCGACTGGAGAATCGCTCAGGAAGAGTGCAAGGATTGATCCAGATGTACCGGTGTCTGAGCCTTCAACGAAGCAAATGAGGATCTCTGCCGTACATCACATGATTGCTGGAGTGATTCCTGCTTGTAAGTGGATTGCGTCGATTGTCGGAGTGGATGAAGTTGTTGGAAAGGATGGAACAACAATTGATCAAGACTTGCGACTCTCCGAACCACTGCTGTGGGAGAGTGAGTTTCCGCCTGAGGCAGAAAAGAAAGGCATGGTGAAAGAAATAGATTCCATGCAGAAGTTTGAAGTGTATGATGAAGTGAAGGTTGACGACTGCACTCAGGAGCAGATTGATGGTGCTCTTGACTGTCGTTGGGTCAAGGTATGGAAGAGTGAAGATGAATTGAGGTGTCGAGTGGTTGTGAGAGGTTGTTTCCAGAGTGCGGAGAAGAGTGAAGAAGACAACCTGTTTGCATCCACACCTTCACTGGTTACAATGAGATTGCTTCTCTGCATGGCAATGGCAAGGAACTGGGGCATCACACTGGGTGATGTGAGCACTGCTTTCTTGCGTGCGGCGATGAATGAGGAAGTGTTCATCTGGCCACCAAAGGAATTCTACCCCAATGGGTACCGCCTTTGGCGGTTGAAGAAGGCAATGTATGGATTGCGACAAGCACCGAAATTGTGGCAGGAACACGACTTCGCGGAAGTGATGACTACTCGATTTGGATTCAGGAGATGCAAGAGTGATCCCACTCTACCCTCATGAATCGGGCCGATTGTATGTTGTATGTGCTTGCATATGTCGATGATCCGTTGGTTGTAAGGACTGACGAAATGAGGAATCGTTTATGTCTCAATTGTCGGAGGAAGTGTTGCGGAAAGAGACTGGCCAATTGGTGCCAGGAAGTGAGCACACCTTCCTAGGACGACGACTGCGACACAATGGTGATTCGATTGATGTATGCATGTCACAGAAGTACATTGATGCGATTCTTGACCTGTATGGAAAGCAGAATGCCAAACCTGTGGCAACGACTGGAACGGTTACCGTCAACAAGACGGTTCCGACGAAAGAGTTGAGTCGGGATGTGACTGCACCGACAATGCAAAGTGTCGCGAAATGCACACATCTTTTGCGGTATTTGATTGGCGCGAAAATGTGTGTGCTACGCCTGAGACCGTCGTATCAAGTGGCGGATGGCAATTGTGCTGTGGATATCAATGTCTACCTGGACTCTGACTCGGCTGGATGCTCTAAGACTCGAAAAAGTACGAGCGGTTCCACGGTGAATGTTCTTGGCTGCAATGTTGTGAGCACTGCCAGAACGCAAGGAACACTGGCATTGTCATTTGGTGAAGCTCAGTTGTGTGCGATTGGTCAAGGAGTGTCTGAAGCACTGTTTGTCCGATCAATGCTGTTGGAATCAAAGCTAGCGAAGAAGGTGAATGTGATTGCGCATACCGACAGCACTGCGGGTAAATCAATGGCGACCTGCTTTGGCACGAAAGAAAACGAAACATGTGGAACTGCGGTTCCTGTGTGTCCAGAATCTGGTGCAAATGGGCCTGCTGAGGATGGCTAAGATTGAAGGCACGTGCACGTTGAATCCTGCGGATCTAATGACCAAGTATGTTGCGACTGATGTGTTGCAGCGACTGAAGGCACATATTGCTGTTGTGTCGAATTGGTTTAAGGATCTCGCCACTGATGCTCATGATACTGATGATCATGTGGCTCCGGTGGTGAATGCTCAATGGCCTTCCCCTCCCCGGCCACCACTTTGCTGGGAATGGCCCGCGCACACCCGCCCTGCCAGCCCTCGTGCGCGTCCCGACTGTACCCACTGCGTGCACTGTTTCTCTGGACGCCGTTGGACTGAAGTCCACGCCGAGGGACTGTGTAGGTGAGCTGCGGTGAATGCATTGCATGTTCGGATTGCACATGTCACACTGCTGTTCTGTCTAGTGTAAAGGGAATGCAGCAGCTTCTTGTCATGACTGCATGTGCAATGTTCACTTGTCTTGTCATGGCGGCATGTGCAATGTTTCAATGTTGCCCGAAAACCCCAAAAACCAAAGAAAGAGAGAGTTGAGAGAATGAGAGAATTTTCCCGAAATGCTTTCTCCGATTGTTTTTCCGACATGTCCGATCTCGCCGAATTCCGAAGGGAATCTCGCCGAATGTTTGCGAAATGCTTCCGACTGTTTTCCGGAGTGCTTGCAAGTGAGATTGCATGTACAGAGTGCAATGCAAGGGACTGATTTAGGTCCCAGTGTTGCAGACTGAGGTCAATGTGTTTCCCCGGAAATGTTTTGCTGAATGTTCCTTAGTGACGTCGACTGCCTGTAGTGTAGATTGCTTCCTCCGCTCGCCCGATTGTAGCAGCACTGGCCCCTAAGCCGTCGACTGTGCCAAGGAGTGGAGCTTTCGAGCGAGTGAGAATGGAACCACTGCCGGAGCATCTGTCTGAGGAAATCACTGCCGAGCAACTGGCGATTGATATTGCCTCTCTGAGTGGCCTCACTGAGGCAGAAGTGAGGCACACTGGAGTGCAAAGCAGCGAATGCGGTTCCTTGGGAAGCCCGGCACTTGATGAATGAAGTGCTGGTGCCGCACCGACTGAGCAGGCATGGTCCTGTGAATGCAGAAGTGTCTGCCGCTCTGACTGCGATGGACTGTGGAGTCGGTGTGGAATGAACTCGACAATTGGGTCACCACTGTGGTGGAGAGTGATCGCCAGAGAGTGGCTGAGAGGGCGAATGATCTCGCCGACCGAATGCTTCGTGCCCAGGTGAATCTGGCCGAATCTCTCTACAAGAGAGAATGAGATGATCAAACGTTCCCAATGGTCAGTGTGCTGTTGCCAGGCACGCGGAGCGGAGGAACGACCTGCCTGTCGTTTCGACCACCCGGACCAGCGCTCGAATGGTCCAATGAGTTCGTTGAGAATGCGAATGCACTCTCTCAACATTCAGAATGAGTCGAATGGCGCAAACAACTGGATGATTGCAACAAGTTGGACGCAAATGACAAAGGCCAAGCGACTGTTCCTCACAAAAGGAAACTGGCGTGTGGAATGGCTGGCTCCTCACTACGCGAAGGAGAATGTCACTGATGCCTCGGTGAATGTCTACGACTGGCTTTGCTTGCCACTTTCAATGGCAACGCGACTGTACACCAATGGCGTGCTGGATTTGGCAAAGTTTCCTTGCCACCAGCTGAATGGCAGCTACAATGCCCTCAGCGCACTGAGGAAGACTGTGCAATGGGCAAACCAAGGAGTCTTCGAGGATAGTGAGAATGACCAGTGACCAGCCGATTGCATTTGTGGTGTTCCGCCGCACCAAGAATGCCGCAATGAGACGATGGGTCGCTGGCGGACCGAATGGCAATGCTCGAGTGAAACTGGCGATTTATTTAAATCGCCAACTCACTGACCACATCAGCACCTTCGAGTGGGATGGAAATGGCACTGAGGACTGGAAGTGGACACTGGAGCGATTGTCCCACATGAGTGCTGGGATTGTTCGTGTCCCAATGACTGATCCAATGTGCGTGCGCAAACCCAAACTGCTGCTGTGCCTGAATGAGATCATTGCATGGGGACTGTTCGCTACCCACCGAGGACAAAACCTTGTGGAATGGCGATTGATGGGTCACACGATGATTCCATTGACGCAATGTGTGAATGCCGTGGTGGAACACGACTGCTCTACCTGCTACCTGGGAGGAGACCTATGGGAATGAAGAAGAGTTGAGAGACAGTCCGAGAGACAGCAATGCCTGGAATGCTCCCAAGGGCAAGAATGATCCCGCCTCCTCCTCCGGAGTTGAGCCTTGGCTCAGACTGCGAAGGCTCTGTAGCCTGGCTCTGAGATCGTCCTCCACAAGAATGCGAAGTGCACCATGAAGTGAATGCACCGTGCAGTTGCATAATTTAGGAGTGCCAATGTGACTTCGATTGTTTTGCAAGTGTGAAGTTCCTCCTGAAATGTTGAATGGATTTTTCAGTGGTTGGCTGAGACTGAAGTTCTCGGATTCAGCCGAATGTAGCATTAGCCGACTTTCAATGATCACTTGTACAGTGCAAGCCGGCCTTCGAATGCCGTTTTGTTACGACCCGAATGTCATCCCGAGTCAATCCAACAGTCCGGAATGAGGCCAATGATCCTTCGCTGCTTTGATTGGTGATTGTATTGACTGTTTCTTTTGATCGCTTCGCGAATGCCACCACCAATGCTCGTTTGCTTGCTGTTTGAATGATCTTCGACTGAAGTCAAGATCAAGGGACTGTGTCAAACGACACGAGCCCAACGTGCACCCGAATGTTCCTGATGCATTAGAGAATGCTACGATGCCGTATGGCATTGGCTCAAGACTGGATCAAGGCTTGACTGCACAAAGGAATGTCTGCATCTGTGTGTGACTGGGGAAAGTGATTGATCTTGGGTGTCCCGCTTGGATTGATTTGTTCTGTCGAATTTTTGATTCGCGCTCGCTCGCTCTCTCTCTCTCTCTCTCTTTCTCTCTCTCTCTTTCTCTCTCTCTCTCTTTCTCTCTCTCTCTCTCTCTCTCTCTCTCTCTCTCTCTCTCTCAGCCGTCTCGCCCCTCTCGCCCCTCTCGCCCTTCTCGCCCCTCTCGCCCCTCTCTCCCCTCTGTCCCCTCTCTTCCCTCTCTCCTGCCTCTCTCCCCTCTCACCCAGCTCCCTTCCCTTCCCTTCCTCCTCCTCCTCCTCCTCCTCCTCCTCCCCCTCCCCCTCCCCCTCCCTCCTCCTCCTCCCTCCTCCTCCTCCCTCCTCTTCCCTCCTCCTCCTCCCTCCTCCTCCCTCCTCCTCCCTCCTCCTCCTCCCTCCTCCTCCTCCTCCTCCTCCTCCTCCTCCTCCTCCTCTTCCTCCACATCTAATTCTTCTTGACTTCCCGCCCCCCCCCTCTCTCGTGTTTGGCACCTTGACTGCAAGATTACCCCTCTCGAACCCTTCGCGGAGGGCCGCCATGACGTTTACGGAGCTGCGCTGAGATGCAGGCCGGAAGTGTGGGCGGCAACCACCACCACCACCACCACCACCACCACCACCACCACCACCACCACCACCACCACCACCACCACCACCACCACCACCACCACCACCACCACCACCACCACCACCACCACCGCTGGCGAGGTCGCACCCGGCTCTCTTTATCAATGCTCTCTTTATCAATGGACCAGTTAAACGCTAATCCTATCTTTTGCTTTCGGTCTCTAGCAATACTGTTGAATGGTTTTGTCGAGCCAGAATCTCTACATGTGGTTTTTGCATTCGCAAACTTTGTCGCCCATGAAAAAGAACGAAAGCACAGATGCCTTTGTTTAAGATCCCAAACTTGTTGCCAGGATCACTTCACCAAATGTTTGTTCAGGTTTGTTTTGGAGGCACCATGCGTATCGGTGGAAAGGAAGGCGTTTTTCCTTCGAGATGTCTACATGCGCGTGTTTATTATTTGACCAAGTTTTTGGTCTAAACCGGCGGCTGGAATGCATAAATTTCAATTGTGATTGGTCGGTCCGAAACATATAATTCGTGCACCGTGCTTTCCTTCCCACTTGTTGTTGTGCAGTTACGGTTGTTGTTTTGGCAACAGGTCAAAACCGACCGATGATGAAAGGAACAATTGTGGGCGAACATGTTCATTTTGGGCAGCCAAACGCAGTTCAGATGTGGTCGAAGGTGCATGCGTGGCTTCTTGGAGAGCGTTCCATGTTTCGACAAGTTTCCGGTGCATTTTACACAGACTGGCATGCATACGATGTTCATAGACACATGAACGTACAATTCATCAGTTTGGCATGAAAATGGTGCAACCACGAAGGACATGGAATCATGCAGCCAGTCCACGTCTTGTGCACATTGTTGTTTGAGGCCCAGGATGGTGACTGTTTCATGGCCACTCCCATCGTGATGGTTCATGCAAATCAAGAAACATCCCAGCATCCCGAAAGCATCAACACAGGTTTCGGCAATTTGGCCCCATGGCTCCGATGACATCGGATGTCTTGGGTGGACATGCCAACAAAGATCTCTGCCATTGTGCCGCTTTTGACCCAGGCAGCATCGTGATCACACGCTGTAAACCACGTACCCTATGTGGACAACAAGGCACAAAATTGGCAATTAAAGCCGGGCTTGTAGCATTTAGGTGAGCTTTCCCCACATGGTGATGAGGTTTGATCCACACCGAGCGAACACGCTAAGGATCAGGGCTTCAGGTTGGAGGTTTTCAGCCGTTTTAGCTATCGGCTATCTAAGTTTCCGCGATGTAAGAGCACGTCTCCGGTGGTTGGCCATCGCACATCGCCTCTGTCCCGAGATTGCAGCAGGTCGAAGGCATCGCGTTCAAATATGGCTTGGCACTCAAATAGTGCATGCGTCGTGGCAACATTCTGCCCTTGCATAGTGCGGATTAGTTCCAACCTCTTCATGGGTTTATTGGGTTACAAGGTTGCTTCTTGTGAGCATCCAGCCTCACAGTATCATTGTTACACATGCTCTTGTAAGTATTCAACTCATGGAGTCGCGTTGCCTCTGATTGTTCGCGGCAAAATATGGTCGTGGGGTCGGGTTTAAGACCAAGTGCAGTGGAGGGGGTTTTCGGAATGATACCCGGGAGGGCGGATGTTGTAACCTGGGACCGGTAGTCGTGGTAGCAGACTCGGCATAGCGGCTTTCCTTCTAGGAACCCTTGCTTCCAACCCTGAAAGGTTTTTAGCGGGGTGTAGGGTTCTGTTAAGCGCTCCTTTAAGGCAGCTTTGAAAGGAGTATGATGGGGTTTGGAAGTTTACAGTTCTTTCAAAAGGAACCCTTAAACCCCTGACCCCTTGACCCCCCTTCGGGGCGCCACTCATATTCACACGCTTGAGCTTCTTGGCGACTCTTCTGGCAGTGGACAGTGACCTCAAGCTGTTTCTCTTTTCCATCCCCGGTCGATGCTTTCAAGCCAGCGTAATTTCTCTGCTCAGCTGCCAGCATAAGTGTCCTCGCAAATCGACCTTCGCCTTCTTAGGTGATAGCTTTTGCTAATGTCACTCAGAACAACTTTCCATTCACCTGGCAGTAGTCTGATTGACAACATCAGATCATAATCCTTCGTTGATGCAGAGAACGTATCCGAAAAGTGACGACATGTGCAAGCCCAACAGGTCCTTGTGCATTTGTCAGCAGGGAGGAGTATGAGTTCTGTTGCTGTGCCGGAGCCTCGGTAATGATCTTGAGGAACGGTGGACATGCCCAGAGACCCCAGAGAGGTCCAAAGGCTCAAACAGGGCCGTCAGAATCGTAAGCATTTGAGAGCCCACAGCGGCCACCGAGATGTTCAGTATTTGGCTCAAAGAGAGGTGCCGGGAGCTCAAAACGACGTTCTCCAACAGGATTTCAACCAACAGGTCCACAAGCCCACCACAAGTGATATGTGTGTCACCTCGGATTGAGCAAACCCTCCTTTTGCCGGTGCTGACATTCGTGCCAGGAGGTTCCCAAGAACACGGCGTGCTGGAACCACGAGTCCCACACGCAGTGGCAGGTGCGTGCTTCGGGCATTGCCTGCGTGTGAATTTGTATTTCAAAGTATCGCACGGCCGATGAATCCCCGACTAAGTTCCAGGGTTTGCCAAGTCGCAATCGGAAAGTTGGACAAGAGGGCTCTGTCTCTCAGGATTGCTGCGAGAATGACTTCCAGGACTGGAGACTTGCTATTTTAGTGAGCCAACCTTAGAGTCGAACATCTTGAACCTAGGACTTGGGATAGACCTGACGAGGACATTTTGTGGTAGTTTCCGTCGTAGTGATGCAGGATGTATTAGCACGTTGAAGTTCGCTATCAGACCATAAACGAGCTGCCCCACCGTCACAGGCAGACGCCCAACACCTCGCCCCAATCCCTCCACGACCTGGGCGAAACTGTGCACCTCCTTGGCCCAGGGCAAATCGGCCGAGCGCCAAGACGAAGGTTCAAATGTTTAAGAGAATTCCCGAGATCCTTCGCATGCGAGGAAAAATGCCCACCGGGCTCCCGCGTCTTCCAGCGCCTGCAGCCGCGAACGGAGGTCCTTTTGAAGCCAAGCTTTGGATGTGCCAAGGTACCAGAGTGTACGAAGTAACCGTAACCGGAGATTTTAGCAAAGAAGGGTTGCAAATTCAGGATTGTAGCAGTTGAGTCCCTTGCGTTCTATGAAACCCAAGACAAGTGTCAACCGCGACGATATCCGCAACTGATGATGGTGATGATGATCCTGATGCTGACGACGGTGACACTGATAGTGAGTTCTGCTCATGGCAACACTACTAGCGGAACGAGGTAGGCTGTTGAGTGAAGGCGGGCTTGTTTCTTGAAATTTAGCACGCAGTGTGTGTGTGTGTGTGTATGTGTGTGTCCTCAGTTGCCGAAAGCGAGCTCTTCGCCATTACCAGAACGAGAAAAGTGTGTATCCGGACCGACGATGATATCGAAGACGAGCGACGCGGATGGCAATAACAACGGTGCTAGTTATATGCCGGTGACGAAGGTGTAACAAAGGTGTGAGGGGGAAGGTTGTGACGATGATGGTGAAGCTGATGATGATGGTGATGATGTTGATGATGATGTTGACGAGGGTGATGATGCTGGTGATAGATGATGTTGTTGATGATGTCGTTGACGATGTTGTTGATGAGGTTGGTGACGATGTCGTTGATATTGACAAAATCGTTGATGATGGTGATGATGGTAATAATGATGACCACGATGATGATACTGATGATGATGACGATGATGATGCTGGCGACAGTCTCGATTGCAGGGGTGATGCAGCGAAAGCTAATGCTCACATCATCGGGGCGGCAGTAGGACTTGACAAACGCACGAACAGTTCTGCTCGACTGATCGGTGTGGTTGTCAACGCACCGTGCTCGGGACGAAGATGACGAGGGCATGTGCTGTTTTGATCATCCATGATGCAGTTAGCAACTACCATTTCCATTTTCTAATTCTTTGGTAGATGATTTACTGTAACATTTTTACATGCAAGGTTGTCGGTGTCAAATTCAATATTTATTCATATAGTAAGATGGAGAAGAGAATGTGCAAATCGTGCTGTGATTCAAAGGATGATGAAGAGTTTGACGGGTTTAGAACATGTAATAAATGCCGAGAAGCGAAACGAAAATGTTACAAAAAGAACCAGAAAGATCATAACCAAGCGAGGGGAGAAGAGAGGGCAAAGGGGAGCCAACTATGCGAAGAATGCGGGCACAAAATAAAACACGAAAACTGGGATGCCCATTTCGATGATGCTTTGCATCCGAACTCGGAACTAAATATATTGATGAAATGTTATTTAACGAAGCCAGGAAATTTAAGGAAAGAAGGCAAACTAAACGACGAATTACAATCAAAAATTAAGGCAGAATATTAAAAGCAGGAAAGGGAAATACGTAAACGATTAAACTAACAATACCCTAACAAGTTTCAAGACGAGCCAGGAAAAGAAGAACAACCTGAAGCCGAACAACTTAAACCTGAATTTGACGAAGTATGCAACCACGTTAGGCAATTGCTGATGAACGACGATTTTTAGAACATTACTTTATGTTATTCGGTGAGCTTATGGATACGATAATTGGGGTCTTGCTATGGGTCTTGGTGTGGGTCATTCGGTGGTTTGGGGGTTGAGGCATTGTGGTTTGGGTCTTTGGGTGGCATAGGGGGTGGGCATGGTTAGAAAATGGAAATGGTAGTTGCTGACTGATGTTAGGTAGTGGTCGCGGTGGTGTTGGCGACAGCGAACGGTCATCTGATGATGCTCATCAGCAAAAACATCATGAGCAAGACTATGATGATCAGGCTGATTTTGGTGATGGTTATGCGGACATCGATGAAGGGAAGGTGTTCGACGATGGCTGATACATAATGTATGTATGTATATATATATATATACACATATATATATATATATATCCGTACATAAATGTATGTAGATGTAGATGCATATACATATATATGTATATAACATTCATTGACATATATATATATATATATATATATATATATATAATATACACGATTTGATGTGTATGTGGGCATTTATTGGTTGACCTGCTAGTGGCTGCATGGTTGCGAAGGACGTTGGTCAAGCCCAACAGAGGTATGAATGATTATGAACATGGTAATGCTTTTGAGTAACATTGACGACAACAACCGTTTTCGAGAGATCGAGAGAGTGAGAGTGATGAAAGTGCTGGTTGCAGAGATCGGAGAACAATCAGGCAATGGAATGAGAATTGAAGCAGCGTTCAAATTTAATGATAGTTGCGACAGGTTGCGAGGCAAGAACCCAGCGGCCGTCACCCGTACCTGACGTCTGTGCTATACCACTTAGAGGATTGCAAGCACATGGAAACTTGCGCGACGTTGTTCTACAGTGATCCTGGAAACGTTCTCGTCCCGTGAGATGAATTCAGAGCCGCGGAGCCGATTGTTTGCGTAGTTGGGAATATGACGGAGGAAGGCAGGAGCAGAATTATGTGCCACTCCACTGCAATAACACCCTGGCCTAAAGTATTTATGTATGTGCTGCTTTGGATTTACCTTGACAACACCGAATCCTACACCCCGGGCCCTTGAATGATGGCCATTATGGAGCAGGTGGCGCGGGCCGGAATTCAGGATACCTTGGCAGTATATCAGCAGCTTGCGCGCACTTCAGATTTCTCCGTTTATTTGGGGCTGTCCTAAGTCCTACACCTAGGCGTGCAAGTTTCTTGTCGCTGGACTTTCGCTAACCTTCTTTCGCCGTCCTTTCAGCGAAACCTTCTCAATGCTGGGTCACAGCCAAGCATCTTGTATCGGACTTGACTTCAATTGGTCCACTTGGAAAGTCCCTTGGCGCAGTGTCAACCGATCTCGGTCGTGAGAATGGCACAGATTTGACATAGCACGTGGACCTCGGAACGGTGAAGTGTAATGTAGGCGTGACGATCTTGGCAGTGGAAATGTCCAGCGATGTGCGGCGACATTCGTGCGCCGGGCTGCCAGTCTATTCTAACCTCGGTGCCTGGGCACCGCGCCTCAAATTCTCGTCGTTTCTCCAGGCACGAAATGCGTGTCCTTGGGTTCAATGCCACAGAGGAACAATTATCTATTCCCTCTGTAGCAGCGGTTGCGACTCTGCTGTCGCTGCTTCTGCTGCTGGTGTGGTGTTGTGTGTCGTGGTCGTTGTGGTTGTTTTATTGCTCTCCGTTCTCCCTGTCTTTTCTCTCCAGATTCTGCTTCTCACACCGTCAAGAGAGCGAGAGATCGATGTCCAGTTTCCATATTGCACGCTTCTTGTCAAGCTTTCTTGTGATCAACGCCCTCAGCCCACAACACCTGAACTATCTCCTGCAAAGGCCCTCGGCAGCCGACCACTCGAAATACTGTTTTTTTTGATGGACGGCGGGGGGATCTGCATGGCATTTCTCTGGGCGTGCCGTCGTCGTCCTCGGAAAGTTTGAGACATTTGCTTCCTCAGCAAGAAAGGGCAGCGGCCTTCGCGAAGCAAGCGCTGGCCCACGAAGGTATGCTTGAAAGTGGATGTGCGGTCTGAGCAGCGCATCTAATGAAGCCGCTTACAGAAGAAGCAGCAGTAGAAAACGGCAGGTCCGTGTGACGGCAAATCGCTAGCTTTGTTTTCCTTGGTTCGTCTTGCATGCACGGAGCAACACACCACTTGTCGCAGAAGCAAGTCTCAAGAAGAGTTGGAGCTAATAACTTGGAGCAAATCACTATGTTGATCACAGCAGCCTGTGGGTGTGGTTCTGAGTGCGAGTGAGGGCTGGTGACGGCAACATGCTTATTACGTTCTCGTGGAGCCCAGGTTCGGCGATTTGCGGACCACGATTCAGGAGATCGTGAATTGTGAGCATGGGGTGCATTGGGCTACATGGAAGATGCTTCTCGTCGTGGAAACTCACTATACTTGAGGTGGTTGAGGGCTGTGCGTTGAACATGTTCGGCTTCTGGCAATGAACTGCCGTTCGGGCGTATTCCAAACGCCGCGATTTGGGGGAAAAGGCTGCGGGCTTCTGATCAATGCACGTGGCTTCATTTTGTATTGCACCGAACATGGCACCCAGGGCTTTGCGTCGGTGGTTTTCTAGCCGCACAACATCCTTCCACCATCATCCTGGAAGCCGACAGCCAAGCACGTCGAAGCCTTGAAAAAGAGCCCGTGCCCCAACATTTGAAGCGTTCCCAGATGAGGCTTTCGGTTCTGCTGCAACGCCACGAGGTTGAGACGCTGCACGAGACGGCCTGAGCCCCAAGACTAGCAGGTCAACTTAGGTCGTTTTCCGGGAGTCTTGTCTTCCGGATAAGCAGCTAAGGAGATACCAACTAAATACTCGAGAAATTATAGTCGGCTTGGTCGCCTTTCACTTCCTGCGGCGAAGGTCACTAGACTCTAGACAAGCAAACTCTCATGTGTAGTCGCTCGCAAGTTGCGGGTTGGGAGGGTGGAGTCCGTGACACTAGCCAGCCGACGTGCTCCGACATGATGCGCTGTTGACTGTTGCTTCTCTCCGCGAACCGATTTCAAAGGCGAAGCTGGATACACAGTTGACGGCAGTGGCCACCCACGTAGCATCCCGGTGGCAGCAATGAACCTGGCCCTGACCCTGTCTTGATGGGAGCCACCTACTGTGCAGTCTTAAAGCGTTGTGTCACGCGAAGCTGTGAAGCGTCGAAGGACAAGAGGGTGGTCTCGGAACGCTTCCGCCCCCCCAGGTAAGCAGTTTCAACGTGAGCTCACTGGGCCGCTCGGCTTGGCTCTTGGAAAGATAGGGGGCCCCGGCCCTGGAGCAGCTTTTTTTCAGAGTTCTTCGTGTGAGGCGCGCCTTAGCTGCCGTAGAGAGCGCCTTAGCTCTCTCTGGAGCAGTTGGCTGTTCAGTTCCCTCTCAGACCTCGACATTTGCTGGACAATGGAACATCTGCAGAGCTCTGCAGCCTTGGAACCTACTTTCGCCGAAGAAGACTGTTGCCGCCGAAGGCTTTACAGTAAGATTGGCATTCCCGACCTGTCAGAAACCATATAAGTTCTTGGCATGGACAGCATATCCAGTGTGCAAGCAAGTATCAGGTGAGCAGCCCGAGGACACCGAATGTGCATTCTGCGCTTATTTCGGGCACGAGCCTTCCATTGCAACTAGCTGTGCCAGGCTTTTGTTTGCAAAGTTGAGTTACTTCAGTTCAAGAGCTCTGAAGCTCCGAAATGCTTATTTCGAAAATTTTTCTGCTGCTACCAGCTGAATCATGACAGTGACAGACAATGACATGCATCAAGGGCCAAAGCAAGTTGCTGAGAGCTTGGACTCTGGAGCTGAGGAGTGGTTGGACACGGTTTCCAGGTTCGGCATAAAAGAGCAGACATGGCTCAAAGATCCCCGTGAGCGGCTCGGTCAGTGAGTCTGTGTTCGGACTTTGATTGAGTTCGGGTGTGGATCGTTGTTCTGCTTCTCCAGCACTTCGCGGAGGTTTTGAAGATGTAGGGATGCTTCGAACGGAACCCGGCTTGGGAATCGTGGGTCCGGCCTTGCAAGTTGCAAGGATTTTTTGCGTGCTGGGCTATGTCTCAGCTGCCTTCGTTGTCGCCGTGACGACCGACGCCTTCCGGACGCACCGGAAAACTCGAGTAGTTGAGAGCCCGAAGGTTCCTTTACTTACTTCCACCCAGCTGATGTCCTAAGATTCTAAGGCTTCGACAGTGGTTTCGAGATGGACAGTCGTGGGACTTAGGTTGATCCTGGTTGCGGCAACCCTAATTATTATGATCATTGCTTTTAGTGGGATGTCTCACTGTTAAGTTAATCCAAAAACTCCGAGCGTGCAACACAGGTTCGCAGCCTCTTGCCAGATGCATTGAGGCTCTTTGCCGGCAACCAGGACCAGCTTGTTCTTGGATGATTGTTGTTCAACGTGTAAACATGAATTCTAATGGCGAGGATCGTGATACTTCCATTGCTTGTGTCCCGTTTTGTACTGTCTGCTTCTCTTGTTTCTGGGACTCGGACTGGTATCCCTTAAGCGAGGGGCTGACGGCGGCTATCTGCAGTCTGCATTGAGTCAGCATTGACCCAAAGAGGCCGCAGAGGTCAAGAGCAGCTCATGACATGGTGTGACCGAATGTCGAGGTTCCAGCGCAGCCCGCCCGATTGTCTTGGAAAGAGGGTAGCAGTCGAAATCAGCAGCTGGCTTGCAGAAACACGTCTCAACAGGACTTGGATATATCGTCATCCTCGATCTGGCCGATCAGCTACTGGGATCTCGCTCCCTGACAGTGCATTGGGGGTTGGCTTGGGGGAGTCATTCCTGGATAAGTGGTTGATGGTACAGACCGCGGTTGCACCTTGTCATGACCGCTAAACACCTGGAGCTCCACAAGAGAACCGGTTGTGAACACAGGAGCAGAACCCAGATCCTTCCCAGGCCAGGAGCTCCACATATCTCTGCTCAACTCAACTCCGTCCCCACGACGTGGCATCAAACTCAGCAGACCCCAAGCCCCAAAGCTTCAATGCCCCAATTGTTAACCCAGAATTTACTTTTGAACCTGACAGTCTCTAGGCGCTGAACCTCGGCCGGGGCCGCCCGCGTCAGATGCGGACACTTGCAGCCGATGAGCGGGCAGGGGGCCAACGGACAGACGGCTTTCACACGCTTCAGTATTCCTCGTCTAGCAGGGGTCTAGGGCTACTAGGTGTCTTGCTCCAAACTCCACAAGACTCAGACACGCACGAAAAATCGAGCCGCTCGTAGCACTTTTTATTCGTGGCTTCTTCGCGTCGCTTATGCCGGAAATCCTTCTCTCGCCCGAAGGCTGTCGCAAAGTTTCCGGAGCTCCTCCTTTATCCAGGCCCGGGTTCGGGCATGTTTGGGGTTTGCTTGATTGTCGGGGTTGCAGCGCTCCGGGTTGAAAAGGTGTCCTTGTGCTAAACAAAGGCGAGCTTCACATCAGATTCAGAGCGGCTTTTGAATGCCACTTGGAGCGGTTCACCACTTGAAGGTTAACGGAATTGTTGGGGCTTCTACGGTGTTGGGTGCCTCAAGACCTACAGGCGCCGCAAACTCGAGCATACGGCCCAACACCCCGAAAAGTCTCCGTAGTCCTGTCAATATCTGAGTGTCGGTCTGTGTCTGCATCATCTTCTTTCTCTCGCTCTCTCTCCACTCCGCATCAGCTGCAATCAGAAGCATACTTAGTATCATGGGGACCCTATTTTTTTTAGCCCTTTTTTTTTTTTTGCCTTTTTTTTTTTTTGTTGGCCCCGCCGCGGGAAGGAAGGAAGGAAGGAAGGAAGGAAGGAGGAAGGAAGGAAGAAGGAGGGAAGGAGGGAAGAAAGGAAGGAAGGAAGTAAAGGAGGCAGGCAGGCAGGGAGAGAGGGGCCCTGCCGCGGGAAGGAAGGAAGGAAGGAAGGAAGGACGGAGTGTGTATATATATATATATAGTATATACAGTATGTGTAGTATAAACGGTGTATACAGTATGTATGGTAGATGTAGTAGATATAGTACATATATATAAATACATAGTATATATATATACAGTATATATATAGTATATATATATAGTATATAAAGTATATATGTATATAGTATATATATATATATATGTCTGGTATATATATCGTATATATAGCATATACGGTATTTTTATATATATTATATATATAGTCTATATATATAATATGTATATATAATGTATATAGTGTGTATATATAGTATATATATAGTATAAGTAGTATATATAATATATATAGTATATATAGTATATATAGTATATAAAGTACGTATATAGTATATATAGTATATATACTATATATAGTATATATAGTACATATAGTATATATAATATATATATATATATATATATAGTATATATAGTATATATACTATATACAGTATATATAGTATATATAGTATATATAATCAATATGGTATATATAGTAAATAAGAAGGAAGGAACAAAAGAAAGAAATCAATAAAGAAAGAAAGAAAGAGAGCCATGCAAGAACTAGAGAAATAAACAAATAAAGGATGCTACAAGTAAAAAAGAAAACAAGAATAGAGAACTAAGTAAATAAAGAAAGCTATAAGGTAAGAACAAAGAAAACACAAGGGAAAGAACCAAAGAGAGTTAGAAACAAAAACAAAACAAACAATGAAGAAATAACCAAAGAACAAAAACAGAGAAATAAAGAAATACGGAAGGCCATAAATTAATAAAGACAATCAGAAATAGTTAAAGGAACAAGAAAGACGCGGAAAATAAAGAAGAACGATACGTAAGACTATCGCTTCATTGTGCTTTTTTTGCCCTGGGTCCTAGGGGTGCGACGCTTAAATCGGCTTGACGCAGTTTCAGCGAGAACTAACGTCGCCCCGGAAGAAACAGCGAAGGAAGAACAGAAAGAACACGAGTACACAAACGAAAACGTAGAAACTACTTATGCTTTGCCTTACTCAGTCCACTGATCCTCCACGTCAGCAGCATTTCCCCTTGCCCTGGCGCGAAACCGCAGCCATGGCTTCTAACTACAAGCACGTCGCGCCCGACAACGACGAGGAGACCTGATCCTGAATCCCTAGAACTGAAGCGCTAAAACCAGAAAGCCGTTAAACCCTGAACCCTGAAGTCTAGACCCTGGCAAACCTTGTCAGTGGAGGCTTGCAGTATGGGAACCTTAGTCAGAGTGCAATGACCTTAAACCCTAAACCCAAAAACCCTGAAGCCTAAAACCCCATTAAATTTGGCAGTGGTTTATCGTTTGTGCTTACGTTTGTTCGAGATCTGATCCATAGTTTCGGATGTCGTTCTTTTTCTTGCTTAACTTGTTTTGATGCTTGGATCCTATGATACTTATAAATTTGGGTAAACCAGCAAGGACTTTGCAGTGACGCCACCAACAACAACACTACTAGCCAAGGGAAGGAAGACAGGAAGAAATAAATCACGAACAAATCGAAAAATAGAAAGATAAACGGAAAGAACCAACCACAGAAAGACAGACAAGGAATGATCGAACGAAATACAGAACGCAAACCCAAAAAAACACAAGGGAATAAGAACAACACAGTAAGAAAGACAGAACAATCACGCTGAATGGCTGCAATTGCCGTATTTTCATTTTTTGATCCTTCTTTGATTTTTGTTTGACCCTCGGGTTTTTTATCCCTACAACTAGAACTAAAACTACAACATACTACACCTACAACCACAACGCCAACAACAACAACACTACTAGCAACAACTACACCACGAAATCCGTCCTAAATGCGAAATTGTAGGAAAAATTTGATTTTCCCGAGGAATAAGCTAGGTAACGTATGTTTTCCTTCGGAAAACCTGAAGAAATGCCACGAACGCCGTAGGTAATAGGAAAATAAGTTTTTTTCCTAGGAAAAACCAAAGAAAACTTAGAGAAATACAACGGAATCCGTAGGAAAATCGTGTTTTCCCCAGAAAAAACCAAGCAAATCCTTAGGAAACGAAAGAAATCCATAGGAAAGCAGTGTTTTCCCTTGGAGATTCCTGTGGAAATACAGAAAATCCCGAGAGAAGAGCTGTTTTTCCTGTGCAAATACAGAGAACCCAGGAGCCCAGGGCAGGGAAAAAAAAAAAAAAAAAAAGGGCCAAAAAAAAAAAAAAAAAAGGGCAAAAAAAAATTCTCCACCCTAGTATCATCATCATCATGGTTACTGACAATAATTAAAGAGCAGTACTCTCTCTTGTTGTCGCTCGGACGGTGCATGCGGGGCTTTCCCAGTCTTTCTTTCGGAGGTCCTTATCAGAGATGGCAGGCTTGGTCGCATGCTGAAGCGAAGCCATTGATTCGTGCCCTTTGGCAGTATAGTTTGTTTGCAGGGTCTTCTCGATTTTCATTGAGTATGGTTCGTAGTGGCCCAGAATCAGCACGTCCGATCGAACTTCTCAACCAGCCAGGTGTTAGCTCGCAGTTCCTGTGACTTAGACGAGAACAGAGCTGCGACACATACTTTCGGCCAAGCCCCTTCAGCACCGCGAAGTTCAAGCCGCTGCAAGCAACAGCTAATAAGGCAGTGAGCCTGGTCTACCACCCAGCTGTGGATGCGCCATGCCTAGTTTGGAAGGGTGTCGAAGTCCACCCGTATGCAGGTTTGGCGCTGTTATCAAGGAGCCTGGCAACATTGCCTTGCCTGTGCGGTGCCTTGCGAAACTGAAAGACTCCCTGCCGTTCCCAGATCGAGATCCCATCTTTTCTGCTAAGCCGCTTGGCAGCATTTAATGCCACCGTGCCATGCGGGCCTGTACCCCGTTTCTAAACACTTCTAGTACTGGCAAGTAGTAGATGTAGTAGTAACGAGGTGAGTGGCGTATAGAACAACGTTCGTGGCTAGCGGCTTGCAGCAGGTATTACATCGTGTGAGGAGTTTTAGTCAAAGTGAACACACGCGGGCACGCAGACGCTGACAGATACGCTTGAATCTAGGCATGGTATGCCATCGTATGCCACATGATTTGGTAGGACCTACCATCGACGGAAACTAGGTTGCAATAGCCGGCAGGCACCATGGCATCTGAGAAAGCATGACGACATGATGCTTCGGGAGGTTTGTGGTTGCGACCCTGTGGCACCAGACCGTTCGGAATTTATATGGATGAAAAGACTGCTTCTGTACCGTCATAGATATGTAGCCAGACCAAATCCTGCAAGTGTTGACTGCAGTGGTCCAGAGGGGGTTGTGATAGGTTGACATTCTCACACGCCTTGCTTCATGGTCTTGGTTTGGGTTTGGCGGGATCTCATAAGCTCGATGATTGTGGAGCCGCGGCCGACGCTGGAAGCCACACCGGATGCAGCGCTGACAAACTTTGCATTTAGTCACGACGGGCTTGCTCATGAGCCTTTCGTGGCCCGTTCTGGGACCCGGTGGATTGCATGAGATGTGTGTTGACCAGCTGCAGTGGTTTTTAGCCGTGGCCACTGAGATCTGTCCGATGGACGGCTTGCGGTATCCTTTGCTTTCCTCGATGTGGGCTCACACTACACAGGACCGAGGGTTTGTTCGTGCATAAGCAGAGCTCGAAGCATCTCTAGGCATTCTGAGACTCGCTAACCGGGTCCCAAGAAGGCACCAGATGAGGCCGGCATGTTTCACGGGCTCGTAAGCGCATGATAGTTCTGACAAGTTGTAGCCATGGGCTCGTGAACTGGCATCTAGACAAGGTGTGGGTAAATTTTGTCGATGTAGGGTTGGGAGGCGCATGGATCCAACACTGCGACCAATAAACCAACACAATTCCTGGCTCTGAGGTTTGTAGGTTCTGCTTCACGTTGGTTCGGGCCCAGGCCCCAGGTTTGGTGAGGGCTCGTCTTCAACTCGTCTTCGGACGCTTCTGGGAACTGTCAAGAGATGTGTGTTTCTCGCAGTAGTCGGCACAAAATTTGCTTTCGTTTGGAGAAGCAGGCCAGACATTAAATGCAATCTGAACCACAGAAGTGCCGGCGTACAGGCGACCGGATGATGGAGCACGTCTGCAGCCAGTGGCCGGACCTTTGCATGGAGCCAAATGCCCCGGTTGCCAGGCCGAAATCAACACAACAGACTTTGTCGTGAGAATCCGAGACCTCAAAAGTGCACTGAGGTGGCTTAGTTCTTTGACTTTGTTTTTCTTCCTCCAGTCTCGACTGTGCTTCATCTGGCATGATCATGCCGCTAATGTTGTTGCGCCGTCTCGAGCACCGACCGGGTCTGCCATTGCAGCGGCAGTGCGCCACCATCACAGTCTGAGTTCTCATGTGGCAGTCGGGGTCGTCGGGATAAAGATCTGGGCGTGCAGTCGTCTGCAGCCTTGCATTCGGGGCCTCGCGGCATCGAGGATCGACTCAGCAGTGTGTGATGAACGAAGCGCTAGCAATCTGGCCAGTCGTGTGAGGACTTCAATTATCCACTCAGCCAAACGTTGAGCATCAAGAAAGAACAGAGAGCATTTACCTGCTCTCCTGTTTTGTCTCGCGAAACGCTTGCTCTCGTTTTTGACGGTGGCGGCCGTACCCTTCCGGCAGATTCTTGTGAATTTTTGCCAAAAGCTACTTGGACTGTAAGTGCTCACCGCTGCATGTGGCAAGTTTCAGCTTGAGACTGTCCACAGCAACCTGGACAACTTGTTGTGCATGCTTTTTCACCATGTGGGGTGGGTGGGATCCAGACCTTGCGACCTCTTTTTGGACGTCCATTTCGGCATCACGAGGCCAAGGGCCCCACATGCAGCACTGAGGACCATCGGGCACAGCAATTGGTGCCTAGCACACGCATGAGGCTTCCTTGTTGCTGTGATCACCGCAGTCTTAAACTGCACCTGCCCTGCCCGCTTCTGCTAGTAGCTGCGACAACGTCCAGTCCATGTGGATTCTGGTATATAAACTTTGCAGAGCACAGTCGGGACTGTACGGATTCCTGGACAGAGCTTGCGAACATGCCGGCACCAATACGAAACATCAAAGGCCATTTTGCATTCAACCCACCATTGCCCATTTGGTCGCAACTTGCAAGGTTGTCTTCGAGGAAGGCACTCGGGGATCGGATGTGCTCTTGAACCGGTGACATGCATCCGACATGCAGGCACAGTTTGGAGACTTGCATGCATGTGTGTGCTCACATATATATATATATATATATGTGTATTGCGCGCTCATATATACATGTGTATATATATATATATATGGGACTTCGGATGTTCTACGACTTGATCCAGCCCGGCAGACATGTTCGTTGTTGTGTTCAACTTGTGAGTGCGAGTACTTCCTGCCTTGTTCGCACAGACACAGAATCTCATTCATGCTGACCAGACGGTTTTGACCCGGAGATGCTTGTCGATTCGGTCGAGGCATGTGTCCAACACGTTTTATGGACTCAAAGCTTCGAGTTGCAGGTGCTGCTCCCTCCGCAGATCTGCTGTTTTGCTGTCCCTCGGCTTTCGCAGTTCAATCGCAAGATGAATGGAATATTGCACTGTAGAAGGGTGTTGAGTCTGACTCAAGACACGTAACTACCGTCGGCTGAGCAACAACGCAGCTCCAATGTTCGCCTCTAGACTAGATGGATGTTCTTTTGGCAGTCTGAACATTGTTGTCCCATGTCTTGTGGCAGTGCAGGCTTTTGTAGGTGAAGGAGTCTGCAGCCATGTTGCGGCGTTGTACCTTCTCCCAATTCCAGTGCTTGGTTCCAGCAAGTCCCTATCAACTGCTGCGCCGAAGTTAAAGCATCGAATAATGCACATGGTGGCCTAGAATCAGTCACCAAGCAAGTCGACTCTTCTATGTGGCTCGATGCGCAAGGTACTTCTGCAGTTTCACCACCACTTGGCGTTTGGTCCTCTCTGTCTTCCGTGAGTTAACTTGTTGCCGATTGTAGCGAATCTTTTGTTGAGTGGAGGTGGTTTGGATGGCGTGGTGTGCTGTTGGGATAGCATGATAGTGGTGGTGTTGTTCATCAACCAATCTGTCCTACAGCACTCTCCTGCTACCCGCGTCTTTCATCAGGGGAAATAGCACTGCACGTATGGTCCCCTGACGATTCGCTCTCGAATTTGGCAACCATCTCTGTGGACCCGGTGTGTCCGCAGCACCAAATCGCGCTTCGTGTGTGGCGTCGTGACGATTCGTGTTCGGAATTGTCAACTCTCTTGGGCCTCATGTGGGCCTCAAAATGAAAACCCTCTCGTTGGACACGGTGCATTTGGGAGGTGAGAGTGGTGTCGCATTGACTTTAGGATTCTACTCATGAAGGTCATTCTAGTGTCTGGGCGGGTCTGTGAATCTTGGCAGCGCTTCAAAAGAAGCATTATGATCATGTCTCTGAATCCGCCAGTGTTTGGGGAGGCTCTTCGGCCGTGGTGTTGCATCGCGCAGGGAAACATAAGAAGGGTTTATAGGAGGTATACGGAAGGGTTCATAAAAGGGTTTTGTGAAGGTTTATGGAAGGTTGTATAGAAGGGTGTATAGAGATGTTTGTCGACAAATCTATAATTAGAGATATTTAAAAGACGTTCATACGACGGTTTGTAGAAGGGTTTATGCAAGAGCTTAGTGAGGGGTTTACATAAGGGTGCGTAAAGGGGGAGCACTGCTTTTGAGGCATCTACAGCCACTGCCAGCGTTTAGAGACCTGGATGGGTCAGAGGTGCTGATCTCAGAGGGTTTGCGGAAGGTCGGCAGGTTCGGAGTTTGCGAAGGTTGCTTCTGAACCTAGAAGTTTGAACCACCCTTGTTCAGGTTGCCTCTCATCTCCTACTATGCTGGCATTCCTGAAAATGACTTTTATGTCCGTCCCTTGGAGGATTTTAGGGTTCACTTCGGAACCTTCGGCTCCATGGCTCTCCAAGTTCACAAAGTTCCCTGCGACAGATTTGCAGGGAGTGCTGCAAGTGGTGAGCTTAAGGTAGTGGTGAAAAGAAGGTGGAGGAGGACTGAGCTGATCATCGCTGAGGGGTAGAAACAGAAGCTTCTGATTCTAGATAAACCGGAGCCGTGGATGCGCGATAAGTGTGCAATCATGTCTGCCTCCTCGGCTTTCCGTCGCCTGCCAAGCGGAATGGCATAGGCATCAACAAATTTGATAAGCTTCAGAAAAAATTGATAAGCATGGAAAAAGTTGATAAACATCAAAAAAATTTGCAGCCGGACCTGGTCTCTGGTCCCCTGGTCCTCTGGTCCTCTGGTCCTCTAATCCCCGGTCCTCTGGTCCCTGGTCTTCTGTTCCTTTGGTCCCCGATCATTTGACTACTACTACTAGTACCACCACCACTACTACTACTACTACTACTACAACTACTACAACTACTACACTACTAGTACTACACTACTAGTACTACCACTATTTCTATAATTATTACTATTGCCATTGCACGCAACATGGCCAGCACCGGGATAAGGGTCAAAAAAACTATTTCAGGGATCAAAAACATATTTCCGGGATCAAAAAATTTTCCGGGATCAAACAATTTTTCATAAGCAGAATACTCAGGAGAGAAAGAAAGCAAGGAAGAAAGAAAGAAAGGCTGCGCCCCCCAACCCCCCCTTTTCTTTTTAAACCGTGAAGGCTTGCTTTCAAGAACAGCGCACCATCACCAATACACCGTGCACGCGTCCACTCCAACCCTCGCATTCTTTGACATGCACAAGATCGCTTCAAATATCATCCTGCTGTGATAAACACGTTGTGTTTGCAAGGAGGGGGGCTGCGCCCCCCAACGCTCCCGCTGTGATTTTAGGCCGTGCAGGCTTGCATCGCACCATCAAGAAGAACTTGACAGGAACATAATTGCATCATCCTGCCACCAAAGACAGAACCCATCAGGTCGTTGCCTTCGCAAGTGGAGGGGGCTGCGCCCCCCCCACCCCCCGCTTTCTTTTTAAACCGTAAAGGCTTGCTTTCCAGAAGTCCAGAACATCGCACCATCAACAATACCTACGTCAAGCACATAGTTGTTATAGACTTTGTCAAAACTCACGATACAGGCACCCGAGTTTACAAAAAGGAGGGAGGGTTGCCTGCCCTGCCCCTCTGCCTGGTCTGTTATGATTGGCATAGTCATGATGACGCTTCTAATTCGTACTCCTGCAAGATTAGACACACTTTCTGGTACTATTGCTATGTAATTCACCAATAACTGTTATTACTACCATTATTACTACCACTAGCACTACTATGACTCCTCAACAAACATGCGTTGTATATCGCCAGTGGCTAGATCCACAAGAGGCGATTGCAACTTGAATTGCAACTTGTCATTCCCCAATAGCTTGGCCCAACGCAGGAAGTTGGAAACTTGAGTTCCCGAATACTTAAGTTCATGACAGGCGAATGCAACTCGTGCTGCTGCTACTGCTACTACTGCTACTGTTGCTGCTACTACTACTACTACTACAACTTGCTGGATGCAGACAACATGCGGGACACACCAGTCGCTGTACAAGGTTGCAACGAGCACAGCGCCTAGCTGCACAGGATGCCGCGGAGAATTTCAGTAATCATGTTTTTCTTTGTGGTACTCCGGGTTGTCTCCTGCCTCGGCGGCGACTTCTAGTGCAACGGCACCCCCAGCAGTCTCCACAGAGGTGACTCGTCCTCCGGACACTCTGGCCTTGAGTTCTGGCATAGCTGGCACTGACGTGGATGGCGATCGCGAGGACGGGCAGATTGATTGCACGTCGCTGCTTGTCGGCGTCGTGGAACAGTCTGCTGACTTAGATGCTGACGAGACCAGTCGTAATGTACAGGTGAACCGAGGTGATCGTTCTTTCTTTCTCGAGCTGGACACGCTGGACTAGGTGGCTTTTTCCTGGTGGCCGTGCGGGTAGTTTTCTCCCAGCTTTTGCATTTATGTGGAACCATAAAATTATGGTTCGATACCAAATCGCCGGACCACTGGTCTGTCCCCGCAACGTATCGACTTGGACGATATGGCGGTCATGAGTGAGTGAGTACTGCTACAACTACAACTACCACTACTGCTACTACTACTACTACCGCTACTCTCTCTCTCTCTCTCTCTCCCTCCCTCCCTCCCTCCATCCATCCATCCATCCATCCATCCATCTGGCGTCCGGCAGGCTTAGCCTGGCTGCACCCAGCAGCACCATGTTTCACGGCCCGTAAGGGCATCGCCCCGAAGGGCCAAGCATGCCAAAATTGAGGCCCGAACCGAAGTTCCAAGTGGCCTATCATTAACAATGTACACCTTGAGGTGAAAATGCTTTACGGTATCAGCATGTTTGAAAAATCTCATGACCTCAGCATCATGTCACGAGTGAATGAATCAATGAAGAATTGTCGCGAGCCACACCAACACCATTGCTTGAGCGAGCTTTCTCTTGCAAGCCATTCGACAAGTCGAATGCTCTCAGCCACTATCGTCTGCATCTGATGCGGGCTGACGCATATGTGTTGCATAGGCATACTCCATTGGATAGAAACCCATCGCCAATAGCGTATTCATATTGCTGCTGGGTGTACGATCAGCATTGCGGGTATGGAAAGCCATCATTACGAGCCGTTGTCCATTCCAGGGCATAGTGGCATGGAGAGTGCGGGGTTGGAACAAGCACGGTTTCTGCGTGCTGTGAAGTTCACGGCATCTCCCGTCGTTGGTCAGAGAAATGGCGCCATTCTCACTGTCTAGCCAGAGTTCGCCATGTGAGTACATGGAGCGCGGTAACAGAAGATTCCACGAGCAGCCATCATTACGAGAGTCTTTATGCACATTGTTCAGAATGTTTCGTGCCAGCGTGATAGATGTAAATCTGTGGCCAGGAGCAACATGGCGAACAATAGAGCACAGTAAGCACGTCAGCCAGGGAAAATCCCGAGTTGCCCGCCATGAAATGAGGCCCTCGCGTATGCACCTGTGACAAACGCGTTGGGCGCCTGAAGACCTGCATCCGTTCCTGTGGTGGCATTCCCTCGGTCCAGATTGCATTCTGGCAGCTCATCAAACCCCAGGTACCCTTTCCCTTATCCAGTGCAGCCTCGACCTCTATCTATCTCAAGAGATCCCTTGGGCGACACATGTGGAAAGCAAAGTGTATCTACTTGGTATTGGCCCATGGTGAAGTCCCTGATTATGCGTTCTGGCGCTATGGGCGGCTCTGCAATCAGCGGCGTAACCTGCTCACTGCACAAAGAGTCCTCGTCAGGAAACAGGCCAATGCTTCGATACTACTGCTACTGCTGCTATTACTACCACTACTACTACCACTACTACTACCACTGCTACCACTACTACAACACCAACTACAGTAACTACAGCTAGTGTTACTACTACTACCACTACTACTACTACTACTACCACTACCACTACCACTACCACTACTACCACTACCACTACCACTACCACTACCACTACCACTACCACTACCACTACCACTACTACTACTACTACTACTGCTACTGCTAGTACTAGAACTAGTTCTAGTACTGCTACGATTACGACTACTACTACTACTACTACTACTACTACTACTACTACTACTACTACTATTACTACTAGAAATACTACTACTACCACTACTACTACTACTACTACTACTACTACTACTACTACTACTACTACTACTACTATTTCTATCATATTACTTTTGCCATTGTTTTTTTACATACTTCGACCGCGAATGTCTCTAGTATTGCCATGATAGATCATGTTATGATTGGCATAGTCATTATGATGCTTGTTGTTCGTACTCCTGCTATTATTAGTACCGTTATTACCATTATTGCTGTTCATATTACCAGTAATTCTATTACTAACTTTGTTATTACTACTAGTACTACTATCAGTCCTCGACATTGCAGACAATGGATTGCACATTGCAGTTCGCCAGTAGCTAGACCCACAAGAGGCGATTGCAACTTGTCATTCCCCTATAGCTTGGCCCAGCGCAGGAAGTTTTACCCAATAGCTAGATCACAACAGGCGACTGCAACTCGTCATTCCCTGAATAGCTTGGCTCAGTGCAGCATCCTGCGAATTGAGCTTGCAGGAGAACAGTACCCTAGAATGGCCATGCAAATTTTGTTTTGATGCTTATCATTTTTTTTGATGGCTGTGGGCTCAAATTTGTTTTGATGCTTATCAAATTTTTTTGATGTTTCACCCTAAAGCGGAATGCTCCAGCACGCACAATGCCGCGGCTCTCGTTGTGAAACTAACTTTCCCGGGCAGTTTTCTGCGCAGCATTATTGGTAGAATCCATACTGTTCCCGTGGTTGCTCCAACCAACATGGATTTCAATGAATTGTTCCGTCGAGGGACTTCATAGTGACTTTGCGACATAGCTTGAAGGTGGGCTGCTGTCAACAGTCATGACCTTTTAGTCGTTAGAACAGGGCAGCAGCTTCAGTGCAGCTTCTGCATCCCCCACTCAGCCCCTGGCGGCCACTGACCCACAACTGTTGCTACACGGACTGCGTTGGCGAGGCTGGTTAACTGAAAATGCTTACTGTTTTCGTCGTGCAACTCTTGTTTCTGCCCTGGCAGCGCTGGCTTCTCTTACTAGTACTCTTGCCGGACCACTTTTATCAGTCTGAATGCTGTCAATATACCTTTCTTTGTGCGACTCTTGCATTTCATACTAACTTACTATGCAAACTACTCTGATTACTCTTGCTGCTCTTTCTACTCTTGCCACTTTAGCTACGACTTTTCTTCACGCTGCTGCTGCCATGGACAGCAGTACCACCACTACCACCACTACCACCACCACCACTACCACCACTACCACGACTACCACCGCTACCACGACTACCACCATTACCCCCGCTACCACCCCTACCACCACGCCAGTACCACCCGCACCGCCACCACCAATGTTACAACCACTGCCACCGCTACCACCACCATCACCACCACCACCACCACCACCACCAGCACCACCAGCGCCACCTCTACCAAACACTCACACCGGCGGACCCTACATGTTGGAACTCCGGGGGGATCCTGCACATTGGAATTACCCACAGTCTTGCAGAAAAAGCAGAAATCTGGGAATGTTTGGAATTCCAAAGAACCTTGCCGCGGGACACTGTAGAAGATGCTTCGCCATAGTTTGCAGGAAACGAGGTAAACCAACGACCATGCAGATTGGAACTTTCCACAAGACCAGACGCTGCAAGTGGGAAAGTGGGAAGTCCAAGACCGCCAAACAGGTCTGCAACTTTTAGGTTTTCCCCTGAACTTGCATCATAGAAGCCGTGCTCTCCAACTCGCAGGTCACAGCATAGCTCAGGCTGCTGCAAGGCTGCCAAGAACATGGACGAACAGGTTGTTTCAGGTGGTTTTGGGGTTCACGGGGTTCACCGATGTCGATGTCGAAGTGTCAGTTTCAGTCCTGTCTACAGAATCTACGAGCAGGAGCTGAAGGCCATGTGGACGTGGCATGGATGCGTTTCAGTGCTGGCATGTTGTCTTCGAGACTTGGGCGAGGGAGAGCTTCCGCACCATGTTTCGGTTTCTGCACTTCGGCAACACTGCAGATTGTCTTCGAGTTTCGGGTTTAGGGAGAGCACGCAGGCGTTGTAGTGTTGTCAACTTCTTCTAGACCTGATTGGGCTGATTCTAGGGCTGACGGGCATCCCGCAGGAACAATAAAGTGCATCCTTGTGGGTTTCTCGTTTGACTTCAAGGACGCGCATGTCTCTGCACATGGGATTTTGCCTTAAGGCGGAACCGAATACGGACACATGCTCGAAAATGATATGTGTACACATGTATACATGGATGAACGGACAGGTTGAAATCGAGAAGTTTAGATGTGACGAGAAACTCAAGTTCCAGGCAGACAGACAGACAAACTCATTGACTAACTGACTAACTGATTGACTGACAGGCAGACCGACAGACACACAGAGAGACTGAGACAGAGTCAGAAAGAGAACAGAGAGACAGACAGTTAGAGAGAGAGAGAGAGAGAGAGAGAGAGAGAGAGAGCGACAGCAGACAGATTTAGCCCAGGGCGGCGACTCTCCTTTGCTGGCTTCCTGCTAAAGCCACTTGTCAGGGCCGGCGTTAAACGCCCCGAGTCCTGCCGGGTGCTAAAAGATCCATGCGTGTGACTCGGGGTCAGACTTTTGTCTGGCGCCGTGCCAAAAGTTTTTGCGACGCCAGCGCCTCTGCTCACGTCTGGCGAGCAAGAGCACCCGACGACGCAGCAGAAGCCGGGTACCCACAGCAACAACTTGGCGCGGCAGCTCCCCTGCAAGAACACCAGCCACAACACCCTACCTACCAACAACCACAAGGCAGCTCTGGCACCTCCAGCGAGCAGACCTTTCCCCCGCCAGTCAACACACAGCCGAACATCCGGGAACCTGAGCCCCAGCAGCGACCCCCGGCCAGGACACCAACGAGCAGCTTCGACAGCAACGGGAACCCACATCCACGGCCACCACGTCACAGATGATGCAACACGGACACCTGACCAACAACAACAGTGGAGGCACCAGGAGCACCTGGACCACAACTCAGCCGGGCACCAAGACGAGCCACAGCAGTCCCACCATCACCAGCACCCGCAGCAACAACAAGCGGCTTCTGGCAGTCACCAGCCACCACAGCAACAGGCAGCACCCGACACACGGGCTGGCTCAGTACACAGTACCAGGAGGGACCGCCCGACCCACCGCCCAACAGGGTCGACTTCCCGGGCAGCTGGGCACACTCCAAGGCCTACAAGGAATGGATAAAAAGTCAATTCCCCAAGTTTGGATTGCACAAGCCGAACCACTAAACGTGGTGCCAGGCCGAACCGCAGCTTTGGCGCTTCCTCAATGAGACCCCTCCATTGAAGTAGCACACATCTTCAGGCAGACATCGACTACATGCAGCACCACCCCGCAAGAGGGCAAACAGCGGAGCATGGGTACACAACACCACCACTCCACGAGCCTTCACAACAGGCTGGAGAGGGCACCAAGGCAGCGACGGCGGCAGCAGCAAAGCAGAGGCATGCCTGAGTCAGGCCACCACCCACGGCAACCCCCCTCGCTGGCCGGCGACCACCCCACCAAAGCAGGCGGAGAGCTGCCCAGGCAACAACAGAGCACACCGGCCCAGCGACACACGCCAGCGGGAGGAGGAGGAGACCCACCACATCCACAACCATCACCCGGCCAGTCTCGCACGCGAACACACGACGGTAGCGGCCCAGAGGCGGCAGGCGCGACGACAACACAGCCAGGAGCACACCTCCGCGTCAGGCAGGAGACGGCAGCAGCAGCCCACGACAGCCAAAGGCCACAGGGCACACAACCAAGGAGTCGGCACAAGAAGGTACCGGCAGCGCCACAGTGCCAGAGCATAACCACCAACAGCAGGCACCAAGTACCGGCAGCAGCGACCCACCGCAGCACGGGCACAGATACCCGGCAGAGGAATGACCCGGCAGACACCACGCGCGGGCAACAGCCCCTACCAACACGAGAGGCTAGCAACCAGCCCCACCAGCAGGCAGGGCACCAGCCACCACAAGGTCAGGGCAACGCCCCCCGAACCATGACGTGGGAATCCATGGGCACCAGGCACGAGCTGTGCATGCCACAAGGCAGTGTGGGAGCCAACCTGGCGATCGTCGCACAATCCATGCCGGCAGGACCCTTTTCGCCATTCGTTTCATACCGGGGTCCACAAACACACCCACCTACAACGCACCGTACGCCCTCCTTACAAGGAGAGAACCCATCATGCACGGATACCTGGGCATGGACCTCACCCTTTTCGCGCGACCGGTGGGCCCACACTGCACAAGGGCACACCATCGGTGTGGCACGTGAGAGTGCGCGAAGCCCCGGATGGTGCAATCCAGAGGGGCACTCCCAGCTCGAGAAGCGAGAACCAAGCATTCCTACAATGGGAGAACCAGCAGTGTACATTGAAAGTGTACAACCTACAAACCCTACGCAATTTGGCAGGTACACGTACACCTTGCCTTCAGAATGGACAAGGGACGAGCGAGCCAGCTCAAGCACAGACGGACCAGGGCACTCCCGACACACCAGCAGCGGCAGGAGGAGACACGCAGCCGGGCAGACCAAGCGCCCACAGAAGGGGACGAGTTTGAGCACTCCTGGCCAAGCGAAGACGACCGAACAGAGCTCACCCAGATACACATGACGCTGCAGCGGCAGGGGGACACAATGTGCGTCATGCAGAAGGAAGCAAGGCAGCGAAGCAGAAGCCGCAGCAACGAGGCGGACAACGCCAATAGCAACTCCCCACCACTGCCACCGCTACCGCCGCCACCACCATGCACAGAGTACAGCCGAACCCATGCCGACAGAATGTTGGATGGGGTTGCACTGAAGCGCGGGCTGCAAGGACTGCTTGCAGCTCCCACCCCTGAGCTGAGCAAAGCAAAGCGAGACAGATAGAGACAGCCAGAGACGGACGGAGACAGACAGAGACCGACCGACAGAACGACAGACCGACAGACCGACCGACAGGCCGATTGAATGGCCGCCGGCCCACCCGCCGACTGCACCACCGTGGTAATGTTGGTAATTTTTGATGTAGCAGTAGCAGTAGCAGTAGGACTAGGAGTAGCAGGAGTAGTAGCAGAGTGTAGTAGTAGTAGCAGCAGTAGTAGCAGTAGTACCAGTAGTAGCAGCAGTAGTAGCAGTGATAGCAGTAGTAGTAGTAGTAGTAGTAGTAGTAGGAGTAGTAGGAGTGGCAGTAGTAGTAGTAGTAGTAGTGGTGGTGGTGGTGGTGGTATTGGTAATGGTAAATGAAGTACAAGTATGAATAGTTGCAGATGTAGATGCAGAAATTGACGTAGAAGTAGAACAACTTGTACTTCTACTTCCACTTGTATTTGTACTCCTACTGCCACCCCTCTTCCTTCTCCTACTCCTACTCCTACCCGACCCACTCCTACCCCTACCCTAGCCCTATTCCGACTGCGACTGCGACTACTCCTACTCCGGCTCCAACTCCCACTTCGACTGCGAGGGCGGCGACTGCGACTGCTGCTACTGCTACTGGTGCCACTATTGCTACTAAGGCTACTACTACTACTACTACTACTACTACTACTACTCCTGCTACTACTACTACAACTATAACAACTACAACCACTACCACCTACTACTGCTACTACTCCTACTACTACTGCTACTACTAGTAGTAGTAGTAGTAGTAGTAGTAGTAGTAGTAGTAGTAGTAGTGGTAGTAGTAGTAGTAGTAGTAGTAGTAGTAGTGGTAGTGGTAGTGGTAGTGGTAGTACTACTACTACTACGACTACTACGACTGCGACTACGACTACTTCTACGACTACGACTCACTACGACTGCAACTACGACTACGACGACGACAACAACGACTACTGCTACTACTACTACTACTACTACTACTACTACTACTACTACTACTACTACTAGTGCTACTTTCCCTACTGCTTGTGCTGCCACCACAACTGCCACGACATCCTAAAGGTGGAGGAATACGGCACGACTGCTTCTTCCTGCTGCCGCTTTGGCAGTGCACAATCGCAGCAGCCCCAATTCAGAGCCTCATAATATCCCCCACAGTCACTTTCCATTTCCACCATACCACAATCCACAACCCCACAGCCCACATTCCACAATCTGTCCTCGCCACATTGAGCTTTCAGTATGTCCCAACATGTCACAGCATAGGCCTTCGCCCTTAGCATATTGAAGCACTTGGTCATGACGATATGGTCACTCCCCTCACCACATAGAAATTTCAAATTCGTGCCAACTGTAGAACCAGAAGACCCCCGAGATTGTTCTGCGAGGTATGTGGATAGACACAAAGAGGATGCCATGCTGCTGTGCTCTGGGCTCATATTGATTTATCTTCGGGCTCATGGGGTTGTGGGTTTCACATTCGTGACGCGGGGATATGCATCCTGCAAATCGTGGTTCCAGCATGTCTGAGTGCCAGTGCTCACTGAGGGTCGACGCCCCTTACACAGCCGAAGTCCTGCACGCTCACTCGGGCCAGCTGCACCCCATCTATCGACCTCTTGTGCTTCGCCGGCAACTTCATAGGGCCTTTTGAAAGGAGTGCAGAAAGGAAGGTTCCAACGCCGAGACAACCTGCCATAAATTTGAGTGCAATGTGAGTCAGCTACTCGCAGCTTCGTTCTCCAGAAGCCTGTCGCTTACGGCAGGTTCTCCTTCAGTGCGTCCTCAAAGTGCCTCTCCCCCTCAAGGGAATTCGATTCAGCTGCACGCGGCTTGCTTACCGCTTGCATTTGCCTCCGGACAGGAAGCACTGTCTTGCAAACGATACGCCAAGGCGCACGTCATGCTTCTTTGGAGAGTCTTGTCGTGGAGAGTGCAAATCTCAAGGCAGAAAGGATTGAAAGCACTTTCTTCGTCTTTGCATGTCACTCTGTGAGTGAGAGCGTTTTGTCCTGTTGTCATTTCGTTATGCTTTGTCTTTTTCTTCTGTGACATGGTTGTTGCTGATCGTCGGTGGATGACTGAGACGTTAGTAGCTGAGGTTGTCTGCAGCTACGCATTTTGCGCTGTGACTAGTTAGCAGCGTGAGTACTGAGTGACTCGCAGCTGTCGAGCGGCTCGACGCTCCCACCACCGAGTGCGACTCTTTGGCTGGCCCACTTTCCTTGGAGGAAATGGATCAGCATCCCAAAGCTTTAGAGGATGGCGCGTACTGTCCGGCATAGAACGCTCCCTGTTTTTGATTGGCAGCTCATGGTGAGCCGCACCTGAAACTTGATAACAAGGTGGAGGGCTTGTTGTCCATTTCTCAAACGATGTGAGAACATGAGAGATGTCGATGCTCTCCCAAACCGATTCGGTCCAATTCCGGTCCTGGGACGTCGGCACGGCTTCCGTATTTGTTTCCGCACGCTACCTCTGTGCATCTATCAACATGCAAGACCAGCTAGATCCTAGGCTGTCTACCTGACTCGCTTGAAGTACGCACCCAAACTGGCCACAGCCCAAGAGGAACTGGGGCTCGGATTGAGTCTAGCCCACACGAATCCATCCCCTCGCTGAGGATCAAATCCTCGTGCCAAAGTCCAGATCTGCGTCTGTCTCGTCGCAATCAGTGCCTTGCCGATGGTAACAGGTCGTCTCCTGGCGTGCTTTTCAGATGTCAACTGTCCTAAGCAACGGAAGCGCGTAGGGACTTTCAAGCTGTCTTGGAGTCCGGCGCCGCATGGCACCGGATACCTCTGACCGCCTCAGGAGTGGATGTTTCACCTGCTTGTGTCCTTTGCGGGGGAGAGACTCTCGGCAAGCAAAGCACAAGCATATCGCAACAGTGGGGGTCGGTGAGTGCGCTGCGTTGGCAGTTTATTGTCGGCTGCTTAGGGATCACGCAGCGATCAAATCACTCGCAACAAGCAGGGAGCCACTATGTTGGGTTCATATCCGGAGCCTCTACGGCTCGAAAGCCTGCGCTAAAATCGGAAGTGTCGTTGCTCGATGATATTTCAGTTACAAAACCAGACACAACTCCACAGATTTAATAGTTGAATACCGCCTCAGGCAACAAATTCCACGGTTCTAAGACCCACAGCCACGACTCCGACATCCCCATCCAAGGCTTCACGCCTAAGTTCGCCATCCAGAACTCTTTCCTCAGCCTGAGAACCTAGCTTTGGGTGAGGTTTTTCAGGGCTTTCATTCATATTCTAGCCAGAGTCTGCGTGGTGTTGCAGTTGCATTGCGAAGCCTTGGCTGTCTCGAACTGACGTTCTCGGTATTGCTGATGCGGTCTTGCTTGTGTTGCTAGCATCGCCGCAGAAGTTTGGCTTATCCACAGCTTTGGGCCGCTAGTTGCAGGTTTCGAAGACTATGCGGCCTACCAGGCCATTGCTTACCTTCCTGGTCCCCATAGTTACTGAGTTGCAGTCAGCGGGCTTCCGACTTTTGCCTGGTGTGCCTCCCTAAGCCTTAGTGATTGTTCTTGACATGTCGGTATGCTCAAGGCGGCCATGCTCACCCGAGTTGCCGAGGTTGGGTGCTGATGCAGTGGCGTGAGTTTTACAGCATGGCTGGGCGCCCCAGGGGAGCATTTCGGATGATTTGGTCACGGTCCTGGCTTTATCCTGGCCCTCGCAGTTTGGTGGCAACTCCAGAAACTCGATCTTGACATTTGGGATTGCAAGTGTGGCTGTCGGGATTCCCATCTGTCAGGGGTTTGCTTTGGTGCCACAGCTAGATGAATGTGCTAGTTTGGCTTTTGCAACATTCTGAGATGTAAGCATGGCAGCAGCTAGTTATACGATAGTTGAGGTGAGGTTACTTCGACCAAGGGTGGTAAAATAGTTAACAGTTCAGTTGAGTTGAAAAGCTACAGACCGCAAGCTAGCGACACGGGTCAAGTCGTTGGAATCCTGGAAGGCTCAAAATGATGAAGGCTGTGCTTCTGCAACAGGTTCTGATCGGTCGGGAACCGCAAACTTGATCGTTAGATTCTTGTGTGGCTGACCAACACTGCGAGAGCCAGCCGTCTTTTCGCGTCTTTCTCAAGCTGGTCCCTGAACGGACACCACCCAACTCACGGCAAGAGCTGCGCCAGGACATGCCGCTCTTCGTGCCGCACAAAGAGGCAGAGCGGATCTTGATTCCCGTGGTGTCGCAGCAACACGAAATTAGATGCACCATTGCCTGATACGACATAATTTTTCCTCACCAACTCGACCAAGTCGGGTTTCCTCATTGTCTTCTTTCCATCTGCTTCAGCGTGAGCTGGAGTTTCTGTCTCAGTGCCGAGGGCATCAGGACTTCACACGAGTTCTTTGGACAATCTGTTTCCATTTTTTTTAAATGTCGTCTCCACGCAGCAAGTGTGTTGCGTGCACATTTTGTTCCGGAAGGACGGTTGAAGTGTCCAGACGAGTCTTCGGAGAACTCAAAAGGGGTCGTGCAGCTGTAGGCAGTAGTGCAATAAGGCTAACCCATGCCAGATTCTTGGTCTGGTCACGGTCCACAGCCGTTTCTTCATCGTTCAGGACTTGCTGGCGCACTCACGGTTCTGGCATATCAACCTCTGGAACAACTTGTCCCATGGCTTCGCAGGTTGAGAGGTTCACGGTTTAGAGTCACTCCGTGAGGGTTTTGATTCTGGGAGGCGCTTCGGTTTGCTGAGCGCAAGGGCTCCAGTTGATTGTGCTTCTCGTGCGATGTCCCCCGGTCTGACCCGTTCTACTGTTCGATAGCAACCAGGTTCGTGCCGCTCATGGTTTGGGTGTTTCCGATGCTGACCCGTTCAACCCACGAGCCCTGCCCGCCCAGGAAGTCTGTGCCAGAGGAGAATTGGATGCAAAAGAAGGAGTCGCCTGGCATTGGTTTTGCTGTGAGCCCTGGCTTGAGTCGCACTCAACCCCAGCTTCGGCCTAGCCAGCCCGAGCCTGAGGTTCTGGTCTCGGCGTCATCCGTACCGGCCATTCCCGCCACAGGACGCGGCTGGGTTCTGCTTTAAAGCTTAGCCCGACTCAAGTCATGAGCTTGGCCGCGGAGGTTTCCGTTCGCACGGTTTGGGAGCCCGATCTGAACAGCCGATGCTGGGTCCATGTTTCAAGTCAGGTGGGAAGTTGCTGCGATAGAGTGCCAACAAATCAAAGGCTATGTTCAACCTGAGCCGACCTGAGCTGCAGATGCCACACGCCATGTTCTTGGTACCAGTTTGTTCCCCGGAAAGTTCGGATCTTGCAGTGCTAGTGGGTGTGGGCTGTGGCTCAACTCGCGGTCTACTTGGGTCAGCGGGAAGGGTGGAGTCCACGGAACTTACAGGCTTCAAGCAATCGCCCCACAAACTTGAAACTTGGAAGATCTTGGCCAGAGGATCAGTGGTCCGGCGAGTATGCCGTGCCCTCGATACATGCGCAGAGACGACTTCTGAGCTCTTGCCTTGAGAGGTCCGTGCAAGCATGTACTGGTCTCAAAGCCTGGAATACTTGACATGGCCCTTTGCCGGAAGCTTGGTGCTCACTTGTTAAGGAATGGAGCTCGCTGTGATCTGAAGGGATGCGCCTGAACTCCGGAAGCTCAATTACAGTGGTCAGTGCTGTGCTGCTGCAGCACGGATGCATTCTCTGCCGACTCGGCATGCCGCGAGGCTCGAGGAGCGTTTGCGGGCCCAAGCAGCCAGGACAGCACAGGATGCTGCGGGCCCGGGCGCCAATGCGTGCTCTTTTGGTGGTAGGCAGGCTAGGCAGGCAACCTGCCGCGTCCAGGGCATTCCATGGAGTCACCGGCGTCACCGGATTCCGCCACGTTCTCCCGGGCAGACCACTAAAGCGTGTTGCCTGCCCGGTTGTCATGCCTGGACAAAGGCGATGGGGTTCGCCCATGCCCGGGGGGTGCTTGGAACATTATCTCCAGCTGAGGGCAGTTGGTGAGCTTCAAGAAGACCCACACCAAGAGGTTTGCATGAGCATGCTCGACGATCTAGCAAAAGACCTTATGAGCTACAACCCGAAGATGACCAAGGCCGTAGCCGGGATTGCACTACTGCGAGCGCTGCGAGCTTTTTTAAGTTGTTGAGCCGAAACAGCCACGAAGTTCGAATCGGTGCCTGACCGAGGCAAAGTCCCCGAGCCCCGCTGCCACCCCGGCCGGTGGCGGCCACCTGGATCTTCAGAGCATAGAGCTGCGGTTCCCTTTGAAAGGTTAGTAAAGGTCCGCTGGTCTCAGCTACGCAGCTATCCGAGTTGAGCTGAGGCGGATTCTTGGGCGGCCTCTTTGGAGGTAAGGCTAAAGCGGCCAAGCCGGCACCCAAGGCTGAGGTAGCGCTCAAGCCCGCCCCAGGACAAAGAGGACTCTACTTATGGGGGGGCACCGGCACCGGCAAGACATTCATGATGAACATGTTCTATGACAAGATTAAAATCAAGGAGAAACAGCGTATTCATTTCCACGAGTGGATGATTGATGTCCATTCGCGGCTTCACAAGAAGCAGAAGGGGAGCAGCATGAACTCTCAAAACACTGCCGATGACTTGGTTGAGCAGGTTGCGACCGACATGATGAAGGACGGCTGGCTCCTGTGCTTCGACGAGTTTCAGGTCACACACATCAGCGATGCCATTATCATGAAGCGCATCTTCTCCGTACTTTTCGAGCTCGGGGCGGTGGTTGTGGCCACCTCCAACCGTCCTCCGCAAGACTTGTACCTGAACGGCCTGAACCGGCCTTTGTTCTTGCCTTTCATTCCCATGCTCGAAGAGTTTTGCAAAGTGCACGACATTGGCGAAGAGGTGGACTACCGCATGATCTCCACGCAGGAGGAGGACCATCGAGTATACATCACCCCCAATGGTCCGCATGAGCAGAAGCTTTTGGAGGCCAAGTTCGAGAAGGTTTGTCATGGCCATTTCCGCACAGATGCACTGGTAGAGACGCAGGGCCGCAAGGTCAATGTCCCACGCTGTGCTGAGAATTCAGATGTTGCTTGGTTTACATTTTCCGACCTATGCAACCAGGCTTTGGGGGCAGCAGATTATTTGGCAGTAGGCAACGCCTTCCACACAGTATTCATTTCGAATATCCCACGGCTTACCATGCAAGAGCGTGATCAAGTTCGTCGTTTCATCACCCTCATCGATGCTCTCTACGAATGCCACACCAAAGTGATTTGTACGGCCGAGCTCGACCCGATACAGTTGTTCTATGTGACTGAAGAGGAGCGTAAGACTTCCATTGCCGATGAGATTTTCGCCTGGGATCGCACAGTTTCTTGCAACGGACTGCAGCCAGTTTTTTGTTCTTGCCTATTCTGGATTCTAGATCTCGGGCAGTCGTCTGCTGAACTGTTGTCTCAGACTCCCAGGTTAGCCGACTGACGGAGATGCAATCCACCGCCTACCTCAGTGTCGCTGCCAGGTCTCTCAGTAGTGAGCAGTTCCTGAGTCAGTATAAGCCCTTTGACCGCACTTAGCGCAATTGGCCAGTTCCTCTCTCCAACGCAGCCATGTAGAATGTCCGCCTCGAACAACCCGGCAAGGTAGAATTCCACCCACAGCTCAGGCTCAAGAGTCTGACGGACGAAGACTGCAAGGAGTTGTGGCGTCGCTATGATCGGGATGACAGCAACTATTTGGACTTGCACGAACTTCGGCTGTTCCTCGAGGACTTGCTTGAAAGGCACTGTGGTCACCGTGATCTTTCCAACGAGCTCTTTGACCTCTGCCGAGCCGCCATTGCCACGAACGCTGAAGGCCACGTGAGCTTCGAGGACTTTCAGAACTACCTGTGTGACTACTCCACGATTGAGTCTCAGCTTGGAAGCGCATGAGTCCCTGCTTGGTCTTTTTAACCCGAGCTTGGACGTGCCTGAAAAGCTAAGAAGCTTTTCTAAAGGACTTTTCTTAAGACCGCTTCAACTTTCTTAAGGCGAACTTGTTGGTTCGTCACAATCCTTGCGTGCAACGATAAACTGTGAACTGCACGAGTTCCAGCCCACTCGCGAACTGCGAAAAGACCTCAGCAAGATGGGTGCCAGTGTGACTTCGATTGTGAGCATTGACGTTGGAGGCCCAATCACACGACTGGCTTGGCTTCCCTTTCTTGCCAGCTCAGCACAAACTTTGATACATCTTGATATCCGAAGCAGAAGCATAAGTAAGGCCTGAGAGAGTTGAGGTTCAGCAATTTCGTGGAGTTCCAGACTTGCTGCACAAGGCCGGGGTGGCCAAGGGATGTGTAAATTTTCTTCACACTGGTCTCAGATCAGGGTCGAAGATTAGAAGTCCATGCACCTTGCCAGGTGTCGCGGGGCTCCGGAATGTTGCTTGTTTAGTGGAGTCTTGAGGCTGGGGTTTGTCGCCTACTAGTCACTCGCAATGCACGGTCATTCGCTTTGCCTCTGACCTCTGTTATTCCAACATGGCTTCGGGATGCCTCGATGTTGCAACTATGCAGTGAAATTTGCAACACGGAGCTCCGTGAGGCCAAGTCGTTGAACTTTGCCGAAATCTCGCAGCACATGTCCGGGCCTCGGCAACATGAACGCGTGGCTTTCTTTAGCGCCTACAGCTCTTTTGACTTCCTTCCTCAGGGTAAGGCTTTTGTGTGTCGGCAGTGAGCAGGGATTATAGTTGGATCTCAGCAGCACTATGTGTCTTTGTCTCGCTGCTACAACTGTCGGATCTTTTTCTTTGAGTGGCGTGCGGTGGCGCGAGGTCTGCTTGGAATCAAGCTGCTCGCGAGAAAGCCAAGGACCCTGACAGTGTTTTGCTTCCAACATGCACTATGTTGTTGCGCAAGCTACCCTGCCACATCTTTCGGCTGCGTAGTTGCGTTGGTGTGCAGCCTGTCTTTGCGCTTCTCTATGTCAAGAACTCTCAATGTTAAGTAGATCGTGCTTTTGCAGGAGTTTTGGATCTCCGCGTGACGTGACAGCAAGTACAGTCATGTAAGTCGCTGACACCTAAGTGCTTCACTCGAAGAAAAGAGTTTCTGACGGACCTTTGGCTGCAGATCTGAGGAACTGTTACCTGTCCTAAAGAAAGCCCAAGGCAATCCATGAATCACCCACCAAAGCCGTGGCTTCAGGCTCCCGGGCCTGCTTACGCTTGACGAGGCGACTTTGGGACGTTCTGCGTGTGGAGACCTTTTTGGCGCTCACGAGAACTCTGCCAGTACAGACACCAAACTCACCAAACAGCGAAAGAGCACCGGAGCGTTCCAGGACCAAGGACGTGGCAATATCACCATACGCAAATCCACATACTGTGGCGGGATCACCGTCCCACGCCATATGTCGTGTGGAACTATGGCGAGAGTTGTGTGATAGTGTCCTCGGAGGCCTCGCCGCACTGTGAGTGTGGCAAGAATGCGACTTGAGTCAAAAATGTGCTCCGCAGTGGTAACAGCAGCCGCGGAAGGTGCCGCCTGCGCATGCCGCAACGTCGCACAAACCAATACCTACATTGATCCTCAGCGTTGGGACCTGAAGCCACACTGTTTCGAGACAGATCACGAACCCAACGGACATACTACTAGAGCACGGAGGAAGCGTTGGGGAACGGGCATTGGACAACCCTTCGTTCTCGCAGCAATTGATGAAACCTCGGTGGCAGAGACTTTTGGTTTTCTAGCTCTGGTCGAGAACGCGCGCATAATTCCCGAGGTTTTGTGATCTGTGGATTGTCGAAGAAAACTTCGAACTTAATAATTCGATCCCATGTGATTTCAAATGCCGGCACCTGCCAATCAACGCCAGAAGCTTCAGTCCCATACAGTTCGCTGCCAGCTATCCATGCACATGGCTTACTATGGACGATGTTTCACGGCCGCCCGCGCAGATTCGTCAGACAAGGATGCTACGAAGCCGCTGTGGCATCAGCAAGCACGCTCGAGTCCACGATTCACAGGCGCACAACTCCCAACGCTAAGTCTCATCAAACAGATAGATCTTACGGGCAGAAAGCTCTCTTCGATGGCATGAAGCAGCAAGGTCAAGCAGTCAAACATCAGTGCCAAGCTCTCGGCAGCTTGCAAAATGTCCATCTTTCTCTCTCTCATCTCAGTCTGCATTCGCTTCGGTTGTGCCCGGCAGCCTCCTTCACCGTGACGTGACACTTCGCCGACCTGATCTCCGCTGATGCACGATACCTGTAAGTTAGATATAAACCATAAGGCCATAAGGTTGGTCCTGATCCGGACGCAGGTCCCAGCCTCCGATCATGTGGTTCATGTGCTTGTGAACTGGCTTCCGGCATTTTTTTTGTTTTTTTTTTGTGTGCGTGTGTGTGTGTGTGTGTGTTTATGTATGTGTGTGTGTAAGAAAGTGGCATGTTGGTGGCACAAAGTTTTGGCAAAGCAGAGCTTGCTGCAGTTGCTTCTCTTATCCAGGGTTGAGTGTCTTGTCCTAGGCATGCGCTCAATTGTTGTGGGGTAGCGTCGCTGAGCAGAAGCTCAGGGGACATGTCAGCTGCACTCATGCTTACATGTTGTCGCCGGTGGGAGGCTGTTGTTTGCCAGAATGACTACAAGTGCTGTTCAGTGCACGGTGGGTTTGCTTTACTGAATACTCAATGTTGAGCCACTTGTTTCTGCTCATCTCGGCTAACTCAATCTAGATCCCGAGCTGCAAAGCAAACAAACCGCAAGTTCCGAGCCAGGTCAATGCTCAAGAAGGATCCCGGAGAGCCAGAGAATCAAAACAGTCCGCCGTCGGCATGGCTGTCTTGCTGTTCCGTGCAGCACGTGAAGACTCGAGATGACGAGGGAGCAGTCGGCAGAAATACGCTGTTGCATGGCCGAGGTGTGTAGCGACTCGGAGATTTATCTTGGAGCTGCTCAGTCTTGATGTGCACATGCTTGGGCCTGCTAGCTTGGACGATGGTCAGACTCGAACGACAGCTTTCGAACATAGCTGTGTCAAGTCTTGCATGCTTGCAGTTGCTTGCACACCAGCACAGTGGAGCAGAGAATCTCGTCCAAAACTTTTGGCAGAACATATTGGAGCTGCCTCTATCGCTTTTGGCTTCTTGTGTCCTAGCCATGTGATGGTGCGGATGTGACAACAACCTGAAGGCGCGCGATCGCGATACTCCAAGCTACACCCTGAGTGGTACCTGTGTCCTTGGGCATGAGATTGAGCTATCAGTTCCATGCGATGTGCTGGCCAGGCCGCGGTCTTGGAAGATGGGGAATGAGTGCAAGTTCATCAAACGCGGCAGCCTGCTTAGAGTGGTTGTGGCATTTTTTTTAAAGTTCTGTTTGGCTTTCGCCTGAATGAATGGCTTCAAGCGTCCAGTCAGCCAGCCAGCCGGTCAGTCGATCCGCGAGCCTGCCGGGCGGTCAGTCAGTCGAGTCTTCCCAGTAGGTTTTCTGCAACATGGAGTGAAAACCTTCTACAATGAACGGGATCGTGTTGCAAGTCAAAGAGCATGTTGCAACCGCGAGGAATGGCTCAACTTGATTCGACAATGCGTCTCTGATGGGTTGGGTGTGGCAGAAGAAGACGTCGAGGAGAAATCTGCGGCCATGAGCCGCACCTACTGTAGCTCTGCCTTGTCCGCTGCACTTCGTGGTGCACATGAGTCGACCATGAGCTTTATTCTCAAGGGCGCATGTGAGAGCTTGTTGTTGACATTCGGTCTGATTCTGTCTGGGAGGAGGATGTGCCATTCGCGCAGGTGTGGGAGCCGTTTTGCTTGTTTCTTGAAGATGCATAGGTCCAGGTAGCTGAAGTTGGGCAATGGTGATTATGTCTTTTGGCGACATGCTGTCCATGCTGAGCAGATTGGTCTGACCTCTGCTGGTGCTCTTGTTCTTCGCGATATCGTGCTGAAGGCGTGGGGCCAAGTTCTGAGAATGACGGTAAGGAATCAGATCTCAGCTACCCCGCGGTTTGGTTCACCCTGCAGGAACTGCATGTGACGCCCGACCGGCTGCCCTTGACTTTGGCCTTCGACTTCCCCACGCTGCGAAAGCTGACGACTTTCTTGCAGGACGCTCAGGGACAGCCGGCCTCGTCTACGGAGCCAGTATGGCAGACAGGAGCTGTCGAGTCCCTGTTTCGGCATGTTGGAGTGCAGTGCATCACAGCCTCTCTGGCAGACGGCAGTCACCATCAGCAGTTCTTGCAGACAGCTGTCATAGGCTGCGATGCAGCCGTGGAGACACCGTTGGCAAGATGGGATGTGAACTCGCATTGTCAGATTAACGACACCGTATCTGTGACTCGCCATGGGTCTTTTCTGACAGAGATCGACCTCTTCGATGCAGCTCACTTTGAGATCAGCTTTGCCGAGGCAGCTGTTATAGACCCGGGGCAGCGCCTGGTCCTCCAGTGTGCAGGCGAAGTGCTGCCACAGACAGACGCACGTGACCGCTCGGCTAGCTGCGCAGTCGTCGTTGCGCAGTTTCACAACGACTGGTCTCTGCTCATGGGATCTTGCAGTGGGACTTCGCCAAGCTCGCATGCAAGTGCAGCTGTTTGTGCTCTGGCTGCATTGAAACTGAAGGAAACCTGGTTTGCTGACGCTGTACCTGCACAGCCTGGTCGCGTGACCCTTCCGCCGATTCGTGCTTGGGCTTCGAGCGAGGTGCCTGCATCGCAGCCAATCGGGTTTCCTTCAGCTCGGCCCCCGGTGTATGCATTCATGATCAGAGGCAGAGCATACGTGTGTTCTAACGAAATCGTTGAGTGCTCAATGCCCTTGATCTTTTACCGTCTGAAGTGACTGTTTGGATACGGCTTCGGGAAAGAGATCAGGCAAATGCCATGCAAAGCTTGAAACTCCGCACCGCCTAGGCTTCGACCTGCATGGGCCCAGCTTCGCCGTAGATACCGCCTGCTCCTCGGCCCTCGTGGCAGTCTCGTTGGCTGCCCAGCTCGCTCGCGCAGGAGACCTGAAGCTTTGAAAACCGGTCTAGATGAATCGGACTTCGGCCCTTCTTGCATTCTCCTTTCAATCCGGTTCAGGAGCCTCACCAGCATTGGCCGCAGCAGTCAACCTCCTGCTGCACCCTGCAGTCTTTCGATACCATAGCAGCTCAGGCGGGCTACCCAGCCACAGAATCCACTGAAACCACGCCCCTCTGTTTCAACTTAGCCATTCGTCAGGATTGCTTTCGTGCAGTGGCCGCTGTCGCAGCTTCGATGCCAGCGCAGATGGCTACGGCCGGGCAGAGGTCATGGTCGACTTGCATGTGTGTCTTTGTTGTTTCGCACAGTTGTTTCGAGGCCGTGGGAGCTCTTTATCTCGGCTCAGGGGGACCGAAGCTTGAAGCTGCAGCAGCCCGTTCCTGAGCGTTCGAGCAGGGTGTCAGCCCCGAACCTGTGTGATGACTCGAGGTCGTTAGCTCCGGCCGCGGTGCGAGCCTCACAGCGCCCAGCAGTCGCGCGCAGCAGGCGACTTTTGCAATCTGTGGATCGTCAAAAAGTGGAGCGTGGACTGTGTTTCCGTGCTTTCAATTTCAAATTTTTGGGAGTCGCAGATGCCTCTGCACGCGTCCTCTTCTTGTGCAGGAGCTTCTGCATGAAGCTTTGGAACAAGCACGTCGGCTGCCAAATGATCTCGTCATGTTGGACTGCCCTCTGAGAGATTCTATGCACTTCTGACGGCTTCCCTGCAAGTTTACCGCTACAGCCAAGAAAGCTCCACTCAGCCAAAGAGGAGTCGCACGGCACCGGCACTGTTCTGGGTGATGTCGCCGAGATGACGTCTGCAGGAAGAGGCGTGCTGAAGTATCATCTGATACGGAGTACCCCTGCTTCTTGCCGTGGTGACTTAACCCGAAAGTGGGGACCCTCACTGAGAGAGATAGAGAGAGAGAGAGAGAGAGAGAGTAGGTAGCCAAAGCTGCTCCTGCCTCAAACCCCGAGCAAAGCAAAGTAGCCATTTTGGCTCAAGTCGACCCGCCGCTTCCCGGAAAGGGCCGCTCGAGGGCGGTCCTTCGGGCCCGCTGTTGGGAGCAGCAGGTCTGTTGGGTGGACGTCCCTCCGAGCGGGGGAAGGCTGGAGCCTTTCTCCAAACTTTCCAACCTTCACACTTTCAATCTGTCGCTGCGGTGTCAATCATTCCATTCAACCTGCATTCCCCTTCTGCTCTAACTCCAAGCTCGAGCTTATGTTCAAACTCAAAATGATCAAACTTGCGAAATCCAATCTCTTGATTCTCCAAAAAGCTTCCAAACTCCGCAATCTGGCCCTCCATCTCATGCTTTCATGCTTTCAATCATCCGCGGTCGAGACGCCCTACATCCAGACACTTATCGATATCCACATGTTCAGATGCAATCGCTGATTGCTGCAGTCATGTCGCGCTTCACGTACATATTACTGGGCACAACTCCAAGCGTTCATTGACACAAGGAGTGTCTTCTGACTTGATTTCAACCATACACACTGCCAGCAGCATCTTTTGCTGAACGCAATACGTTGCAGGCATTCCCGTTTTTCTAGACCGCCATCTCCTCTTGAATTGTATATGGGTTGCGGCTGCACAGCTTCGGACGTGCTTTTGGCTCGAGAAGGAAAGAAAGAGACATCACATGAGTTCGGGTACATTAATTCCTGTATTTGCTTCTGTCCTTTGCCTTCGACCGGGCTCGGTACGTGCCATATCGAGGCCATGTCAACAAATGGCAAAATTATGGAAACTCTTACCTCATTCAATACGGGTTCCAACTGATTCACAGGAAGGCGTGCTTGGGCAAGTTTGGTTCAAGTTTCGCTGAACTGGCCGCCCTTTGCAATGCTAATTTTGCCATGCATTTGCTTATTTCTGGCAGGTCCTCCGTTTATCCTTGCAACGGAAAGCACTGCACCTGTGCATGTTTGCCAGAAGTGGCATATGAGCAGTTCAACACGGCTTATCCGGGTCATGCTTCTTGACATGAAGACAATATCGAGCCTCCGTGTTCTGACCTGGTTCACAACCACCTGCAAATCGCACATCGACCGGTCGGTGCTCCTCCCCTGTTACAGAATCTCCGGCATTCCCATGAGTTTGTATCCTTCCAAATAGGATCCACTGGCACTCCAGGCATGCATGTTGGCAATCTTACGTTCTGTTGTGCATTGCATCTTGTGGCATTCAAGCTCACCCACACTCTTGAAGGCACTTTGCGGCACTTTTCGCAGTGCAGCAACCGTAAAGTTCCGATCCGGAATGGCATCACCTGAACGACGACGTGGAGAGGTGGACAGGCAACGAGCAAGAGGAACGACAGCCAATCGTCGTTTCCCAGTTCCCCCGAACAAGCTGGCAGGACGGTTTCCCTGGGGGACATCCCTTGGTACCAAGCCCATGTAGAGGAACATCTGTTTCCTCTCATCAGGGCCGATCGCCTCTCAATCTTGCAGAAGACAGAAGAGAAAGATGACGTGACTCGAATTCACGAGGCTGCCGCTTGGAGCCCGATCTTTGCACTTCCATACACGCCATTCGCATTTCAAGTCTTTGTGCAGGAGCTGTGGTATTAGTTGTTGTATGCTATTGTGGTGGGTGGCCCGACCCTTCTTCAACAAATCCTGCGCCTTGCTGTCCCCATGTTGTCGGCGGTGTTCCTGCCTAGGGATAAGAGGCATCGTAGGCACTCCCACATAGCCAGAGGGCTATTTGGGCAGTTGCGTAGTAGCGAGGCGATGAATGCAGATGTAGCGATGCATGAGTACGCACACGGATGGAGGAATAGACGGAGGCACTGTGTTAGTCTTGAGCGAGGACGGTCCACTCTACTTTGGCTTGGAGCCGGCAAAACCTGCCCCTGAGCTGAAACCGTCGGGAGTCTGTTGAGATAGTTCTGTGCTGCAAACATGAGGCTTATGATGAGGTCTGTCGAGCCACAGCGAGTCTCTATGTGGACGTTGATCAGCATGGGACAAGGTGTGCGAAACACAGTACAGGCATCCCTCGTTCTGGGACGAACGAGAACCCATTGCCAGCAATCCCCCCTGCAAAGCACCATGCATCCCCGCACCGAGGCTCCCGAGCTCCAAACCAATCTTTCTTCCTTCTGCGCACTTCCGATCTAAGCAGCAGGGGTTGAGGCCGCAGACAGACCCCAATGCGAAGAAGCAGAGCCCCTGAGCTTCGAAGATTTCAGCCTAGTGGAACGCGATGATTAGGCCCAAGGCGAAGAGGGCCGAAGGGTTCTGGAGAGTTTGTTCCAAGGCCTCGGCCACAGCGAGGGTGCGGCGGGGCTTGCGGGACTGGCACGGCTCCTCGCAGGCCGCACGCCGACCTTCCGCTCGGCTTGCATTCTGCTGCAAGCACATCATCATCTAGCGCTCAGCTTGTCCAAGCTCGAAGGTCTTCATGAGCTCCTGGCCCAGAGCATGCCTTTGGCGCATCTCTGCCAGGCTGCGGGGTTGCCAAGGTGCCCTGACGTCCTCAGAAGTCTCGGCTGCCAGGTGTCGACTTCAACTTCGCTGGCCCTCGCCACCGAGGTCGCCACTGGGCGGCAAGGGGATACCACCCCAATCGGGCTGTGCAGGGGAGGTCCTGGGGGTTTAAGGGTTCAGATGCAAGGCTTGGGCTTGGGACGAACGAGGTCACCTGGCAAAGCTGTGCATCCACATGATCCCAGATCCGATAGAAGAACAAACTTCCCAACGCCGCCAGCCTGAAGCGGTGCGGTATGGCAGAGCTCGAGCAGCCTTGATGGATTGGTAATGCCCTGGGACGATTTTCGGTTCCCCAGTGTCCCAAGCTCTAACCTTCCAAAGTAAAGGTTTCGGTCAAGGTGAGGGTAGCCCCATCTGCCGAAAGAAGCAGGTTGGAGTTTTGCGCATCCTTCCTTTTTTAGTATTCTTCTTCCTCTTCTTCCCACTATTCGTCTGACGATCTTGATTTGCAGTTTTCAGGACTCAGAATAGGAATTCGTCTCTATCAATAACCAGAAGATCACCATGACAAGCGCCACTGAAATGGTCTCCGTCCACCCCCTTTTTCGCCAGGGACAACTTGAGTTTGATAAAAAAATCCACTACTCTGTCGACGTTCTGAGCCCTTGTCCGAACACCTGGACAACTCGGGACACATTTGGTATGGATTCAGCTCCAAGTTCCTGGAAAGGTAAGCCGGTCAGCCCGGACTCGGTTTCACTGTTTCAGAATCACCAAGCCCTTGCTCTGCGCTTCGGCCGGCAGCTACCGCCGGACAACTGATCGCATTCCAAACCACGAATACGCTTCGAAAGCAAGGATTCTGATTTCCGATCCAGGAACGGCTCCGAAGAAAAGCGGGGGCACCTTTTTGAACATGACTGCTCTGTTCTTTTCGGTAAGGTGTCGGCGTCTGCGTGTCCGTTGGACGCCAAGGCCAACTTAGGGCCCGGTGCAGATCGCCCACCTTCGGCAGTTTCCTACTGTGATTTCATTGCTCCCCATCTCCCGAATCTCTCGCAGACAGCTTTGGTGGATTTGTTGAGGGTTTCGGTCCTCGGTGTCTGCAAGTGTGGGTCTTGGAGGAGACGTATTTGTTGCAATGGGCAGCGGCATAGTTGAAGCAGCTCATGCTGCGAGGGCTCCAAGCTTCCCATAGCGGCTCGGGATCCATTTTTCTTGCCTTTGGCCAGGCCTACCGCTGCGGAGTCGGAGGGGTCTCATCCTTCGGATTTGGTCGCGGCCTTGGGCTGCACGCAGATTTTGCCCGATGATGCCTGATGTTTTCTGATGTGTTAACACTTGTCGGGTTCGGGCATCAGCTATACCGATCACCAAAACGAGAACCCTAAGCCTTTTGAAGGTGTCATTTGGACGACCAGGTCAGCTTGCCGCAGAAACATGAACACCTCGCATATTCACGCCGTGCCTCCAGAGCAGTTCTCCAGTGTAGACGCAGGTTCTCATGTTCGACATCAAGTGTCGGGTGCACTTTCGTATAATATGGGGGTTTCCGAAAAAAGGGTACCCTATGATAGTACCCTAAATACTAGGATCCTTATTATAAGGACCCCAAATAAGGTACCCCTAATTTCGGAAACTCCCATATGCTCTTCTCGGGCCTTAAGAAGACATGCTCGAAAGAGGAATCGAAGCAACTGAAAATGGAGTTTGGCTATTGTGCTCTCGTGAGGCGGCACCCTGGCTCACGCCTTGCTCTCCTTCGGAGCGACGGCTGCAGCGCAGCCGGCGCCACCTGCCTTTCGTGGCTTCGCAGGAATGGCTAGCAACACTTGGCAACATGGTGCTTCAGATGGGTGCGGTGCAAAGATTTCCGTCTTGTTCTTGAGATTCAGATCAGTGGGGATCGTTTGTTCAGCCCTTCTTCTATAAGACAAGCGACGAGGATGCAGGCTCGCTGCGGGGGTTCTCGTGAGCGCTACTCAGAGCTTTCACCACCTTTTGATGACCCCGCCAAAGCCTCACCAACGTTTTCGAAGTATCCAAAACGTGGCTAAGCCCCAAGTAGAAACAGCAGCTCTGAGGAATGTTGGTCAAAACCGGCGGGTCTCAGCAGGGTGGACATGTTTCGTGTCATAGCGTCCTAGAGAATTCCTAAAGCAGAAAGTATCACAGACCAGGCAAAGCTCTGTTTCGCTGGTCAGCGCACCGTCATCCCTTTCTTGAGACATTGCGGCATGTGTCCACTTCTGCATCTTTGGCAGCACGCGAGAGCGAACAGGTTTTCTTACAATTTCGTTCGAGCTGCACAGAGTAGCGGAGACTGCATTGTCCATGTCATGCCGACAGGAAGACAACCAAAGACCAGGGTGCCGGTGCTAGGTCTGCTACGGTGTAGAAGCTCTTGGACTTCGAGTACAAGAAGCGGAGACAGTCGTGTCTTCGCTCTGCCAGCCTCAGGTCTGCTACAGGGTGCGAGTCACAGAGCCCAGGCTGGACCACCGATCGAGCCCAGGGTCAAGAATTTCTCGAACCACCGTACTGGTGCATCATGACGATACTGCACGCCCAAACTCACTTGCACAACTTAATGCATGAGCAGGATCTTGGCGCTGTTGAATGACCACGTGATATTTGGCGAAATCGTTGTGCCGGCGGCTGCTTTTCTGGCAGCTTGTCAGCATGTAGGTGCTTGGTCGACAAGCTGCAACTAGCAGCTGCGAAGTGTTGCCGTCTCCACCAAGCCCATCTTGCTTAAACGACCGTGACATCTACTCCAAAGCTGGATCCTTTCCAACTTCCGTACAGTAAGCAGAAAGTGAGCAATCACCCAGCTTCCTCCTGCTTTGCTAGCTCACAAGGAATTTTTCGTTGCCGGTCTTGCTGCGCAACGCGAGGGCCCGGCTGGCCTGCTATTGCTGCTGCTTGGCTCTGCTGTCGCAACATCTTGCAGTTTGTGCGACCCGCAGATGTAGACATGATTACCTCGAGTGGAGGCTTCAAGTGAATCCCAATCAGTGCCAGGAGAACTCGACGGCTATCGTGCTTTTTTTGCTAATTTCTCGTCTGTGCTTGTGGTTCCTGAGAATCTCAACAACTGGCATATCGACTGAAGGCTGCAGTCATAACAAGCTCCACTGAATTTCGACACCGCCCTGAAGTGCCGTTCGGCCGGGCTCGGGGGGAGCTGCCAGGTGCCTCGGTAGCCCTGGGAGGCCTCGGCTTCTTTGCACCGATGGTGCTTGCCCCGGATTCCGAGGAGGCGCATCAAACTCTCTCTTCTAGGGCTTTCGGCTAAAGGTTTTTTTGGCAGGTCTGCGGTTCGGAGGATCGGCTGTGAGAAGTGTTTGCAGGTGGCCATGGAACTTTCGATTGACGGCGATGGGTCCTTGGAGATCTCCAGCCACGTCTGGCCCAGGTCCCAGGTGTGCCCTCCTTTGTCCTTCGCATGCGCTTCGCAAGCCTTGTGCTCCTGTATGTGTCTCTGCACTTCCCAGACGAAATGTGCCAAAAGATTTTGTCATGCACGTGCAGCTCAGAGCATTTCGTAGACAACAAATGGTGCCGGAGACTGATCATTCTCAATGGTTATATTGTGTCACAGCTGTCTGCGACAGCAAGAGTAAACAGGAAAAAACAAGCAAGTCCAGTCGTCAAACACTTAACTGCAAACACACTAATACATGACTACATGAATCTGCAAAGTTTTTCTCAACCGCTGCCAATCCGGGCCAATGTGTACACCATGGCCGAAGCCAACGTGGCCGATGTGGCCGACGTGGAGCGTCACCGAGAAGCGATCACTGCTGCTTTTCATAAGTTCGATCTCAACGGAGACGGGAAGATCAGCGAGGCCGCGCGAGACGTGGGAAGGTCTTTGTGTTGGATGTCCGATTCTACCGGTTTGAGAGGCAGCTCACGCCGGCAGCATGGAGCACTGATGTCGTAGTCCAGTCCTGGCTTGTGAGAGTCTGCGATGGTTGTGCTTTCTGGACGAGTCTCCGAATCTCGGTATGACCGCATCTTTGGGATCTTCGAAGCTTGTGTCAGGCGGAGCTGAAAGCAGTGCTGCATATCCTGGACCCTACCTTCAGCCCTGACGATCTGGATTCCATCTTTGCAGATGCGGATCTTAGCAAGGACGCATTTGTACATTTTTGCACCTTATTAGTGATTATGCGGCCGCGTTTCGTTCCCTTGTAGTAAGCGGTTTCCGGCATCCACTCGGGAGGATGGAGTCATGAGCATGGATGCAGCTTGGCACAGAATTTGGTTTACCCGGCCGGGTTTTTAGATTTAAGATGGCTGGCATCGGATGTAGTATCTCAAGCTGTGCAGGTTCACTTACCGAGGCCTTGTTTCTTCAGCAACCCGTGTCACTGGCAGAGTGGTGATGCTGCTAGTCGGGTATACCGCGAGCCACACCATCCTAAACCCTGAGCCCTGGAGCCGTGCACAGCCGGCGTGCCGAGAGGTGTTGCCTCCTTCCGTTCGACCCCACAGCCTGTTTACCTGAGATTCAGCCCAACTCATGAAGCTCCCGCTTGCCCTGCCAGCTGGGATCGTGGACAGAGGAAAACCAATTAATGCAGAAGTTAAAAAGACCTAAATCTCCATGTAGTTGTTCGGTTTTGGCCTACCTTGGACCTTCCAATGACACAAGTAAATCTTGGTTTAATTGCCTGTCTATGCATCTGTCCAATACACACTTACATCATGATAGTCGGACGCTTTTAAACGGTCGCCCAGGGGCGCGTCCCATAGACACATCCGCACACAAAGTCGTGAACAAACAAGCATGCGGACCTTGCATCCCCTGCCCACCTTAAACCTTGAGCCCGAAACGATGGTCTGGGAGGTAATTGAAATTCCAAGGTGATTTAGCCGTTTCGTTCTTGCTAATTCTAGGAACCGACTACTGTCTGATGTAGTTGGGCTAGGGATGGTGTGGGGGAAATAATTAAATCCTGATGTAATTGTGCCGTATGGGTAGCAGGCCCGTCGGGCAACGTTCGAGGGCCAATGAAGTCACAAGTAAACTGCGCCAGGCCTAAGGGTGCCAACATGGCCCGATGCCGAGCAATAAACTTCGCAGTTACTGTTGTTTGAACTCTTGGATTCGTTGCCTGCTCCCCCTACCCAACGTTGTCCCGCTGTAAATAGCGTGTGACTCTTATGGTCGTTCGGACATACTCACAAGTCCTACACAATCATGTCTGGTTCAATAGTGTTATGTGTACAACAGAAATGCACCCTCCGAGCTCCATCTCAAAGATGGCTCGCCTTGCGTTGCAGGAAAGAGATGGGTTTTGAAGAATTAGGAAACAGAGGTGTTGCTGAGGCAGAACCAACGCACAAAACAACACCAATCCGAATGCATGGAAAACCCAAACGTCCAAAACTGTTGCAGACGTTTCAGAGCTGTCCTACGGATATCGATTCTTTTGAGCGAAACAACAAACAGAAACTCTAAAACCCACCGTGCACCGCTCCAAAAGCTTTTTTTCTTGTCTTCTACAGTTTGTGTGTTTTTGTGTTTTGGTTTTGCCACGCAATTGTTGCCGAAAAACCAATGCCGGTTTTCGTTCGGAATGGAGGGGTTTCCACGAAAACACCAGCTCTGACCAAGGAGAAAGATGGATCTCTGCACAATCTTCTGTTTTTTTATTGTTTCGCTCAGGCGTAACGAACAAACACTACTTGCAGCAGGACCCAAAGAAAGCCCAAAAACGCTTCAAGGGTTTTGATTTTGGGTTTTTTGGTGTCCTCATCCTTCCTGGTCTATGCTAGGTCGCAGAACCCGCTAAGAATGTAAAGCTGCTGGGCCTGCAAGGGCACTACAGGCTGCGGAAGGTGCAGGGCATTAGGCCCGCAAAGACTGCAGCCTGTAAAAATAGAATTTGACAAACATGCTGAGGGTTTCGATGTGTCTCAACGGGAGTGGATTGTAGTTGTTTGGGACAATGACATCATCACTGTGTCTCAGGGAGGCTCGTACGTGTAGTCATATGAAGCCATGGTGTATGCTATATGCACACTGCACACCCCAGAGATAGCAGGACGAAGAAGAGGTCAACGAACACCACGACTGCACCAAGACAGCCAACACGACCAGCAATTCCGAGACGACCACGACGACCCACCACCGCGACCACGACCACGGTGACGACTAAGACTACCGGAATCACCAGGACCCGACGACGAACATCACAAAAGCAGGCACCACGCCCTGGCACGAGCGGGAGTCCCATCGCAGCATGACCGCGGAACTCGGATGTGGAAACAAGAATCACGGCCAACATGTGTGCACCGCACTGTGGCGGGAGAACAATATCGGAATTCGCCAACATGAGAAGCCGATCAGAGTGGGATGTCGGGAGCACACCAACGTAGTGACCCTTCTGATCATTGGGACTTGAGGAACTGCGTGTGTCTGAAGGCACAAACTTCCACCCAACCACACACCAAAAGATGCATGCCGGCATCAAAAGGTGTGGACCGTACGATGCATCGTGTGTGTGGCCGCAGCGGCCGTGGAAACAATGCCATGTTGGTCGAAAATGTGTGCCGTGCCACAGCGCGATGTGAACTGGCCTGCGATGGGTTTGTCATCGTCATCGTCACGACATGAATTTTGCAGGGTGTTGCGTAAGGTTGTGGGTTAGGAGTAGGTTGGCAATTCCGCATGCTCCTTGCGGAAGCTCTTTGCGTGCATGAGCAGCATGAGCAGGCATTTTCTACGTAGAATCCCAACGGTTTTCGAGCCAACACATTGACCGAAGACCGTGGAACATTTCTCGCAACTAAGGAGTTTGCAGCCTGGGCTGTGGCACCTCTGGGGCTGTTCGGTCCCCTGGCCTTAAGAGCGCCTCGATATCCTTCCCCGGCACGTCTCTTGAGGGGGCATCCTCTTCACATGCATGCCGCGTTGCATGTTGTTTGTTGCTTGGGGTTTTGTTGTTCGAAGGCAGGGATCCCACGCGGCGGTTGGGGATTCACGGCCCAGCGGTCGGCCACATGAACTTTCGCAACGCACACTCCTCTTCGCAGTGTAACGTGCTCAGCAAAAGCGATGTGTAGTCCAGTTGGTGCAACCTAACTAGAAGAAAATGCAAGCTAGATGGAATGTTCGGGATTGCTGTCGGAAGCCACTAATGTTTGTTGGGGGAGAAGGTAGGCAACCACGGCTATCTAGAACCGTAGGCTTTTTACCTCGGACTTTGGTATGCATTAACAGTCTGACAGTGTCAGGAGCGTATTTGTGCTGCTTTCTTCGCGTTCCATCCGTGAACAGCGAGGCACCGTTCCAGCCAATGCCGCGAGCGCAATCTCCGATGAGGCTTTGATGGGGTCTGATCTCACCAGCAGAAATGTCGATACAGCTTTCGCGATCATCTCGTTTGACTAGAGAAGCCTGAAAATAAAGAGACGAACGGCAGCTTTGCGCATGTCGTTCATCAGTCACTTATGTGACTTAGGTGTATTCCGGAACGGTGTATAGAGAAAATCTAGGGACTCGCGAACAGCACCCAGGGGGCCTTTTTAACGTCCGAGCCTTGCGAATCTGCGAACCGCTGCAGGATCGGGCGGCCATGAAGATCCAGGCGGTGGCTCGAGGTGGCCCTTAGCATTCCGGAAAAGAGTGTTCAGCGGAACATGCAATTGTTTGCATCTTGTCATCAGTAGAGATGGCTACGTTGAATGGAAGAATGGAGATCCCAACCACCCCCAAACCAAGGGCCTGCCCGATGCCAGGCCGCGCAGCCAGAAGGAAAGTGGCCGTGAAGCGTGCATCGCGGAGGAGCGAGCTTGGACTCGCCCTTTGGCAAGTTTTTGGCTTCTCCGAGGGATGGGCCCTGTCACTGTTGAGAATTGTGACAGGCGTTACTGCAGATGCAGATAGTGCTGAAGTCGTGCGAATGGCACAAGCATATAGATAGTAGATAGTATAGTAAAGGGAGTGGTTGTGGTTGTGGTCGTGCTGCCGTTGCTGTTGCTGTTGCTGCTGCTGTTGCTGTTGCTGCTGCTCTGGTGTTGTGGTTGTTGTGGTTGTTGTTGTTGTTGTTGTTGTTGTTGTTGTTGTTGTTGTTGTGGTTGTTGTGGTTGTTGTGGTTGTTGTGGTTGTTGTGGTTGTTGTGGTTGTGGTTGTGGTTGTGGTTGTGGTTGTGGTTGTGGTTGTGGTTGTGGTTGTTGTTGTTGTTGTTGTTGTTGTTGTTGTTGTTGTTGTTGTTGTTGTTGTTGTTGTTGTTGTTGTTTTGTTGTTGTTGTTGTTGTTGTTGTTGTTGTTGTTGTTGTTGTTGTTGTTGTTGTTGTTGTTGTTGTTGTTGTTGTTGTTGTTGTTGTTGTTGTTGTTGTTGTTGTTGTTGTTGTTGTTGTTGTTGTTGTTGTTGTTGTTGTTGTTGTTGTTGTTGTTGTTGTTGTTGTTGTTGTTGTTGTTGTTGTTGTTGTTGTTGTTGTTGTTGTTGTTGTTGTTGTTGTTGTTGTTGTTGTTGTTGTTGTTGTTGTTGTTGTTGTTGTTGTTGTTGTTGTTGTTGTTGTTGTTGTTGTTGTTGTTGTTGTTGTTGTTGTTGTTGCTGCTTCTGCTGTGACGCTTTCTCAAACTGTGAGGTTATTCGTCTCTTAGGTAATTTTAACGCTACGCCGCCCGCCTCGGCTCTCCAGTGGCAGGGCGAGGGTCTTGTAAACGGTCTGGTCAGAGAACGAAAAGAAGACAATGCACCCGTGAAATGCTCGATTCAGAGCGTGGTGGGAAAGCCAAAGCGGGGACGAGGAAAAGGAGACGGGGGTGGGCAGAAGAAGTCGGAGGGCGGTGCGAGGGGAGAGGCCAAGGACGGAAGGGAGCGGGAAAGGGGAAAAGGGGGGGGCGGGAGGGGGGGGAGGGGGGGAGGGGGCGGGGAGAGGGGTGGGGTGGAAAAAAGAGGGGGGAGGAGGCCTGGGAGAGGGCGGGTAGGCCAACAAATCAGGTAAAATGAGGGGAAGCCGGGCAAGGGGGTGGCAAACGAACGCAAAAAACGGGTGTCCCCAAACATTTGGACTGCAGGGAGGAGGATTAGGTGGAGGGTACCTGAGGTAAGACCCAAGACGCCTGGGCCTCTGGCCTCGGCGGATATACAACGAAGGGATTGGGGAGTAGGTCGCTGGCTCAAGAAGGGTTTGGGCCGGCGCTGAACGGCCGCAAGTGCCGCACAGCACATGCATGGGTTCCTCGCACGGGACACAGTGAGATAACACCATGCATCTACGGCGCTTGCGAACTTGATGAATTACGGTCTTGTCACAGTGCCAGTCTCGTGCTCGGTTCGCTGGTGTAGCCTGCAGCAGTGCCGAGAGTGGTGTTGCTGTGACTCCTCTTCCTGCCGCAGTTCCATGTGTTTCTGTCCTTGCTCCGGCCACTGTGCTGTGCATATGTGGGATTGCGCCTGTGCATCGTGAAGGGAGGGAAAGCCACTTGTAATGTGTCTCCCAAGCACATAGAATCTAGCAATGCAATGTTAAACCGTCGATCAGAGACAAGATCAGACTCATTGTCAAACGGAGTTCGCGAGCTGTCGCAACCATGTTGTGCATCTCCGCCATTCCTTGCCGGATCTCCTCTGCAACAGAATCTTTCTTGACTGTAAACCTTTCCTGTTGCCCTTATGTATTGCATGTTGCGGTGCAACTTGGTACTCGAAGGTAAGGAGGTTTTTTGTCGCATACGGTGTCGAATTCGTCCCAGAGAAAGACACCTCTTTACTACATGATGAAACGTTCTCGTCTTGTGTCAGCGCTAGCGAGCTGTTGCTGCCCTTGCCCTCGCTGTGGTTGTGGTTGTCGGTGTGGTTGTCCTTGTTATTTTGTTACCGGCCGTCCCGGTGAACGTAACGCCGATTAGATGGTGATGGTCGAAGGCATGATGAGAATTATTGCCAAATGAGATGACGTCGCCTAGAGTTTTCATATGGGACACAGTCTTCATTTGGTAGGGTCTCTGCCTTGGGGTTTTGTGTTCGCGGCCGCTAGCTCCCATGCAGCACCCGGGGAATCGTCTCGAACTTGTCGACCTTGGTATCATGCTTCAGACGTGCCCCGAAGGCCCGGAAGCCCGGAAAGCCAGAATGCCTGAGGTGAAGCCCATGACCGTTGGGGAGCTTTGGGATGGCCTGGCCCTGCGACACGGGTGGGGCTGCTCTGGGTCAGGGCAAAATTTGTCTCAACTTGCTCACGGTCCCAGGTCTTGAACTTGCAAGATAGAGCGTTGTAGGCATCCCAGCGGCAAAGCCCGCATCGCAGAACGTCCTTTGAGGACCATCCGGAAGCGAGTGGATGTTGTCGACATCGTGTCCGGGTTCAAGTTCTGCAAGAGGCGGTTCTGCAAGTTTGGCTGTCAGAGTCAACAACCGGAGACGCCCAAGATGAAGCAGATTCCAACGATATCAGAACCGAACCTCTCGGAACTAGGAGGTACTGAGGTTGGTTCAAGACTTTGCCCCCAAAACGATAAGCAGTGTTTGGCAACCGACTTCGACTAAGACGGTGCAAAACCTAAGCTTCTGTCTTCCCAGCCCTTGGAACTAAACCCCGAGATCGTGGAGGACTGGACTCACAGTGGAGCTGGCTTCCTTGACGTCGCAGCCCGACAGGGAACCGGAGGAGCCCAAACTACCGGCACTACGCGTGGCTAACCCCCACAAGCTCGGTGCATTAATGGTTGGGTCCAGTTTTTTGGCATCAGATGGCTTGCCTGCAGGATCTTTCCCCGGAGGAGGTCAGCCACCTCTCTTTGGTGATCCAGGACTCTCTGCCTCGCACGTGCGCAGTGAACGTTTTTGCAGACCTTTGACCGTGAAGCACGACATTGGTACCGGTCCAGGGCCGCCAGACTGATGTGGATGACGACGAGGCGAGAAAGCAGATCGCACTCATCAAGGAGCGTAGAAACTCGTGAAACTCTGCAAGGTTCTTTTCCTCGACCAAACCCAAGCAGCTAGGCACTAGGCCCCTAGGCATTCGGCTGAGTGTGGTTTTCCAGTCTTCTCCTTTACTCCCGTCTGACCGAAACCCGGCTATCCCAAAACTGCAGTCAGGACGAGGCGAGGAAAAGCGATTACTTCGGGCCCGTCCACGAATCCATGAAGGGGAAGCATTTCAAGAACCTCGTGCCGTGATTGAAGAGTGGTTTTTCAGAGACCCTGCTTCGCAGAGCCTGAAGATATACTCAAGCCGTTAGGGCGTGCGGTTTGGAAGATTTACAAGACCGGGGAGTGTGAGGCGCTTCGAGTTGAGTGAGGTTAAGCTGATTTCCAGCTTGATGCAGCTGGATCATGAGCTGCTTCTGGAGCACTGGCATCTCGGTGACCGCGCTTCTGACCACCTCGTGGGAGGGGTCTTGCTTTTATTTTGGCTATTCTGCCGAAGTGCACGACATTCAGCGAAGGCAAATCGCTTCGTTTCCGTTTACGACTGCATTGCCACGTCTTACCATATCCTACTGCTGTGCATGTCTTCGGTGCTGATGAACTAGTGACACGCTGTGCCATTCAATCGTCGACGGCACCAGGACACATCTGAATCTTGAACCTTTGCGAACATGGGGAGTCAAGGTCAGACTCGTCACTCATGGGGATCGGCATGTCGTCCAAGGTACTGGGCTGAGTTCGGCCTTTTCATGCCGTGTGTTCCGATCCTCGAGCTACTGTGCCTGGGGTGCAAGAGCAGTCAGGGTTCGGCAGGTTGTCCTATTGGGGTTCAGGAATCCGGGTGCGAGAGCT
>CAJNDT010000055.1:243239-244322 GCA_905221615.1 Symbiodinium sp. CCMP2592 | reverse complement strand
CTTGGAGGGCTCTTGTTGGATCAGGCGCGCGTTAAAGAGGTCCTATATTACGAAGAGTCTCCCGCAACTCAAATCCTCTCCTCCGAGGGATCTCGGAGGCTCTTGGAGGGCTCTTGTTGGATCATGCGCGCTAAAGAGGTCCTGCTCTCGGGGAGAGTCTCCCGCGACTAAAATCTTCTGCTCTGAGGACTCTCCGAGGCTCTTGGAGGGCTCTTGTTGGATCATGCGCGCGCTAAAGGGGTCCTGCTCTTACGAAGAGTCTTCCGCGACTAGAATCCTCTCCTCCGAGGGCTCTTGGAGGGCTCTTGTTGGAACATGCGCGCGCTGAAGGGGTCCTGCTCTTACGAAGAGTCTTCCGCGACTAAAATCCTCTCCTCTGAGGGCTCTCGGAGGCTCTTGGAGGGCTCTTGTTGGATCATGCGCGCGCTAAAGGGGTCCTGCTCTTACGAAGAGTCTTCCGCGACTAAAATCCTCTCCTCTGAGGGCTCTCGGAGGCTCTTGGAAGGCTCTTGTTGGATCATGCGCGCGCTAAAGGGGTCCTGCTCTTACGAAGAGTCTTCCGCGACTAGAATCCTCTCCTCCGAGGGCTCTCGGAGGCTCTTGGAGGGCTCTTGTTGGATCATGCGCGCGCTAAAGGAGTCCTGCTCTTACGAAGAGTCTTCCGCGACTCAAATCCTCTCCTCTGAGGGCTTTCGGAGGCTCTTGGAGGGCTCTTGTTGGATCAGGCGCGCGCTAAAGGGGTCCTGCACTTAGGAAGAGTCTTCCGCGACTAGAATCCTCTCCTCCGAGGGCTCTTGGAGGGCTCTTGTTGGATCATGCGCGCGCTAAAGCGGTCCTGCACTTACGAAGAGTCTCCCGCGACTCAAATCCTCTCCTCCGAGGGCTCTCGGAGGCTCTTGGAGGGCTCTTGTTGGAACAAGCGCGCGCTAAAGGGGTCCTGCACTTACGAAGAGTCTTCCGCGACTCAAATCCTCTCCTCCGAGGGCTCTCGGAGGCTCTTGGAGGGCTCTTGTTGGATCAGGCGCGCGCTAAAGGGGTCCTGCACTTACGAAGAGTCTTCCGCGACTAAAATCCTCTCCTCCG